>CM075883.1:20514212-21046324 GCA_038021265.1 Cyprinella venusta | reverse complement strand
TAAAAACATAAGGGGTAACACTGTCGTTTTTGGCTGAAATTTTGACCCCCTCCGATCTTCTTGAAACTCTGGATTCTGACAGAGGGCCACGAGACTTCGACCAGCGCGCAAAAATGGAGGCTCTAGACCCTTCCAGAGCTGAGATATCGGATGTCAAAGTTTTGACCTGAAAAAAAAACATAAGGGGTAACACTGTCGTTTTTGGCCGAAATTTTGACCCCCTCCGATCTTCTTGAAACTCTGGATTCTGACAGAGGGCCACGAGACTTCGACCAGCGCGCAAAAATGGAGGCTCTAGACCCTTCCAGAGCCGAGATATCGGATGTCAAAGTTTTGACCTGAAAAAAAAACATAAGGGGTAACACTGTCGTTTTTGGCCGAAATTTTGACCCCCTCCGATCTTCTTGAAACTCTGGATTCTGACAGAGGGCCACGAGACTTCGACCAGCGCGCAAAAATGGAGGCTCTACACCCTTCCAGAGCCGAGATATCGGATGTCAAAGTTTTGACCTGAAAAAAAAAACATAAGGGGTAACACTGTCGTTTTTGGCCGAAATTTTGACCCCCCTCCGATCTTCTTGAAACTCTGGATTCTGACAGAGGGCCACGAGACTTCGACCAGCGCGCAAAAATGGAGGCTCTAGACCCTTCCAGAGCCGAGATATCGGATGTCAAAGTTTTGACCTGAAAAAAAAACATAAGGGGTAACACTGTCGTTTTTGGCCGAAAATTTGACCCCCTCCGATCTTCTTGAAACTCTGGATTCTGACAGAGGGCCACGAGACTTCGACCAGCGCGCAAAAATGGAGGCTCTAGACCCTTCCAGAGCCGAGATATCGGATGTCAAAGTTTTGACCTGAAAAAAAAAACATAAGGGGTAACACTGTCGTTTTTGGCCGAAATTTTGACCCCCTCCGATCTTCTTGAAACTCTGGATTCTGACAGAGGGCCACGAGACTTCGACCAGCGCGCAAAAATGGAGGCTCTACACCCTTCCAGAGTCGAGATATCGGATGTCAAAGTTTTGACCTGAAAAAAAAACATAAGGGGTAACACTGTCGTTTTTGGCCGAAATTTTGACCCCCTCCGATCTTCTTGAAACTCTGGATTCTGACAGAGGGCCACGAGACTTCGACCAGCGCGCAAAAATGGTGGCTCTACACCCTTCCAGAGCCGAGATATCGGATGTCAAAGTTTTGACCTGAAAACAAAACATAAGGGGTAACACTGTCGTTTTTGGCCGAAATTTTGACCCCCTCCGATCTTCTTGAAACTCTGGATTCTGACAGAGGGCCACGAGACTTCGACCAGCGCGCAAAAATGGAGGCTCTAGACCCTTCCAGAGCCGAGATATCGGATGTCAAAGTTTTGACCTGAAAAAAAAACATAAGGGGTAACACTGTCGTTTTTGGCCGAAATTTTGACCCCCTCCGATCTTCTTGAAACTCTGGATTCTGACAGAGGGCCACGAGACTTCGACCAGCGCGCAAAAATGGAGGCTCTAGACCCTTCCAGAGCCGAGATATCGGATGTCAAAGTTTTGACCTGAAAAAAAAAAACATAAGGGGTAACACTGTCGTTTTTGGCCGAAATTTTGACCCCCTCCGATCTTCTTGAAACTCTGGATTCTGACAGAGGGCCACGAGACTTCGACCAGCGCGCAAAAATGGAGGCTCTAGACCCTTCCAGAGCCGAGATATCGGATGTCAAAGTTTTGACCTGAAAAAAAAAACATAAGGGGTAACACTGTCGTTTTTGGCCGAAATTTTGACCCCCTCCGATCTTCTTGAAACTCTGGATTCTGACAGAGGGCCACGAGACTTCGACCAGCGCGCAAAAATGGAGGCTCTACACCCTTCCAGAGCCGAGATATCGGATGTCAAAGTTTTGACCTGAAAAAAAAACATAAGGGGTAACACTGTCGTTTTTGGCCGAAATTTTGACCCCCTCCGATCTTCTTGAAACTCTGGATTCTGACAGAGGGCCACGAGACTTCGACCAGCGCGCAAAAATGGTGGCTCTACACCCTTCCAGAGCCGAGATATCGGATGTCAAAGTTTTGACCTGAAAAAAAAAACATAAGGGGTAACACTGTCGTTTTTGGCCGAAATTTTGACCCCCTCCGATCTTCTTGAAACTCTGGATTCTGACAGAGGGCCACGAGACTTCGACCAGCGCGCAAAAATGGAGGCTCTAGACCCTTCCAGAGCCGAGATATCGGACGTCAAAGTTTTGACCTGAAAAAAAAACATAAGGGGTAACACTGTCGTTTTTGGCCGAAATTTTGACCCCCTCCGATCTTCTTGAAACTCTGGATTCTGACAGAGGGCCACGAGACTTCGACCAGCGCGCAAAAATGGAGGCTCTAGACCCTTCCAGAGCCGAGATATCGGATGTCAAAGTTTTGACCTGAAAAAAAAACATAAGGGGTAACACTGTCGTTTTTGGCCGAAATTTTGACCCCCTCCGATCTTCTTGAAACTCTGGATTCTGACAGAGGGCCACGAGACTTCGACCAGCGCGCAAAAATGGAGGCTCTAGACCCTTCCAGAGCCGAGATATCGGATGTCAAAGTTTTGACCTGAAAAAAAAACATAAGGGGTAACACTGTCGTTTTTGGCCGAAATTTTGACCCCCTCCGATCTTCTTGAAACTCTGGATTCTGACAGAGGGCCACGAGACTTCGACCAGCGCGCAAAAATGGAGGCTCTACACCCTTCCAGAGCCGAGATATCGGATGTCAAAGTTTTGACCTGAAAAAAAAAACATAAGGGGTAACACTGTCGTTTTTGGCCGAAATTTTGACCCCCTCCGATCTTCTTGAAACTCTGGATTCTGACAGAGGGCCACGAGACTTCGACCAGCGCGCAAAAATGGAGGCTCTAGACCCTTCCAGAGCCGAGATATCGGATGTCAAAGTTTTGACCTGAAAAAAAAACATAAGGGGTAACACTGTCGTTTTTGGCCGAAAATTTGACCCCCTCCGATCTTCTTGAAACTCTGGATTCTGACAGAGGGCCACGAGACTTCGACCAGCGCGCAAAAATGGAGGCTCTAAACCCTTCCAGAGCCGAGATATCGGATGTCAAAGTTTTGACCTGAAAAAAAAAACATAAGGGGTAACACTGTCGTTTTTGGCCGAAATTTTGACCCCCTCCGATCTTCTTGAAACTCTGGATTCTGACAGAGGGCCACGAGACTTCGACCAGCGCGCAAAAATGGAGGCTCTACACCCTTCCAGAGCCGAGATATCGGATGTCAAAGTTTTGACCTGAAAAAAAAACATAAGGGGTAACACTGTCGTTTTTGGCCGAAATTTTGACCCCCTCCGATCTTCTTGAAACTCTGGATTCTGACAGAGGGCCACGAGACTTCGACCAGCGCGCAAAAATGGTGGCTCTACACCCTTCCAGAGCCGAGATATCGGATGTCAAAGTTTTGACCTGAAAAAAAAACATAAGGGGTAACACTGTCGTTTTTGGCCGAAATTTTGACCCCCTCCGATCTTCTTGAAACTCTGGATTCTGACAGAGGGCCACGAGACTTCGACCAGCGCGCAAAAATGGAGGCTCTAGACCCTTCCAGAGCCGAGATATCGGATGTCAAAGTTTTGAACTGAAAAAAAAACATAAGGGGTAACACTGTCGTTTTTGGCTGAAATTTTGACCCCCTCCGATCTTCTTGAAACTCTGGATTCTGACAGAGGGCCACGAGACTTCGACCAGCGCGCAAAAATGGAGGCTCTAGACCCTTCCAGAGCTGAGATATCGGATGTCAAAGTTTTGACCTGAAAAAAAAACATAAGGGGTAACACTGTCGTTTTTGGCCGAAATTTTGACCCCCTCCGATCTTCTTGAAACTCTGGATTCTGACAGAGGGCCACGAGACTTCGACCAGCGCGCAAAAATGGAGGCTCTAGACCCTTCCAGAGCCGAGATATCGGATGTCAAAGTTTTGACCTGAAAAAAAAACATAAGGGGTAACACTGTCGTTTTTGGCCGAAATTTTGACCCCCTCCGATCTTCTTGAAACTCTGGATTCTGACAGAGGGCCACGAGACTTCGACCAGCGCGCAAAAATGGAGGCTCTACACCCTTCCAGAGCCGAGATATCGGATGTCAAAGTTTTGACCTGAAAAAAAAAACATAAGGGGTAACACTGTCGTTTTTGGCCGAAATTTTGACCCCCTCCGATCTTCTTGAAACTCTGGATTCTGACAGAGGGCCACGAGACTTCGACCAGCGCGCAAAAATGGAGGCTCTAGACCCTTCCAGAGCCGAGATATCGGATGTCAAAGTTTTGACCTGAAAAAAAAACATAAGGGGTAACACTGTCGTTTTTGGCCGAAAATTTGACCCCCTCCGATCTTCTTGAAACTCTGGATTCTGACAGAGGGCCACGAGACTTCGACCAGCGCGCAAAAATGGAGGCTCTAGACCCTTCCAGAGCCGAGATATCGGATGTCAAAGTTTTGACCTGAAAAAAAAAACATAAGGGGTAACACTGTCGTTTTTGGCCGAAATTTTGACCCCCTCCGATCTTCTTGAAACTCTGGATTCTGACAGAGGGCCACGAGACTTCGACCAGCGCGCAAAAATGGAGGCTCTACACCCTTCCAGAGCCGAGATATCGGATGTCAAAGTTTTGACCTGAAAAAAAAAACATAAGGGGTAACACTGTCGTTTTTGGCCGAAATTTTGACCCCCTCCGATCTTCTTGAAACTCTGGATTCTGACAGAGGGCCACGAGACTTCGACCAGCGCGCAAAAATGGTGGCTCTACACCCTTCCAGAGCCGAGATATCGGATGTCAAAGTTTTGACCTGAAAACAAAACATAAGGGGTAACACTGTCGTTTTTGGCCGAAATTTTGACCCCCTCCGATCTTCTTGAAACTCTGGATTCTGACAGAGGGCCACGAGACTTCGACCAGCGCGCAAAAATGGAGGCTCTAGACCCTTCCAGAGCCGAGATATCGGATGTCAAAGTTTTGACCTGAAAAAAAAAACATAAGGGGTAACACTGTCGTTTTTGGCCGAAATTTTGACCCCCTCCGATCTTCTTGAAACTCTGGATTCTGACAGAGGGCCACGAGACTTCGACCAGCGCGCAAAAATGGAGGCTCTAGACCCTTCCAGAGCCGAGATATCGGATGTCAAAGTTTTGACCTGAAAAAAAAAAACATAAGGGGTAACACTGTCGTTTTTGGCCGAAATTTTGACCCCCTCCGATCTTCTTGAAACTCTGGATTCTGACAGAGGGCCACGAGACTTCGACCAGCGCGCAAAAATGGAGGCTCTAGACCCTTCCAGAGCCGAGATATCGGATGTCAAAGTTTTGACCTGAAAAAAAAAACATAAGGGGTAACACTGTCGTTTTTGGCCGAAATTTTGACCCCCTCCGATCTTCTTGAAACTCTGGATTCTGACAGAGGGCCACGAGACTTCGACCAGCGCGCAAAAATGGAGGCTCTACACCCTTCCAGAGCCGAGATATCGGATGTCAAAGTTTTGACCTGAAAAAAAAACATAAGGGGTAACACTGTCGTTTTTGGCCGAAATTTTGACCCCCTCCGATCTTCTTGAAACTCTGGATTCTGACAGAGGGCCACGAGACTTCGACCAGCGCGCAAAAATGGTGGCTCTACACCCTTCCAGAGCCGAGATATCGGATGTCAAAGTTTTGACCTGAAAAAAAAAACATAAGGGGTAACACTGTCGTTTTTGGCCGAAATTTTGACCCCCTCCGATCTTCTTGAAACTCTGGATTCTGACAGAGGGCCACGAGACTTCGACCAGCGCGCAAAAATGGAGGCTCTAGACCCTTCCAGAGCCGAGATATCGGACGTCAAAGTTTTGACCTGAAAAAAAAACATAAGGGGTAACACTGTCGTTTTTGGCCGAAATTTTGACCCCCTCCGATCTTCTTGAAACTCTGGATTCTGACAGAGGGCCACGAGACTTCGACCAGCGTGCAAAAATGGAGGCTCTAGACCCTTCCAGAGCCGAGATATCGGATGTCAAAGTTTTGACCTGAAAAAAAAACATAAGGGGTAACACTGTCGTTTTTGGCCGAAATTTTGACCCCCTCCGATCTTCTTGAAACTCTGGATTCTGACAGAGGGCCACGAGACTTCGACCAGCGCGCAAAAATGGAGGCTCTACACCCTTCCAGAGCCGAGATATCGGATGTC
Source organism: Cyprinella venusta (assembly GCA_038021265.1). Lineage (NCBI taxonomy): Eukaryota > Metazoa > Chordata > Actinopteri > Cypriniformes > Leuciscidae > Cyprinella > Cyprinella venusta. The sequence goes on along the minus strand of CM075883.1, from coordinate 21,040,132 downwards.
AAAGTTTTGACCTGAAAAAAAAACATAAGGGGTAACACTGTCGTTTTTGGCCGAAATTTTGACCCCCTCCGATCTTCTTGAAACTCTGGATTCTGACAGAGGGCCACGAGACTTCGACCAGCGCGCAAAAATGGTGGCTCTACACCCTTCCAGAGCCGAGATATCGGATGTCAAAGTTTTGACCTGAAAAAAAAACATAAGGGGTAACACTGTCGTTTTTGGCCGAAATTTTGACCCCCTCCGATCTTCTTGAAACTCTGGATTCTGACAGAGGGCCACGAGACTTCGACCAGCGCGCAAAAATGGAGGCTCTAGACCCTTCCAGAGCCGAGATATCAGATGTCAAAGTTTTGACCTGAAAAAAAAACATAAGGGGTAACACTGTCGTTTTTGGCCGAAATTTTGACCCCCTCCGATCTTCTTGAAACTCTGGATTCTGACAGAGGGCCACGAGACTTCGACCAGCGCGCAAAAATGGTGGCTCTACACCCTTCCAGAGCCGAGATATCGGATGTCAAAGTTTTGACCTGAAAAAAAAACATAAGGGGTAACACTGTCGTTTTTGGCCGAAATTTTGACCCCCTCCGATCTTCTTGAAACTCTGGATTCTGACAGAGGGCCACGAGACTTCGACCAGCGCGCAAAAATGGAGGCTCTAGACCCTTCCAGAGCCGAGATATCGGATGTCAAAGTTTTGACCTGAAAAAAAAAAAACATAAGGGGTAACACTGTCGTTTTTGGCCGAAATTTTGACCCCCTCCGATCTTCTTGAAACTCTGGATTCTGACAGAGGGCCACGAGACTTCGACCAGCGCGCAAAAATGGAGGCTCTAGACCCTTCCAGAGCCGAGATATCGGATGTCAAAGTTTTGACCTGAAAAAAAAAACACAAGGGGTAACACTGTCGTTTTTGGCCGAAATTTTGACCCCCTCCGATCTTCTTGAAACTCTGGATTCTGACAGAGGGCCACGAGACTTCGACCAGCGCGCAAAAATGGAGGCTCTACACCCTTCCAGAGCCGAGATATCGGATGTCAAAGTTTTGACCTGAAAAAAAAACATAAGGGGTAACACTGTCGTTTTTGGCCGAAATTTTGACCCCCTCCGATCTTCTTGAAACTCTGGATTCTGACAGAGGGCCACGAGACTTCGACCAGCGCGCAAAAATGGTGGCTCTACACCCTTTCAGAGCCGAGATATCGGATGTCAAAGTTTTGACCTGAAAAAAAAACATAAGGGGTAACACTGTTGTTTTTGGCCGAAATTTTGACCCCCTCCGATCTTCTTGAAACTCTGGATTCTGACAGAGGGCCACGAGACTTCGACCAGCGCGCAAAAATGGAGGGTCTAGACCCTTCCAGAGCCGAGATATCGGATGTCAAAGTTTTGACCTGAAAAAAAAAACATAAGGGGTAACACTGTCGTTTTTGGCCGAAATTTTGACCCCCTCCGATCTTCTTGAAACTCTGGATTCTGACAGAGGGCCACGAGACTTCGACCAGCGCGCAAAAATGGAGGCTCTAGACCCTTCCAGAGCCGAGATATCGGATGTCAAAGTTTTGACCTGAAAAAAAAACATAAGGGGTAACACTGTCGTTTTTGGCCGAAAATTTGACCCCCTCCGATCTTCTTGAAACTCTGGATTCTGACAGAGGGCCACGAGACTTCGACCAGCGCGCAAAAATGGAGGCTCTAGACCCTTCCAGAGCCGAGATATCGGATGTCAAAGTTTTGACCTGAAAAAAAAAACATAAGGGGTAACACTGTCGTTTTTGGCCGAAATTTTGACCCCCTCCGATCTTCTTGAAACTCTGGATTCTGACAGAGGGCCACGAGACTTCGACCAGCGCGCAAAAATGGAGGCTCTACACCCTTCCAGAGCCGAGATATCTGATGTCAAAGTTTTGACCTGAAAAAAAAACATAAGGGGTAACACTGTCGTTTTTGGCCGAAATTTTGACCCCCTCCGATCTTCTTGAAACTCTGGATTCTGACAGAGGGCCACGAGACTTCGACCAGCGCGCAAAAATGGAGGCTCTAGACCCTTCCAGAGCCGAGATATCGGATGTCAAAGTTTTGACCTGAAAAAAAAAACATAAGGGGTAACACTGTCGTTTTTGGCCGAAATTTTGACCCCCTCCGATCTTCTTGAAACTCTGGATTCTGACAGAGGGCCACGAGACTTCGACCAGCGCGCAAAAATGGAGGCTCTAGACCCTTCCAGAGCCGAGATATCGGATGTCAAAGTTTTGACCTGAAAAAAAAAACATAAGGGGTAACACTGTCGTTTTTGGCCGAAATTTTGACCCCCTCCGATCTTCTTGAAACTCTGGATTCTGACAGAGGGCCACGAGACTTCGACCAGCGCGCAAAAATGGAGGCTCTACACCCTTCCAGAGCCGAGATATCGGATGTCAAAGTTTTGACCTGAAAAAAAAACATAAGGGGTAACACTGTCGTTTTTGGCCGAAATTTTGACCCCCTCCGATCTTCTTGAAACTCTGGATTCTGACAGAGGGCCACGAGACTTCGACCAGCGCGCAAAAATGGTGGCTCTACACCCTTCCAGAGCCGAGATATCGGATGTCAAAGTTTTGACCTGAAAAAAAAAACATAAGGGGTAACACTGTCGTTTTTGGCCGAAATTTTGACCCCCTCCGATCTTCTTGAAACTCTGGATTCTGACAGAGGGCCACGAGACTTCGACCAGCGCGCAAAAATGGAGGCTCTAGACCCTTCCAGAGCCGAGATATCGGACGTCAAAGTTTTGACCTGAAAAAAAAACATAAGGGGTAACACTGTCGTTTTTGGCCGAAATTTTGACCCCCTCCGATCTTCTTGAAACTCTGGATTCTGACAGAGGGCCACGAGACTTCGACCAGCGCGCAAAAATGGAGGCTCTAGACCCTTCCAGAGCCGAGATATCGAAGGTCAAAATTTTGACCAGAAAAAAAAACATAAGGGGTAACACTGTCATTTTTTTTTTTGGCCGAAATTTTGACCCCCTCCGATCTTCTTGAAACTCTGGATTCTGACAGAGGGCCACGAGACTTCGACCAGCGCGCAAAAATGGAGGCTCTAGACCCTTCCAGAGCCAAGATATCGAAGGTCAAAATTTTGACCTGAAAAAAAACATAAGGGGTAACACTGTCATTTTTTTTTGCCGAAATTTTGACCCCCTCCGATCTTCTTCAAACTCTGGATTCTGACAGAGGGCCACGAGACTTCGACCAGCGCGCAAAAATGGAGGCTCTAGACCCTTCCAGAGCCGAGATATCGAAGGTCAAAATTTTGACCAGAAAAAAAAAAACATAAGGGGTAACTCTGTCATTTTTTTTTTGGCCGAAATTTTGACCCCCTCCGATCTTCTTCAAACTCTGGATTCTGACAGAGGGCCACGAGACTTCGACCAGCGCGCAAAAATGGAGGCTCTAGACCCTTCCAGAGCCGAGATATCGAAGGTCAAAATTTTGACCAGAAAAAAAAACATAAGGGGTAACACTGTCATTTTTTTTTTTTGGCCAAAATTTTGACCCCCTCCGATCTTCTTGAAACTCTGGATTCTGACAGAGGGCCACGAGACTTCGACCAGCGCGCAAAAATGGAGGCTCTAGACCCTTCCAGAGCCGAGATATCGGACGTCAAAGTTTTGACCAGAAAAAAAAACATAAGGGGTAACACTGTCATTTTTTTTTTTTTGGCCGAAATTTTGACCCCCTCCGATCTTCTTGAAACTCTGGATTCTGACAGAGGGCCACGAGACTTCGACCAGCGCGCAAAAATGGAGGCTCTACACCCTTCCAGAGCCGAGATATCGGATGTCAAAGTTTTGACCTGAAAAAAAAAACATAAGGGGTAACACTGTCGTTTTTGGCCGAAATTTTGACCCCCTCCGATCTTCTTGAAACTCTGGATTCTGACAGAGGGCCACGAGACTTCGACCAGCGCGCAAAAATGGAGGCTCTAGACCCTTCCAGAGCCGAGATATCGGATGTCAAAGTTTTGACCTGAAAAAAAAACATAAGGGGTAACACTGTCGTTTTTGGCCGAAAATTTGACCCCCTCCGATCTTCTTGAAACTCTGGATTCTGACAGAGGGCCACGAGACTTCGACCAGCGCGCAAAAATGGAGGCTCTAGACCCTTCCAGAGCCGAGATATCGGATGTCAAAGTTTTGACCTGAAAAAAAAAACATAAGGGGTAACACTGTCGTTTTTGGCCGAAATTTTGACCCCCTCCGATCTTCTTGAAACTCTGGATTCTGACAGAGGGCCACGAGACTTCGACCAGCGCGCAAAAATGGAGGCTCTACACCCTTCCAGAGCCGAGATATCGGATGTCAAAGTTTTGACCTGAAAAAAAAACATAAGGGGTAACACTGTCGTTTTTGGCCGAAATTTTGACCCCCTCCGATCTTCTTGAAACTCTGGATTCTGACAGAGGGCCACGAGACTTCGACCAGCGCGCAAAAATGGTGGCTCTACACCCTTCCAGAGCCGAGATATCGGATGTCAAAGTTTTGACCTGAAAAAAAAACATAAGGGGTAACACTGTCGTTTTTGGCCGAAATTTTGACCCCCTCCGATCTTCTTGAAACTCTGGATTCTGACAGAGGGCCACGAGACTTCGACCAGCGCGCAAAAATGGAGGCTCTAGACCCTTCCAGAGCCGAGATATCGGATGTCAAAGTTTTGACCTGAAAAAAAAAAACATAAGGGGTAACACTGTCGTTTTTGGCCGAAATTTTGACCCCCTCCGATCTTCTTGAAACTCTGGATTCTGACAGAGGGCCACGAGACTTCGACCAGCGCGCAAAAATGGAGGCTCTAGACCCTTCCAGAGCCGAGATATCGGATGTCAAAGTTTTGACCTGAAAAAAAAAAACATAAGGGGTAACACTGTCGTTTTTGGCCGAAATTTTGACCCCCTCCGATCTTCTTGAAACTCTGGATTCTGACAGAGGGCCACGAGACTTCGACCAGCGCGCAAAAATGGAGGCTCTAGACCCTTCCAGAGCCGAGATATCGGATGTCAAAGTTTTGACCTGAAAAAAAAACATAAGGGGTAACACTGTCGTTTTTGGCCGAAAATTTGACCCCCTCCGATCTTCTTGAAACTCTGGATTCTGACAGAGGGCCACGAGACTTCGACCAGCGCGCAAAAATGGAGGCTCTAGACCCTTCCAGAGCCGAGATATCGGATGTCAAAGTTTTGACCTGAAAAAAAAAACATAAGGGGTAACACTGTCGTTTTTGGCCGAAATTTTGACCCCCTCCGATCTTCTTGAAACTCTGGATTCTGACAGAGGGCCACGAGACTTCGACCAGCGCGCAAAAATGGAGGCTCTACACCCTTCCAGAGCCGAGATATCGGATGTCAAAGTTTTGACCTGAAAAAAAAACATAAGGGGTAACACTGTCGTTTTTGGCCGAAATTTTGACCCCCTCCGATCTTCTTGAAACTCTGGATTCTGACAGAGGGCCACGAGACTTCGACCAGCGCGCAAAAATGGTGGCTCTACACCCTTCCAGAGCCGAGATATCGGATGTCAAAGTTTTGACCTGAAAAAAAAACATAAGGGGTAACACTGTCGTTTTTGGCCGAAATTTTGACCCCCTCCGATCTTCTTGAAACTCTGGATTCTGACAGAGGGCCACGAGACTTCGACCAGCGCGCAAAAATGGAGGCTCTAGACCCTTCCAGAGCCGAGATATCGGATGTCAAAGTTTTGACCTGAAAAAAAAAACATAAGGGGTAACACTGTCGTTTTTGGCCGAAATTTTGACCCCCTCCGATCTTCTTGAAACTCTGGATTCTGACAGAGGGCCACGAGACTTCGACCAGCGCGCAAAAATGGAGGCTCTAGACCCTTCCAGAGCCGAGATATCGGATGTCAAAGTTTTGACCTGAAAAAAAAAACATAAGGGGTAACACTGTCGTTTTTGGCCGAAAATTTGACCCCCTCCGATCTTCTTGAAACTCTGGATTCTGACAGAGGGCCACGAGACTTCGACCAGCGCGCAAAAATGGAGGCTCTACACCCTTCCAGAGCCGAGATATCGGATGTCAAAGTTTTGACCTGAAAAAAAAACATAAGGGGTAACACTGTCGTTTTTGGCCGAAATTTTGACCCCCTCCGATCTTCTTGAAACTCTGGATTCTGACAGAGGGCCACGAGACTTCGACCAGCGCGCAAAAATGGTGGCTCTACACCCTTCCAGAGCCGAGATATCGGATGTCAAAGTTTTGACCTGAAAAAAAAAACATAAGGGGTAACACTGTCGTTTTTGGCCGAAATTTTGACCCCCTCCGATCTTCTTGAAACTCTGGATTCTGACAGAGGGCCACGAGACTTCGACCAGCGCGCAAAAATGGAGGCTCTAGACCCTTCCAGAGCCGAGATATCGGACGTCAAAGTTTTGACCTGAAAAAAAAACATAAGGGGTAACACTGTCGTTTTTGGCCGAAATTTTGACCCCCTCCGATCTTCTTGAAACTCTGGATTCTGACAGAGGGCCACGAGACTTCGACCAGCGCGCAAAAATGGAGGCTCTAGACCCTTCCAGAGCCGAGATATCGGATGTCAAAGTTTTGACCTGAAAAAAAAACATAAGGGGTAACACTGTCGTTTTTGGCCGAAATTTTGACCCCCTCCGATCTTCTTGAAACTCTGGATTCTGACAGAGGGCCACGAGACTTCGACCAGCGCGCAAAAATGGAGGCTCTACACCCTTCCAGAGCCGAGATATCGGATGTCAAAGTTTTGACCTGAAAAAAAAACATAAGGGGTAACACTGTCGTTTTTGGCCGAAATTTTGACCCCCTCCGATCTTCTTGAAACTCTGGATTCTGACAGAGGGCCACGAGACTTCGACCAGCGCGCAAAAATGGTGGCTCTACACCCTTCCAGAGCCGAGATATCGGATGTCAAAGTTTTGACCTGAAAAAAAAACATAAGGGGTAACACTGTCGTTTTTGGCCGAAATTTTGACCCCCTCCGATCTTCTTGAAACTCTGGATTCTGACAGAGGGCCACGAGACTTCGACCAGCACGCAAAAATGGAGGCTCTAGACCCTTCCAGAGCCGAGATATCAGATGTCAAAGTTTTGACCTGAAAAAAAAAACATAAGGGGTAACACTGTCGTTTTTGGCCGAAATTTTGACCCCCTCCGATCTTCTTGAAACTCTGGATTCTGACAGAGGGCCACGAGACTTCGACCAGCGCGCAAAAATGGTGGCTCTACACCCTTCCAGAGCCGAGATATCGGATGTCAAAGTTTTGACCTGAAAAAAAAACATAAGGGGTAACACTGTCGTTTTTGGCCGAAATTTTGACCCCCTCCGATCTTCTTGAAACTCTGGATTCTGACAGAGGGCCACGAGACTTCGACCAGCGCGCAAAAATGGAGGCTCTAGACCCTTCCAGAGCCGAGATATCGGATGTCAAAGTTTTGACCTGAAAAAAAAAACATAAGGGGTAACACTGTCGTTTTTGGCCGAAATTTTGACCCCCTCCGATCTTCTTGAAACTCTGGATTCTGACAGAGGGCCACGAGACTTCGACCAGCGCGCAAAAATGGAGGCTCTAGACCCTTCCAGAGCCGAGATATCGGATGTCAAAGTTTTGACCTGAAAAAAAAACATAAGGGGTAACACTGTCGTTTTTGGCCGAAATTTTGACCCCCTCCGATCTTCTTGAAACTCTGGATTCTGACAGAGGGCCACGAGACTTCGACCAGCGCGCAAAAATGGAGGCTCTACACCCTTCCAGAGCCGAGATATCGGATGTCAAAGTTTTGACCTGAAAAAAAAACATAAGGGGTAACACTGTCGTTTTTGGCCGAAATTTTGACCCCCTCCGATCTTCTTGAAACTCTGGATTCTGACAGAGGGCCACGAGACTTCGACCAGCGCGCAAAAATGGTGGCTCTACACCCTTTCAGAGCCGAGATATCGGATGTCAAAGTTTTGACCTGAAAAAAAAACATAAGGGGTAACACTGTCGTTTTTGGCCGAAATTTTGACCCCCTCCGATCTTCTTGAAACTCTGGATTCTGACAGAGGGCCACGAGACTTCGACCAGCGCGCAAAAATGGAGGCTCTAGACCCTTCCAGAGCCGAGATATCGGATGTCAAAGTTTTGACCTGAAAAAAAAAACATAAGGGGTAACACTGTCGTTTTTGGCCGAAATTTTGACCCCCTCCGATCTTCTTGAAACTCTGGATTCTGACAGAGGGCCACGAGACTTCGACCAGCGCGCAAAAATGGAGGCTCTAGACCCTTCCAGAGCCGAGATATCGGACGTCAAAGTTTTGACCTGAAAAAAAACCATAAGGGGTAACACTGTCATTTTTTTTTTGTCCGAAATTTTGACCCCCTCCGATCTTCTTGAAACTCTGGATTCTGACAGAGGGCCACGAGACTTCGACCAGCGCGCAAAAATGGAAGGTCTAGACCCTTCCAGAGCCGAGATATCGGACGTCAAAGTTTTGACCTGAAAAAAAACATAAGGGGTAACACTGTCATTTTTTTTTTTTTGGCTGAAATTTTGACCCCCTCCGATCTTCTTGAAACTCTGGATTCTGACAGAGGGCCACGAGACTTCGACCAGCGCGCAAAAATGGAGGCTCTAGACCCTTCCAGAGCCGAGATATCGGACGTCAAAGTTTTGACCTGAAAAAAAAACATAAGGGGTAACACTGTCATTTTTTTTTTTTGGCCGAAATTTTGACCCCCTCCGATCTTCTTGAAACTCTGGATTCTGACAGAGGGCCACGAGACTTCGACCAGCGCGCAAAAATGGAGGCTCTAGACCCTTCCAGAGCCGAGATATCGGACGTCAAAGTTTTGACCTGAAAAAAAAACATAAGGGGTAACACTGTCATTTTTTTTTTTGGCCGAAATTTTGACCCCCTCCGATCTTCTTGAAACTCTGGATTCTGACAGAGGGCCACGAGACTTCGACCAGCGCGCAAAAATGGAGGCTCTAGACCCTTCCAGAGCCGAGATATCGGACGTCAAAGTTTTGACCTGAAAAAAAAACATAAGGGGTAACACTGTCGTTTTTTTTTTTTGGCCGAAATTTTGACCCCCTCCGATCTTCTTGAAACTCTGGATTCTGACAGAGGGCCACGAGACTTCGACCAGCGCGCAAAAATGGAGGCTCTAGACCCTTCCAGAGCCGAGATATCGAAGGTCAAAATTTTGACCAGAAAAAAAAACATAAGGGGTAACACTGTCATTTTTTTTTTTGGCCGAAATTTTGACCCCCTCCGATCTTCTTGAAACTCTGGATTCTGACAGAGGGCCACGAGACTTCGACCAGCGCGCAAAAATGGAGGCTCTAGACCCTTCCAGAGCCAAGATATCGAAGGTCAAAATTTTGACCTGAAAAAAAAACATAAGGGGTAACACTGTCATTTTTTTTTGCCGAAATTTTGACCCCCTCCGATCTTCTTCAAACTCTGGATTCTGACAGAGGGCCACGAGACTTCGACCAGCGCGCAAAAATGGAGGCTCTAGACCCTTCCAGAGCCGAGATATCGAAGGTCAAAATTTTGACCAGAAAAAAAAAAACATAAGGGGTAACTCTGTCATTTTTTTTTTGGCCGAAATTTTGACCCCCTCCGATCTTCTTGAAACTCTGGATTCTGACAGAGGGCCACGAGACTTCGACCAGCGCGCAAAAATGGAGGCTCTAGACCCTTCCAGAGCCGAGATATCGAAGGTCAAAATTTTGACCAGAAAAAAAAACATAAGGGGTAACACTGTCATTTTTTTTTTTGGCCAAAATTTTGACCCCCTCCGATCTTCTTGAAACTCTGGATTCTGACAGAGGGCCACGAGACTTCGACCAGCGCGCAAAAATGGAGGCTCTAGACCCTTCCAGAGCCGAGATATCGGACGTCAAAGTTTTGACCAGAAAAAAAAACATAAGGGGTAACACTGTCATTTTTTTTTTTTTGGCCGAAATTTTGACCCCCTCCGATCTTCTTGAAACTCTGGATTCTGACAGAGGGCCACGAGACTTCGACCAGCGCGCAAAAATGGAGGCTCTAGACCCTTCCAGAGCCGAGATATCGGACGTCAAAGTTTCGACCTGAAAAAAAACATAAGGGGTAACACTGTCATTTTTTTTTTTTGGCCGAAATTTTGACCCCCTCCGATCTTCTTGAAACTCTGGATTCTGACAGAGGGCCACGAGACTTCGACCAGCGCGCAAAAATGGAGGTTCTAGACCCTTCCAGAGCCAAGATATCGAAGGTCAAAATTTTGACCTGAAAAAAAAACATAAGGGGTAACACTGTCATTTTTTTTTGCCGAAATTTTGACCCCCTCCGATCTTCTTCAAACTCTGGATTCTGACAGAGGGCCACGAGACTTCGACCAGCGCGCAAAAATGGAGGCTCTAGACCCTTCCAGAGCCGAGATATCGAAGGTCAAAATTTTGACCAGAAAAAAAAACATAAGGGGTAACACTGTCATTTTTTTTTTTTTGCCGAAATTTTGACCCCCTCCGATCTTCTTCAAACTCTGGATTCTGACAGAGGGCCACGAGACTTCGACCAGCGCGCAAAAATGGAGGCTCTAGACCCTTCCAGAGCCGAGATATCGAAGGTCAAAATTTTGACCAGAAAAAAAAACATAAGGGGTAACACTGTCATTTTTTTTGGCCGAAATTTTGACCCCCTCAGATCTTCTTGAAACTCTGGATTCTGACAGAGGGCCACGAGACTTCGACCAGCGCGCAAAAATGGAAGCTCTAGACCCTCCCAGAGCCGAGATATCGAAGGTCAAAATTTCGACCAGAAAAAAAAACGACAGTGTTACCCCTTACGTTTTTTTTTTCGGGGTGCGAAAAATTAAGTTTCCCCAATCTTCTCAAAACTCTGGATTATGATAGAGGGCCATGAGACGTAGACCTGAGTGCAAAAATGGAGGCTTTAGACCCTTCCAGAGCTGAGATATTGAGATATTTATAATGGCATAAATGAGTCAGAGTCAGAGAGTCAGAGTATCTTTATTTGTCTCCCACAGCAGAAATTATTCTTCTTTGGATAAAGAGTTTGCTGCATGAGGATTTCAACAATACAAAAACACAGAAACACAGAAACAGTTAAAAACAAAAAATACATACAACTTTGTGGCTTCTCAGAGAACCATGCAAAAAAGCAAATCACCAGTTTCTAAATTCTGGTGATGCAAGAGTGGGATCCCAAATACACAAAATACAATATAAGGCTAAAAATAAAAACAGGTAAGAGACAATAATACATGGAATATTCAGGTTATCTGAAAGGCTTTGCAAAGTTGCAAATCATACATTACATTTCATTATGGATAAACCATACATTAATAAATTCATTATCACATATACATCACTGATCATTTATGAGCTTAAATGCTATGTGGTATCTCAATATCTCAGCTCTGGAAGGGTCTAGAGCCTCCACTTTTTGCACTCAGGTCCAAGTCCCATGGCCCTCTATCAGAATCCAGAGTTTCAAGAAGATCTTTCAAGAAGTTTCAAGAGAAACTCAAAATTTCGACCCAGAAAAAAAACGACAGTGTTACCCCTGTCCTTTTTTTTTGTGTGCGAAAAAATAAGTTTCTCCAAACTTCTCAAAACTCTGGATTCTTAGAGGGCCATGAGACTCAGACCTGAGTGCCAAAATGGGGGCTCTAGACCCTTCCTGAGCTGAGATATTCAGATATTTATAATGGCATAAATGCTACATGGTATCTCATGAGCTGAAACTTAGAAACCTCATGAGCTGGGAAAATGTACTTTTATATTTTTCAGAAACTTGAAACATAATTCAGGTCTGAGGGGGTTAAAAAGCTATTTAGTGTTAAGATATGCTGTAATGGATTGTTGGGGATTGGTTTCTTACAGAGCAGGAAATGGACAGAGGTTTTCAGCACTATTAATTTGACCGCGCAGTGTTTTGCCAAAGCCTCGAGGCTGGAACACATTTTTGGGAGGTGAAATCAAAACGTTCTGTTCTGTGCGTCTGTGTTTGCACATTCTGGCTCTCTTTGTCATGGCCTGCTTTGAACTATGGATATAAAACTGTTGAGGCACACACACACACACACACACACACACACACACACACACACACACACACACACACACACACACACACACACACAGCTTTGCCATACAGGGTCTCTCTTTATTTTCTAGATATGAATGAGAGATATTTACCATGTATGCAGTGTATATATGACTGTGTGTGTGTGTGTGTGTGTGTGTGTTTGTACAGTATGGTGGTCTCAGATTCCAGCCCCTTGCTGCTCAGTTCATCCCTCTCCGGTGGATGAATTGAGTGAGCGAATAAGAAATAAAGAAACCTGACCCCAACCACACACTTATCCAACAATGGCCTCTCATTCAAGCACACCGACCCCTACCAACACACTCTGGTCCACGGCCAAAACCAGATGTGCACTTCACTTTCTAAAATCATCTTATGGTATTAATTTCAATGTGGCTGTTCTGTCCTCATTGTCATAATAGTATATCTCAAATGATAGCCATATTGACAAAGCATGTCATTTTAACCAATGAAATCTGTCCACCTCATTCTAGAAGCTTGTTTATTGGAAGATGTTACTTTTTAAATTACTGTAATAGGCCACAATTATTTCGGGGGAATACGAAACTGAGTAATTAATGGGGTGATATTTCCTTAATTTCTGATGTAGTGGATGACATTCATTTCAGTTTTTAATACTGAATTTACTGGTTTACTAAATGTACAATAAATATACTGGACCTTAGAGAAACAGAAACATACATAAAGAACATTATTGGTGCAATTTATAACAATTATCTGACAAACTCAAATTCAAACTTGCGTGTGTATATCGTATTATATTATTTCATATTTCACAAACTGACTTACGTTATACATTACAAAAATACATTTTAAAAAGACAAAGCTAATAGAAATATGTAGAAACTAATTAGTAAGTAAATAGAACTCAAAGTTTCAATCCCTCATTTGCACTTAAGATATACATTAAAACTCTGCGATGTCATTTTTGGGAGCTGTGTTTTTCAGGTTGCGTTCTTCTGTGTGCGTGTAGGTGGGGGGTCATTATGGTGTAGTGTGTCCTCTCACTATACGCTAGGCTCACAGCATCAACCTGAGACCAGATACAGTTAATTATCTACCAGGCACGCACACACACACACACACACACACACATACACACACAAAGACAAGAGTGCATGAACTAACCAGACTGACAGAAGAACCTTCCGTTGGACTGAAAAGAGACTGTCTAGATGAAAAAAACAGATAAAGAGAGGCTTGAGACGAGTCAAAGACAGGTACCTGGTACCAGCACAGGACATGTGATTATGGATCAGGATCAGGACTAAAGAAAAAACACACAAGAGGAGCGAAGAGTGGACATTCTCCTTCTCGACAGAACAGACCAACACTAACAGCAAAAGAAGAACCAGTGAGACCAGCCTCCATCACTCATGCCCTTCCTCCCTTGCCAACCGGTCTTCCTCCATCCTCCACCTGTCCGCTCGGTGTCAAACCCGTGGATCTGATAGCAGACGGGCGTCACTGGCATCATGCCCGCTGCATTGAAGTCATCTCTGGATGGGAGCATGACAGATTCAGGGGAGCTGGAGCAGGCGGCACCTACCTGTCTTGGAAAAGTGCCCCGCGACCTGCTCCAAAACTTTCCTCACACTAAGCGTGTGGGCAGCTACCTGGTGGGCAAAATGATCAACAAGGGCTCGTTCGCCAAAGTTATGCTGGGGATGCACATCAGTACAGGAGAGAAGGTAACAGGCACACACCCTGACTCTTACACGCAGACGACGCCTGTCAATCAAAGGCACAGTGTCACACACTAATGGTGTCAGTCATCAGTGCGCTGAAGGGTTGTCATCCATTTTTCATGCCGTCTCTCTGTCTCAGCTTTCATAGCGACTCCGTCTTTCCTAATCTCTGGCAGGCACCGCAGTAATAATCCAGCCACACAAATACACTCACACTAATAGAAACATTTAATGGCACTTTATGTTTAGTGGGATGACCATGAATTGTGTGTTGGCTAGTGATTTTTATGCATGCAAACAAGTGTGTAGTTTGGTTACATTTTACAGTAAGGTCCCGTAGTTAATGCATTAACTAACATTCACTAATATTTGTTTATGTATCTTTGATAACATTAGTCAAAAATACTTCCTTTGTTTGTTCATGATAACTCAGGTCCATTAAATAATTGAATTATCAGATACAACATTTGATGTTAATAATGTCCTAGTAAATGTTGAAATTTACATGAACTAAGATTAATAAATGCTAGTTTCATTACTATTTCACATGAACTAATGTATCCCTACTGTAAGATGTTGCCTGTATTTTGTCTGCAGATGTATAATAGATGGTAATGATATTGTTTTAGTGATTTGAAATTTTATATGAAATTTTATTTTTATTTTGAATGTGTTTGTGTATGAACGTAATGTAGGTTTACATATAAATTAGATTATTTATTTATAAATAAATACGCAATATTGCCAGTATATCGATAATGAGGAAATAGATGGTAATTCGAAAACTTCTGGGTTCATCATGACACAGACTAACAGAGAGAGAGTTTTATCTCAACCTGTCCTCCAATCCTCGCTGTGGTGACCTGAGCTTTCACGGGTCAGTAAATGTGGCCTGTGTGCGTGTGAATGTTACCAGCTCTTATTCACATCACTGAGCCCTTCATGACCACTCTGTTTACCTGAACAGGTTGCTGTGGTGATGCGTAGGCATACATCACCCCAAGCACAATCCTAGAATTTTAGAATGTCAATTATTATCATGGAGTTCCTAAAGAGAGGGACTGTGAGCTATATGTATGCCATGCTATGGACGGTATCGGGAAACTCACCTAAACCAGTTTTATATATATATAGAAGTTTTCTTTACACAGTATTGTCTTATAGAAAATCAAGTGAGATCTCTTACCCACCCCCCAATTTAAGTGAAGTTAAATGAAATATTTCTTAAATACTTCTAAGACTAAACTGTCCTTTTACATGTTTATTGTTTCATGTTATTATTCACTGTTTATTGCAGGTGGCGATAAAGGTGATAGATAAAAAGAAGGCTCGTCAGGATTCATACGTTTTAAAAAACATGAAGCGTGAACCCCGGATTCACCAGCTGATCCGCCACCCCAACATCGTCTTGCTGCTGGAGACGTTGGAGACGGAGAACTGCTACTACATGGCCATGGAGCTGTGTGGAGGAGGAGACCTTATGGACCGAATCTGTGAACGCAAGCGGCTGGAGGAGAGAGAGGTCCGCAGGTACACCCGCCAGATACTGTCTGCAGTGGAACACCTGCACCGACACGGGATAGTTCACAGGTAATCAACACACACACAGATACTGACAGGATATGTTAAATGACAAAATTACACCCACAAAATGAAGTGTCATATGGAGTGTTTTAAGGATAGTGGGGTGGAAAGAGAACGAAAAAGAAAGGAAAACGCTGAGAGGGTGCTATGCTGTATAGCGGATTCTAGTCTAAAATAATGAAGTGCTTTGTGTCATAGATGAGAGAAGTGTGATCGGGTTGGTTTGTCAGTGTGCTTGGTTACATTCTGAGGAACTTGAATTGGCATGTCTTAAAATATGTCAGTGCCATTGTTTTGTCTGAAGATGCACACCAGTAATGTTTTTTTATAACAGCTAAATGCCTTAAATGAACAAAAGCCTAATCCTGGCTTAAAGGAGTAGTTCACTTTAAAAAAAAATAATTATTTATTTGCTGATAATTTACTCATCCCCATGTCATCCAAGATGTCCATGTCTTTCTTTCCTCAGTCGAAAAGAAATTAAGGTTTTTGATGAAAACTTCAAGGATTTTCTCCATATAATGGACTAATAGACAGTTCAAGGTCCAAATGAGAGTTTCAGTGCAGCTTCAAAGGGCTTTAAACAACACCAGACGATGAATAAGGGTCTTATCTAGCAATCGGTCATTTCAAAAATAAATAAAAAAGTTTTAGTTTTATAAGCACAAATGCTCGCCTTGCTATGTTCTGTGATGAGCGTTCGTGACTCTCCTGTTCGAACTTGTTCATCAAAATGAACAAATCTTTTTTCGAGTCATTTCGTTTATTCAACGAATGAAATGACTTGAAAAAAAGATTCGTAATGAAGAATGAAAGACATAAACATCTTGGATGGGGTGAGTAAATTATCAGCAAAAGTTGTTTTAAAAGTGAACTACTCCCTTAATTTAAACCCAGTCTGTGAAACCGGGCCTTAGATTCTTATATAGTTTTTTGGTTGCACTTTATTTTACAGTATGTGTACTTAAATAAAAAAAGTACTGGTTAATATAAGGTAACTGGTTAAACTTAGTTTTAAGGGTAGGTTCAGGGTTAGTACCAACTTATTACCCAGCTATTGTAATAACTATACATAGATGTACATGGGGAACAGGAGTGCTACCAATATTTTTTTAACAAAAAGTGTGTCTGAAAATAGGTGAAATGAAATGTGAATGTGTGGGTTCAATTAGCAATAGTTTGTGGATACATTTTGGATTTGATCAATTATATCAGACCATTAGCACAATAAATGATTAAAAATACAAATTATCTTAAAATCTCAGTTCAAGATTGTATTAAATCTGTCTAAAATGATCAAATAAAAAAAATGAATACATTTATTTTAAAAACACATTTTTTTGTTTTAGGGGTAGGTTTAGAGTAAAAAAAATGGTCTAAAGTATGTCCTGATTTAAGTTAGTAAGCGTGTATATGTGTGTGCGTGCAGTGCTTTTGTCTGCCAGTGAAGCCTAATTGAGGCAAGAGTGGGAATGTCATTAGCTTCTCATGACATCATCAGCCAGAGCCACTATGGTTAACACATCATTGACTGACTTCCTTACTAATGGAGTCCCAGGATGAAGCTTCATAATGCTGAGGTCTGTCACACACAATCCACTCAGTAAAGAGCCTTTTTTAGAATATGTCAAGGATCAAAGGAAGTACATCAACCTACACGCCATACACACATTTGACTACCCGCCGCGTTAGTCAACACATACTGTACCCATGGTAACAAAAGGAGCATGTGGGTTCATGTCCATTTCAGTTCAAAAGTTCACCCACTTCAAATGAGATTAATCTGCCCAAAATCAAACTATTTTATCAACTGGCTCCACAAACACTCTCTGTATGAATTTAAGCCTGTCTCTGCTGACCTCTCTGTACACACTAATAATACCCCCGAAAAGCTCAGTCAAACTGCTTTCCCCTAACACACTGTCAGAGAACTTTAATACTGGCAGATTGTCAGTCTTTTTTGTGTGTGTGTGTGTGTGTGTGTGTGTGTGTGTGTGTGTGTCCATTGAGCTTTGAGATGTCAGCCATGTCAGTAAAAATGGAGGGAAATGAAAATAGCTTTGAGGGCTGTGATATTTTTATAGGCTTTTCATATAATTTCATATTAAATGTGAGGAGTGTGCGGTCGTCAAAGTGAGTGTGAGTGTTTATTATGAAGTGGAAAGAAAGGGAGAAAGAGGGAAGATAAAAGGAAAAAGAGAGCGGAGAGTGTAAAAGTAAAACTTGGCAGAATGACTGAACATCCAGGACCACCAAGCTTTGATATCACCAATAATAACTCTTGTGGGTCTTTGTCCCAATGTATTACATTATATTATCATCAACTAAAACTATTAAAAAATTTTTAAGGATTTAGATGAAATAAAGATGAAATAAATAAAAGATGAAAAACTTAAAGAAACGTACAAACTAAAATGACTAATGAAAACTACATTATAAAATAAGAATATTTTTGCTCAGTTTTCCTGAGAGGTAACCAACAAATAGTGCCAAATCTTTCCTTTTTTTTCTTCTTGCAACATTGGTAAGTGTTCACAATCCTAAAACAGTTCTGAAAGGGGGAAAAAAATACCCAGATTTTTAAGGAGTTTTAACTCACCTCTTCATCTCTGAATATTGTTTTTGAACTAGGGACTTGAAGATTGAAAACTTCCTTCTGGATGAGCACAACAACATTAAGATAGTTGGTGAGTGTGTCTTGCTTCTTGCATCTTTTACATAGTGTGTATATGTACACAATTTATTTTAATTTCATTTTCTGACTGTAATACATTAATATCTCTAAGAATGACTCATAAATATGGTTTGAGTAGTACACACAAATGCAAGCACACAGGAATAATTCATTTACAATTAGTCATTAAAGCAAAACATATAACTTACCAATGAGAAGTACAAGAAGTAATAGCATCAACCAAAGTCTCTTTCATCCTTTTTTCCATGTATTTCATTTTAGGCTTCTGAAATCTGTGTGAATTGTTCTTGAATGTCTAATTACAAAAACATCTAAGGAAGAAAAAAAGAATAGAAAATTAGTTTATTAAACAGTCTGCTATTCACAGTATCTGTATCAGAAACAGTGGACAGTTGTATATTCATGCAATTCCACTTACATGCGAGTGTGTTTGTGTGTAGACTTTGGTCTGAGTAACACTCTGAAGGCAGATTCTCTCTCTCTGGAGCTTCTGAACACGCAGTGTGGCAGCCCTGCTTACGCCGCTCCTGAACTGCTGGCCCACAGGAAGTACGGCCCTAAAGTGGACGTGTGGTCTGTGTGAGTCTTCTAGAACTGAAAATCACATATAAAGTCAGCTGATTTGGCGTGTCTTTTTAATGCGGCTCTGTGTGTTTCTGTGTTTATGCATAGGGGTGTGAGTATGTTTGCTATGTTGACTGGCACTTTACCGTTTACGGTGGAGCCCTTCAACATCAAGCAACTTCACCTGAAAATGGTGAATGGAGAAATCAGTGTGATACCATCGGACATCAGCAAAGGTAAAATGTATGAGCAGTTATTGCATTGTGCGCTGTGTGAGCAACACAAAATATGTTCTATGCACTTAATGCATTAAATACTATTTACAGTAACTGAAAATTAAAAAAGCTAGTTCGCCATCCATACGACTGCTCCTGTTACGTCACATTTCTTAAGTAATTTTGTCTCAATCAGACAATAGTGGGCAGTTAGTGAAAATGGCCTCTACCAACAAATTTATGAATTATGGTGGGGACTTTCCATTCACATTTTTATTGACATTTACTGTCTTCTACTATCCTCTAACCTGAAACTATTGGCTGGTCCATACAATGAAAGTGATTTCAGGTTGTACTATCTATGTGTGGAAATTGATCCCAATTACACTACCATTCAAAATGTTTGCGTCAATAAGAGTTGTTTATCAAGACTTTGATATTTTATTCAGCAAGGATGCATTAAATTTGAAAGTGACAGTAAAGACAATTATAATGTCACACCAGACTTCTGTTTAAAATAAATGCTGTTCTTTTGATCTTTCTATTTATCAAATACTGGAAAATGCATCACTGTTTCCACAAAAATATTAAGCAGAACAATGTTCTCAAGATTAGAAATGTTTCTTGAGCAGCGAATCAGCATATTAGAATGATTTCTGATGGATTGTGTGACACTGAAGACTGGAGTAATGATGCTGAAAATTGAGCTTTGTCATCACAGGATGATTTGCATTTTAAAAGATATTTAAATCGTTAAAAAAAGTTATTTGAAATTGTACCCCAAATTTGTGAACGGTACTGTATGCACACACATGCATACAGTTAAAGTTTCATCCCTTTATCAGGACAGGATACACTGAGAGAGAAAGAGAAAAAGTGCAGTAGTGCATTTTGAAGTGTCCTTCTTCCCAATCAGATTGTGAGATCATCTGATCCGGCACATTAAT
Organism: Cyprinella venusta; assembly: GCA_038021265.1. Classification (NCBI taxonomy): domain Eukaryota; kingdom Metazoa; phylum Chordata; class Actinopteri; order Cypriniformes; family Leuciscidae; genus Cyprinella; species Cyprinella venusta. Next base: position 21,020,315 of record CM075883.1, on the reverse strand, counting down.
ATTAATCTTCATGCATATTAATAACAGAGTATATAAACCAATCGCAAAAATAGATACACTACAAACGTGATGACGTAAAATGTCTGCTAGTGGAACAGAACCGGGCTGGGTTCCCCGTTTCCGTTGCAGGTTACATTAGATCATCGTGAGGTAGTTTGTACCTACATTACGTGTGGTGAATTGCCTTCTGTTTCTCTGAACCACTCATTGTTTATTAAAAAGATAAATATCAGAGTAATGAAAGTTGCAGATGCAATACTTTTGCAGATGCAGTACTTTATAATCAGTAAAGTATCATGGATATCATCTGCTGAATCATAGGGATGTAACGATTCACTCGCAACCGGTTGAAAATCGATAAAAAATTGTGACGATTCAAGTCGGTTGAAATGTTAACGAATCGCGATTCACGTTTTAAACAGCAGGGGCATTTACTGAATAGCCTACGTGAAGCTGTGAACCACGCGCTTCACAGGCACAATAGCAGCGTGAGCACACTGGCGCGAACCTAGCGAGTGTTTTCACTTCATTCCTAAGGAACTTGAGCTTGTGTGAGCACTCATAGTAATTAACTGCCGTCCACATTAATCCGGATACATTTGAAAACAGGGTTTTCGTTTAAAAACTCTCTCCGTCCACACAAGCGTTTACAGGCGTTTTCCGACGTTTCACAGTGTGGACGGAAGGCTAAAACGGAGAGAAAAATATACGTTTTCAAACGAAAACGGATTAGTGTGGACGCTTGGTTTGCTCCGCTCGCGCCGCGTGTGTGCCATAGACTTTGTGCACGCGCTGTCAAACACATGGCGAAGGCAAGCGTAGATGTTGACTCATTCAAATCGGAGCTGTGGCGGCATTTTGACTCTTCGTAGACTAATAATAATCACAACCGTGAGAAGCACATCACCTCCGTTTTCACGTAAAAGTCTTTAATACAACAAGTGTGTGAGAGCTACGGAGATCACAAGGTTCGTCAGTGTTTCCATGGCAAGAATGTGTTGTATTTACTATCTCTTTCTTTCTCTAAATGTGTACATGGATTTATTTAATTTTTTAATAATTTGTTGATGGTTATGGCATATTTAGCTAAATGTATTCTGTTTTTTTAACTCTTTCTAGTTTAATTATACAAATTATGACAAAATTAAAATCTTTCCTTTATTGCAATGTAAAACACCTGTCAATGTGGTAGGCTTACTAATTTTACAGTCTTTTACTTAGTGTGCAAAAGTACCAGTGTCCAGCCTCCTGACCAGACAGACAGAACACTAAGTTGAAATAACCTTGAAAGGAATATTTTTTTCAATGTAGTTTTAACATTTGACAAATATATTTCAAAATGAAACAGAAATGTGCAGCATTTTGTCTGAGAAATAATAAAATAGACACTTCTTCATTTATAATGTCTTAAATCTCATTAGTTAAAAAAAATTGTGAGAAAATCGAATTGTGAAACCGGTATCGTGAATCGTATCGCATCGTGAGTTGAGTGAATCGTTACATCCCTACTGAATCAATTCAAAAACTCAAAAGTGTGTTCAATGTTATGCTGGATATTATTTAGCATGATTATCTTAGATGATAGTGGACAGAAATTACTGTCGTTGAAGTATGGTGGAAATTGATTATGACTGAAGCTACGGTATGCCATATTGTGTGTTTTGTTGACATCCTGAGCCTGTCTGTAATGCCACTCTAAGTGAATGAGTAAATGTGATCGTCACTGTCTACTGACACAAACACTAACCTCACGCAAACAAGGCCAGCGCAGTGCCAAACTGGCACTCTGATCTGAAGAGTCCCCCCAGATTGAGAAGGTGGCACGGGGGGGCAAAGTGCCTCTTGAATTTGATCTGCCCTTCTGTAAGAGAATCCTTGAGAAGTTCAGTCTAGGTCGGACACACACGCATTCACACACTCCTCTGACAAATCAGCGTTCAGATCTTCTGTGTAAGGTTAAAACAGAGTTTTGAGACTACTTTAGCAGTGTCAGGATGTCAGTGTCCTCTCTCTTCTTTTCTTTCTAGCGGCTGTACAGTTTGTCTTGTCTCTGCTGGAACCAGACCCAGCAAAAAGGCCAACAATAAAAGCAGCAATGGAGGATAAATGGTTGAATGAGGGCTATGCCAAGAGACCCCTCCATACTGTAACTCATAAAAACAGGTACCGGCTAAGTGAAATCTAATGCTAAAGTTACCCAAAGGAACAGAGATGCACAACAAAACGACATAGACAACATCCTGACGTGTATTTGTGTGTTCTTTGTTGCTTCTTTAGGCTGCGTCCTGAGGATCTAAATTCAGCTGTGCTAAACTACATGACTGAATCTCTAGGTTACGGTCTCTCTGATGTCATCCACACTGTCATCAGTAACAAGCCTTCGGCCATCTTAGCTTGCTACCATATACTGCTGAAAAAACTCAACAGGCATCAGAAATTTGTGAGGACCATGAAGGTAAAAAGATATATCAAATATTTAACATTATTGACCATAACATTCGAATAATTATCAGTATTTAAATACTGGTGCATGCCTAAACACATCTTGGAGGACAAAACTCATCACAAACCATGATACTATGATACTTCCTAGGTTGGCATATTATTAAGATTTAGATCACAACTAACATGTCAGTCATTGTCCCCAGAAAGAAGAGATTAGCGAATGGAATCTTCTGAATAAGGGCTTGTCGAGAGGGAGAAGCAATGCAAGTGCTAAGAGTCAGCAACAGGTAAATTGTCCTTCTATATCAAGAATTTCATAAATAGAAATTCACAGACACAAAACATTTAACATCCTTCACTAGTCTCCTCAGATTGACACACCCAATGAGAGGAGCTCAAGGCAGGCCAGTAAGATCCAGAGCAGCCAATCACAAGACAGAGATGCCCAGACTGGCATGAAAAGACCTGCAGAGATCAGTAGACCAAAGCAGCCAAGCCTAGTGGACAAAGCAGATTCCCCCACCTCACTGCCTGTGGACACAGCGAATGAGAATGCCATACTTGTGGAGACACATGATGGACTGAATCCAAAAGGTAATGCACGTTTACAGGAACGATCATTTTTATAGAGTGTCACAACGATCTATTTTTGTAGGCCAACCCGGAAGTCAGCATTTTTTTAACATACCTGGTAAAGTTCACATTTTGTTTATTAAGATTGTTTTGGGAATTTTGAACCCTAAATACAATCGGTAGGAGTAAAAAGCTAAAGTTAAAGGCCGTTCACATAAGGATAATAACTATAAAGATAACGATAAGGGTATAGTTCTGAAAATCGTTCTCTTGAGTTCACACACCAAAGCTATAATGATAACGGCACAGAGATATCGCTGGAATCACATTCAGAATAATTTTATCGAGCTGATTAACGATAACACATAGACAACCAATTAGAATCTATCCTGCTGTAACAAGCTCAAGCATTTAAAGTGACAGACAAGCACACACTTGGAATAAACAGAAGGATGTCGTCTGCTGGTGTGCTATACACAAACTACACCATGGTCACATGACTACAACGTCAAGTTTGAGAAAGAATAGTTTGCAAGAGTGTGAGTATAAACGCATCGAGGCTGTGGAAGCAAACTAGTGAGTAGACGAGTTAACCTGTTCAGCGTGATGACATTTAATGGCCCACACCCACTGTAGTCTCAAATAGCCACAGTGTGTGATTAAAAAGGGAGTCTGACATTTTTTGTGATTACTGTCACAGTGTAGTGTGGAATGAAGACAGGCTGACTCAAAGCTCCAATACAAAACATTTACTCAAAAACTCCAAACAGGGACAAGGAAGACTGGCAGAAGATTACACACACTACGTCCCCTTGGAATTATAAGGTTCTATCTGTGTTCTGAGCAGTTTTGCGAGATTGAGCTTCAAAGTTTTTGCATTACATATAGGAAAATTTATATGGGGAACAAGTTTCATTCAAACATGGAAATAACAGGGACCCTAAATGTGTTCTAAACATACAATATCAAAATCCTCTCAAATTTGTAAATGCGGATTTTTGGAATGGGTCAAATGCAGATAGAACCTTCTAATTCTAAAAAAAAAAACACTTTTCGCTTAGAATTATAAGGTTCCATCTGCCAAAACATTATTTGAACATTGAATAAAAAAATAATGTTGTAAGACTGTCTCAACATTTGTTAAAAAGTAAAATTTTATCCTTTCTATGACATTTATTTAATATTTTTTAGCACTTCCATGTATTTAGGACATTTCAAATTAAGCAGGGTAGGTCTAAATATTTTCCCCAGTGCATAATCTTCATTTTTGATACCAATTTGGTGGGTAATTAAACACATTATTGCATAAATTATACTAATCTTTATTTTGCTTAGACAGAAAGTAGCCACTGTAATACATCTAAGCAGGACTTTATTCCAGCTAAAGTGGGCCAGGTAAAATGGCTTTCTCTCTAGACCTCAATATGGCTGAAATAACATGCAAACGTTTATTGTTGTAATTAAGACCCCATTAATTAAATTGTTAAATATTTGACCTATAAGCCTTAATATGGTAAAAATTAAGACATTTTAAGACTTTAAAAACTGCAAGATAATTGACATGCTTCAGCAAATTAATTCATAAAGTTTAATTATCATTGAAAAATTATTCACTGACTATATAATTGTCAAAGTCTTTGTCTGCACCATTCTGTCTTCGTCATCTTCACTACATTTCCCAGCATCCTCTCTGATAGTCTCCACACCTGAACTCACTCCCTCAATCATCCACCTGTTCATCGTCCTGATCATCTGTGTCACCTGCCGTCACCTTGTTAGTGTTCATTTTGTATCTGTATTTAGTTCTCTCTGTTTCAGTCTGAGCTTGTCAGTTCTTGATTATGTTTCATGGATAGTGTGTGTAATCTTCTGCCAGTCTTCCTGTACCTGTTTGGAGTTTTTGAGTAGATGTTTTGTATTGGAGCTTTGCATCAGCCTCAGCCTGTCTTCCACACTACACCGTGACAGAAGAACCAACCAAACATGGATTTCCCTGCAGTAAGACTAATGTGCCTTGAGCAGGGAAACGGCTCTCTTGAGGAACACATGGAGGTTTTCCTGCATTAGGTACCTCAAACCAGTTTCCCAGATGACTGCCTCTGCACATTTCTTTGTGTGGGACTGAACAACACCACTCTAGTGCAGTTGTTTGAGGTCCTCAAGGAAGCTTTGCCCAAGTTGTGGGGTGGGTGCTTGTATCCTGCAGATCATCCTTCACTGTTGATGATGTCACCAGCCCCACTCCAACGCCCGAGACCGCACAGCCCAGCCCGAGACCGGCCAGCCCAGCCCAGCCCGAGACCGTCCAGCCCGAGACAGCCCAGCCCGAGACCGTCCAGCCCAGCCCAGCCCAGCCCGAGACCGCCCAGCCCAGCCCAAGACCATCCAGCCCGAGACCGCCCAGCCCAGCCCAGCCCGAGACCGTCCAGCCCGAGACCGCCCAGCCCGTGACCGCCCAGCCCGAGACAGCCCAGCCCAGCCCGTGACCGCCCAGCCCAGCCCAGCCCAACCCAGCCCGAGACCGCCCAGTCCGAGACTGTCCAGCCCAGCCCGAGACCGTCCAGCCCGTGACCGTCCAGCCCTGCCCTCGTCAGCCTCCAGGGTGCCCACCCCATTGATGTTCTACGGCGCGAGGCCGCGCCTTTGTAAAGGCGGGTGTTCTGTCGCAGTCTTCGTCATCTTCACTACACTTCCCAGCATCCTCTTGTCTCCACACCTGAACTCAGTTCCTCAATCGTCCTGATTATCTGTGTCACCTGTCGTCACCTTGTTAATGTTCATTTTGTATCTGTATTTAGTTCTCTCTGTTTCAGTGCTTTGTGCTTTTCAGTTCTTGATTATGTTTCATGGTTAATCATCACCTTGGAAGTATAAGGTTCTATCTGACATTTTTGTCAAAATTGAGTTCTTCACATATTCTTAGTCTGTGACAATTTCTTATGTTATATGAAGAGTTTTAAGTTATGTTCATTGTGGGACTGTTTTATCAAAAAAACAAATAGGTTCTATCTACAAAGTCTAACTTGGCTTTATAAGGTTCTATCTGCATGAGACAATCAGCACTTCGAATGCACAGAAGAGGACCAATCAGAATTAATTTTATATATCGGGTCACCGGCTTTTTCCTTGAAGACACGTAGAAACCCCATAAAGGCATAATGCTATACATTTACAGTAAATTAAATACTCACTAAATTGTGTAGTCTTATGAAGTGCTAATGTTATATTTTGTCATTTTCTTTAGTGTATTGGTTATTATTAATAATATACTAATAAATTGAATATTTTAGAAAACCATTCAACATGCAAGTGTGTGTGCATGCGTGCGTGTCCATGTCTGTGCGAGTGTGTACGTGTGTGTGAGAAAGTGTGATTGTTGTCACGGTGTAGTGTGGAGTGAAGACAGGCTGAGGCTGACTCAAAACTCCAATACAAAACATTTACTCAAAAAGTCCAAACAGGTACAAGGAAGACTGGCGGAAATAAACACACACGATGAACAGGAGGATGATTGAGGGAGTGAGTTCAGGTGTGGAGACAAGAGGATGCTGGGAAGTGTAGTGAAGATGACGAAGACTGTGACAGAACGTCCCCCTTTACAAAGGCACGACCTCGCACCGGCTGGGCTGGGCTGGACGGTCACGGGCTAGGCGGACTCGGGCTGGGCTGGGCTGGGCTGGACGGTCACGCACTGGGCGGTCTCGGGCTGGGCTGGGTGGTCTCGGGCTGGGCTGGACGGTCTCGGGAGGGCTGGGCCGGACGGTCACGGGCTGGACGGTCTCAAGCTGGGCTGGACGGTCACGGGCTGTCTCGGGCTAGGCTGGACGGTCACGGGCTGGGCGGTCTCGGGCTGGGCGGTCTCGGGCGGGGCTGGACGGTCTCGGGCTGGGCGGTCTCGGGCTGGGCTGGGCCGGACGGTCACGGGCTGGACGGTCTCGAGCTGGGCTGGACGGTCACGGGCTGGGCTGTCTCGTGCTGGGCTGGACGGTCTCGGGCTGGACGGTCACGGGCTGGGCGGTCTCGGGCTGGGCTGGGCTGGACGGTCACGGGCTGGGCAGTCTCGGGCTGGGCTGGGCGATCACGGGCTGGGCTGGACGGTCTCGGGCTGGGCTGTCTCGGGCTGGGCTGGGCTGGACGGTCTCGGGCTGGGCTGGACGGTCTCGGACTGGGCTGGCCGGTCTCGGGCGTTGGAGTGGGGCTGGTGACGTCATCGGCAGTGAAGGATGAACTGCAGGATACAAGCAACCACCCCACAACTTGGGCAAAGCTTCCTTGAGGACCTCAAACAACTGCACTAGAGTGGTGTTGTTCAGTCCCACACAAAGAAATGTGCAGAGGCAGTCATCTGGGAAACTGGTTTGAGGTACCTAATGCAGGAAAACCTCCAGGTGTTCCTCAAGAGAGCTGTTTCCCTGCTCAAGGCACATTAGTCTTACTGCAGGGAAATCCATGTTTGGTTGGTTCTTCTGTCACGGTGTAGTGTGAAGGGAAGACAGGCTGAGGCTAACACAAAGCTGCAATGCAAAACATCTACTCAAAAACTCCAAACACGTACAGGAAGACTGGCAGAAGATTACACACACTATCCATGAAACATAATCAAGAACTGACAAGCTCAGACTGAAACAGAGAGAACTAAATACAGATACAAAATGAACACTAACAAGGTGACGACAGGTGACACAGATGATCAGGACGATGAACAGGTGGATGATTGAGGGAGTGAGTTCAGGTGTGGAGACTATCAGAGAGGATGCTGGGAAATGTAGTGAAGATGACGAAGACAGAATGGTGCAGACAAAGACTTTGACAATTATATAATCAGTGAATAATTTTTCAATGATTATTCAACTTTATGAATTAATTTGCTGAAGCATGTCAATTTTCTTGCAGTTTTTAAAGTCTTAAAATGTCTTATTTTTTACCATATTAAGGCTTATAGGTCAAATATTTAACAATTTAATTAATGGGGTCTTAATTACAACAATAAATGTTTGCATGTTATTTCAGCCATATTGAGGTCAACAGAGAAAGCCATTTTACCTGGCCCACTTTAGCTGGAATAAAGTCCTGCTTAGATGTATTACAGTGGCTACTTTCTGTCTAAGCAAAATAAAGATTAAAGTATAATTTCTGCAATAATGTGTTTAATTACCCACCAAATTGGTATCAAAAATGAAGATTATGCACTGGGGAAAATATTTAGACCTACCCTGCTTAATTTGAAATGTCCTAAATACATGGAAGGGATAGAAAGTAAAATTTTATCCTTTCTATGACATTTATTTAATATTTTTTAACACATGATAAGACATTTTTACAACATTTTTTTTTATTTAATGTTCAAATAATGTTTTGGCAGATAGAACCTTATAATTCTAAGCGAAAGGTGTTTTTTTTTTAGAATTAGAAGGTTCTAGAATCCACATTTACAAATTTGAGAGGATTTTGATATTGTATGTTTAGAATACATTTAGGGTCCCTGTTATTTTCATGTTTGAATGCAACTTGTTCCCCATATAAATTTTCCTATATGTAATGCAAAAACTTTGAAGCTCAATATCGCAAAACTGCTCAGAACGCAGATAGAACCTTATAATTCCAAGGGGACGATTACTGCCTCCATCAAAGTTTAAAAAAAGAAAGAAAAAAAAAATCACATTACTGTTGTATTTTATGTCAGAATAAAACATGAAAATATCTTGAGCTTTTGATAACCACAGATCTTTTTTTCAGGCATTTAACCAAAGACTCATTCAAAAAAAAAAAAAACAATAACTTTGGGAAAATGGAACCAAAAGTGCTCACCAATGACACTAATTAATGGGTTTAAAAATGTATTCTTGCAGAACTCTACCACACTTTTATCTTTTGTTTAATTCTGAAATTCACATAATGCATATTCAGCTGACCGAATTTGTATATGTGTGTATTTTAGTCTCAACGTTTGGTGAAAAGGAGATGCTTCATGTCTCACCCCCTAAGTGTTCCTGCAGAGAGGAGAGTGGCACCAAACTCTGTGACTCTGCCCCTTGTGATGCCACTGTGACCATAGACACATCTAGAGACTCCCAGACAATAAAAACACCAATCAAACCACATGATTTGAGACCGGCTTACTCTGACAAATATCAATCTCTGGACTGTGAATATCAGCATGATGACAAGTTGGAGAAGTTACAGACGTTCTTCTCAGAGAAAGGGGCTTCTCCCAGAATGGGACAGCGCTTTAAGGATCTATTACTGGCCATTGAGGAGAAAACCCACAATGCTCACCACCTCAGCGCCATGGAAACCACAACACAAACCTCTCCCTTACCGCGACTACGACACACTGGGACGCTTAAAGAATCCGCACCTAGAAAAGTAACTTGGGTAGGCTTGACGCACCACACAACGGCTGGCACGGGCTCCTCGTCTTTCTTGGTAAATGGGTCCAAACCGCCACTGTTTCCATCACAAAGACAACAAGCTCTCGTCATTAAAAACCTAAGACATGGAAAGGAGAAGAGGAACGTGGGAACGGGAGGGGGAGGAGGGACAGGCATCCCCAGTAATACAGGGAAAAGAAACTCAATTCAGTTGCGAACGGCTATACAGCGCCGAGTCACGAACCTCAACCTACCAATGCTTCCGTCTGCTTTACAAAACAAATCTGACAAAAAGACAGAAATACTTAGAATGGATTTTGGGTGAAATTTCAGGCTTTCTTAAAAGGAGTATTCCAGGGTTTAAACTGAGGGTTACAAACTAAGCTTGCTCGACAGCATTTGTGAATTAATGTTGATTAACACAAAACTAATCATTTTCAATCATCACTCATTTTCTTTAAGGCAAGACATTAAGATTTTAGGCTTTTTTGCTCTTATTTCAGATAGTGGAAAGAAAACATCTAACACATTTACTGGACATGTTTATTTTATAACAGTTCTACTTCTTTGCGCCTATACAATACTTGTCTTTAAAGGCTGTTTTCTCTAAATTAGTTTTTTTCTGATGCACTGAGCCAGAAATCTCCTCTTTAAGAGCTTCTACGTGCACCAAACGTTCAATCTTAATTCTGAAGGTTTCTACAGTGAATCTATATAACATTTTATTTCTAAAAACAGATTTATGGAGTGATAAAAAAGAGAGATCCAAAGTCCCCACAGTATATCAACAAAGTTAAACAAGAATGTTGAATCTGGCTTGATCCAGTGTATCTTTTTTGGAAATGTATGAAATCAGAGGACATTTAAATAGATAATGACTAATTTCCATATTTATACAGTAAATTAAGACAATTGCTTTGTATTGCAAGTTTGCTGAATGTTATGTGATTAATCATCTAATATATTTTTTGTTCTATTAATTATTACCCTATATTCAATCACTCCAATTATTATTATTATTATTATTATGGCTAAATTTATGCCACAATTGCAGACACTGGCATCTGCTTCAAAAACCAGTCAACATCTCTTCTTCCCATTACCTCCCCTCTTGCCCACCCTAATCCCTCGGTCCCAGGACAATTTAACTACTCTTAATTGTCTGGATGGGATTTGACTGATGCCCATTGTAGGTTTTAAGCTCCTATCATGTTTCTCGCTTTATGACTGAATGCATCTCAATGGCATCACTCAACTATGCCAGTCAGTGCCAAAGGATGAGGATCCATAAGCCAGCTTATTGAGAAAAATAACTGAAGTATTTAACCGGACGGATCAATGAAGTAGAAAACTATTGTTCAGTAATCTGGAAATGTAATTTTGGTATGTCTTTATTATTATTTTTTTTTTTTACTTGTAACTTGTGTTACAAATAAATTGACAAGATACACAATTCTAGACTGCTTGCATAATTGTAAACATCTAATTAGGCTAATGTTTATTTGAGGTGTGCCTGTTTTGTAACGTGTTTGTTAAATGACCAACTGTGTTGTGGCTGCTCCCCAATGGCCAGAAGGGTTTTGAATAATGAACATGTAAAGGAATCTTTCCCTCTTTTCAACTGGTGAGGAGCTCATGAATTATGAACACTTTGTTTTGGTACATGATATGGTGCTGAGGGGACTTGGCTTTTGTGTGTGCGTGTATAGATATGTGCTGGAGAGAGATTGATCCGAAGTGACTTGCAATCCCCAGCTTCTAGAAAACTAAACTCCCTGAAAATAAATAATCAAACTTTTTTTTTTTTAAATTTGATTGCAAAAACTAACGTTATCCTATCCAAGTTATCCTTGACAACTACAAATTGTTGGTATTTTTAACGTCTATTGTTTTTAAATTATGAAACATACCAACCTAGTTTTTATTAAATTAATTTGAAAAGTGTTTAAGCTCAATTTCTTCACAATATTTTACTATATAATGCAATGACATTCATTTGAACTGTGCAGGCTTGCATGTCCAAGAGCATATGAACATGTCCAGCAATACATCACCAACCAGTGGCCTGACCTCAAATACACCAATGACATAATGTCTGGACATTACCAGGGTGCTACCATTACCTCCAAGGCAATCCCATCTGTCTCTGCTTTAATTAAACACACGATAGAAGAAAATAACAAATATGTACCACCTGACTGACTTAATTGGAAAGACACTACAGGGGTATCTTACTGTACTTGTCGACCAGCTGATGAAGAGGCACTTCACCCTGCGTTCCATGGGAATGAATGTGATGGGTCTACATTTAGAATTGCTTTTTGACAGAATACATTATGGTGATTGTATCCTCGAATAGATTTCAACACATAATAGGGCAATGCTTTACTGTTTGAGTTACAGGAATGTTAATTTATTCAGTGGACTGTGTCAAGGTGACCAGGCATCCGTCAAGCCCAATCTTGCATTAAACAAGCCCAAACTTGCCTAACGCCAAAGATAATGTATAAATCATTAGTCGAATTGAAAAAAACGATGCACTTGCACATAATGGACGTTCCCAAAAATCTTTTTTTTTTCATTCTGTCAGTATATAATGTAGACTGAAATGCCTCAATGAACGTGTAATTTGCAGACTATTTAAAATATCAAACTACCTCAAACACTTTATTTACGAAATACCGCCCAAGTCTGTGCAATTAAATAGTGCGAGAACCTCAAACCCCAAACCCCCACGCGCTTGGGAACCTGAAAGGTCACGCGGTGTTTTTTTAGCCGTTTATTAACCTCGAGTTCATCGTCACTGATGTAAACGACGTTAATCCCGGTTTGAATAAAATATGAATGCCGGGGCTTCTGGGTCAAGCAGAAGTGACACCGCTCGGTGTTAATAGTAACCCAGATAAAACTTAGCAAAACAGCAACAAAAAAAAAAAAATACAGCCAATAGTACAAGAGGCGGGAAAACAGCCAAAATCGAAGATGATTTCTGTGTAACGTGAGGTGAGGCCGAGTCCTGAGCGTTTCCCAGGAAATAAGAGCAATACACCGGCCCTCTCCGGTTTCTAATGACTTGCATGCATTATTGAGCGCGCACTCCCGGGCAGGACGGCGCGGTCCCACTGGTACCGGGTCAGCCACGCACAAAACGGACCGCGCTCTAGGAACATTACACTGACGTTGGTTAATTCATGCAACCTCCGATTAAATGTAATCAGGTTTAGTGAAATAGATTCATCAGGGCAGTACTTAAAAAACAAAAACTCCTTCCTCTTGTTTTTCAGATTCTGAAATGTGATGTAAACATTTGACCAAAACTGTATGTGTGATAGAGTACCGCAAGCTAACATCCTTGAGATCTCATCCTGGGGAAACTGCAACTGTTGGTTCAAAGGGTCTCATCGTCGCAGTCTTTCAGATGATTGATTGGGGCTGAGATCAGAGGATCCTATGATTAAAATTAAAAAAAATAATAATTAAGACACATTTTCTATTAATGCATTGTACAGTTCTTATTGTTTTAGCACAGGTTAGAGTGATATAATAAAAATAAAACAATACAAAGCAATTTTGCTTGTTGAACAGCAACAAGAATGGGAATAATCAAAGCAAGTCAAAGTGCTTTAATTCTTACCGTTTCAGTAACTAAATAAAATACAAGATAACTTGGGAAACTGAATGGCATTCAAACAAACAAAAAAAAAACATCTTTGAAGAGCAGAAGTATTGCAGAAGAATGGCAGGATTTACCACCTGGCCTAAAAACAATCATATATACCACACAGTAAATTACATCATAATAAAAATAAGTACATGGTAGATTACTAGAACATTGAAACAAACAAAAGAAGTGAAATTTACACTGCACTTTAACACTTATGATATACATTTAAGTTGCTAAAACACACCTTTTCTGCCTTGTTTGCCTCATGAAGTCAGCTGCAGTTCTTCCTTCAGTTCCGTTTCTGGGGACAGTTGAAAAGTGTCTGCTGATTTGTCAAAGGAGAATACGTTAACAACTCAAACATAAACATAGTCAATTTAATTCAACCACATCCAGTCTTATGTTTTATTAAATACTCTATTTAAAAAGGTTTTGTGAATTTGCACTTACCTTCATCTGAAATGTCTAAAAACACAGGACGCTGTCAGGGCACACAGTGGGCTAACGTTAACTGTTACAGTTTGGAAAAAAAATATGACATTGAAAAAATTTGCCTTTGTGTTATGTTAAACATGATTTTATAAATTCACACTTACCTTCGTCTTAAATAAATCAGAAAATATCGGACACTGTCAGCCCACAAGATTTAATGTTGACATTATGGCATAATGTCAAGATTCTTTCAAAACTATTTCACAAACCACCCTCTCTTGGATACAATTTTCTATATTCATAAAGGAAAACTGTGTTTAAACTAATGAAAAATTAGTTAAACACTAATTCTCAACTAAAACAGCAATCCAATAATACTTTTTGTAAGGGCATTGGTGGTGCACTATTTAGTTATGCAGAAGCACTGAGTGAAATCCTGCCTGTCCTGAGACTGGGGTGTCAAAATCTGCAATAGGACAAAATGATACTGTGGATACACTTACATTTAATGGGGCAGCACAACAAGATAATGTTACAATATGGCTGGATTTTGTTTTACAATATGCAGTGGTTTCAGTTTTTTTTATCCCACTTTAGATTAAAAAGAAGAGGTATACAATTGCTTGTTCTTGAAAGCATCACACAAATACAGTTATACAGCAGTTATCCTGCCACCTGTATTGAAAACGATCACGTTTAAAAGGGATGCTTACAGTTTAAAATTGATAATAACAAACAAAATTAATGCATCAAGCAGCCACTCTGATAGTAGCCTAACGGTATGTGCACTAATAACTTGAAATGTGCCAATTTGTAAAGTAAATTTAATCCTCAGAGGAACAGACTCCATGCAAAGAATGTCAAAGTTCTATCACATGCAAAGAAAAAACGCCATCTGCTGGCTAAAAAAAGCTTTCTGATCTAAATACTGCAGGAGTGTCATGGAATGAGTGTCATCGTAACGTTCTTTAACAAATAATGTATTGCAAAATTGTACTGGACAGTATTTAGATATTGATATTACAGTAAATACAGAATTAACTTTGGATATAACAAATTCAATTATATATGTTATCCATGTCATTTCTTGATTCCTGTGAAATGGTAGGTGTCTGTTGGATAAGAAATATGTATCTCATTGTGTTATTGATGTTAAAAAAAATGAATGACTATACAATGTTAAAACAACATGGACAGTCTGTACATGTTTAAACACCAATCGATCGGCTTCACTGACCGGCTCTCATCTAGAAACAGAACATATGGAGGCATGAGGTTTCCAGAGTGAGAGTATGTAAACCACATACACAGATATATACATACAGTACATATGCACATACAAACAGGCACTCACCCAAATATATATATATATATATATATACACACACACACACACACACACATATACATATATATATATATATATATATATACACATACACACACACACACACACACACACACACAATACATTCAGCTCATGCACACTTCTGGACACAAACACCCAGTGAAAGTTAAAAAAAAATATCCTATTACCATCATAAGTCCTCAGTCCACCAAACCAAATAGGTAAATAGACAAAGTAAAGGAAAATAAGAGAAATAAAAAGACTACATGCTGGAATGAGCTTGACACCTGTTGTTTACAGGTATAACAGACATGTTGAACTTAGTGGCACAGACTAGTGCTTTTATCGTGTTTAAAGAACGGAGCGAGGTTTGACTCGCTGACTCCAAGTGCACCCTCTCCTGGTCAGGGTTTGAAGCGCACTCTTCATTCAAGCACAAATAAACTCAATAAAAGCTTACTAGTGGAGCAAAACAAAAAGAGAACTGAAAAAACTGAAAATCGGCATGCAGACACACCATCACCAATGTAAAAAGGAGACAAAAAAATAAAGTACTAATATAAGTTCAAATGGTCAGATGAGGTTGTGGTTTGAGCTGTGTGTAATCTAAATAAACTAGATGCTTGTGTTCACTGTAATGCAGTCAAAACAAGTCATCTTTGAGGTGGTTTAAATGTTTTCTTATGTCATTATTACAATTCTATATAGTTTGAGATCAGCAAAAGCACCATAGTTTTAGATAAGCAATTAACATCCCTGTTCCCTCCTACATATAAATAAGCTTCATATTAACTGAAAATTAGACTGTTTTCAGAGTCTTCTTATACTGTCTAGTATAGAAACGTAATTCAGTAATGCCTCTTTTTCCTTTCATGACACCCTCCGACCCCCCGATTGAGCAGTTGAGGCCAAAATTAAATGCAAATAAAATCTTCAAATTGATTAAGCTAAAGACATTCATCACTTCCTATGTGTGTGTCCATCATCATGTGGTTTGCAACATGTGATGGAGCGTGTTGGGAGTGAGTGTGACTCATCTGACAGAGAGCGTATAAGTGAGATTAACCATTCAAGGCTCCTAGTATCTCAGCTGAAAAGCACATTTCCTTAGGAAACAAGCGAAATCCCCAGCTTCACGGATACCACACAACCAAACTGTCTCCGCTCAGAGCGAGCAACACAATACAGTTCTTTCTGCGAGGAATGAGCTCTGTTACCCAGCTGCATGTCGAGGCACTGTAGGTCCTGGGCTCAATGGGTCCTGTTGTAGAGCTGCATTTCTGAGCTACCGAGTCCCATTGTGTAATTGTGTGTTTGAACCCAATATGTTCCATGGCGCAGCTCCACCCCTGGGCACAGTGGGCCCCGTGGTGCAGCTCTGTGTGAGGGCTCGATGAGCCCCGTGGTGCAGCTCTGCCTCAGGGATCAGTGGGCCCTGTGGTGAAGCTCCACCCTCTTGTTGATTGAGCAGCATCCTCAGAATAAGGCGGCGCGTTTGGTCAGTACAATTTGGTTTCCTGGCGTTAGCTGTCTTCTTGGTGATTGGTGAGAGTCGGCTAGCTGAAGAGCATGCTGAGATAGCTTAGAACTCAGCAGCCTTCAGGCCGATTTTCTCCTCGTCCTGTCAGTCCGAATTGGGCTTCTTCAGTGAGAAAGCATATATGTTAAAATGATCACTCAGCTGCTTCACCTGCAAAGGGAGACAAAGAAAAGACAATAATTAGAAAAACGTGACAGCTAAAAAAGGATATTTACAACATTATATTTATTAAGTTTATTAAATATTAAAGTGTTCATAATAATAACCACATATATGTATCACTATTATTAATGGTTTTATTAGTTATAATATTAACTTTTACTACAGCAAAAGATTATTGAGAATTATAATTTGCATTTTAATATCAAACATACTAATAACAATCATTAACTTATGATTATTAAATATAATTAAAATATATCAATATGAAAAAGATTCTTCATGACTAACTACGAAGCAGTCAGTGTGTCTGTACTCACCACTGATACTCCATAGTGTATGTGAGTGAGGAGGACTACAGCAGTCCAAATGTACAGGACAGCCGTTTCACCATCCTGCACAGTCCCAGATATCACTAGCAACACCACTGCTGTCATCGGCAGCAACAACAAACTCAATGGCTTGCATCGAGTATTGCTCATCTGGCAGACAATGAGCTTGCACTGAGAGAGAAAAGGAGAGAAAAGAGAGCATGTCAGGAGCAGACATTTGACTAAATGCTTCAACTGGAACTGAAAGGCATCCATTGTCATGGCAGGATGTCAGATTTCATTTATCGTGTTGGACAAGAGTCACTAGCTGAATGGCAAGATGGATGCGGAAGATTTGGTTTTAAAAGCGAAATGTAAAACCTGCAAAGGGTTAATAATGTACCTAACATTCAAGAAATTGCCACTCCCGAATTACCGCCAATTTGTAAAAGTAAAAAGTAAAAGACGCACATTTTATTTTTGCTTTCGAATTCAAAGCAGTGATACTTGTATTACCACACGGCGATTAACAGTGAAAAATGTCCTTACCATCAAAACCCTAGTGTGAACTTAGATTCTGAGTATGGGTTACTATATTTGGCATTCACATCATGTCACTTTTGTCACCAGACAGCTAGAGGACTGTGGGCACTCACAGTAATGTTGGAGAAGGCTGTTCCCACCATAAGATAAAAGACTCTGGGTTGCTGCTTCAAAATGTCTGAAGGAGAAAGACTGATCCACAGCGTCGACAGCACAAACAAGAGGACGGGAGAGAAAAACGGCAACAAGGCCTCGTACACCGAACTGTGCTTCAGGGTGTTTTTCCGGTATGCCCTTAAAGCATACAGAGAAACAGTAAGAACAAATATCCCTGTTCCAAAGCATACATTATTTATCAGAACAAAAATATGGTACAAAGAGTCATTTTCTATGTAGTGCAATAGTGTATGTTTTAAATGAGGTGCAAGATGTACTTACTTGAAGACATTGTAGAGACTCATAGGCAATGTTACCACAAATAAACAACCTGAAAATCAAAAAAAAAAAAAAAAAAAATACAAACAAATATGAAACCATCCTTTAGGGTGTGTTCACAATTGTAGTTTAGACCTCTTGGTTATTTTGGTCGTTTGTTGTTTGATTAACATTAATGAGACAGGCAGCAGTTTGGTATGCTGCTGTCCCTTAAAGACAATGGCACAGTTCATTTTAATCAAACCAAACATGCCAAGTGTGAACACACCTTTAATTTGTTATTTGTAAGTTTGGTCTGAGAGCCAGTGAAAACACAGCATATGACATTTAACTGTGAGAGGAGCCAATGAAAGGGCAAAATTCACTCACCAACAATCATAAAAGTGAAGAAATCTCTGTAACGAATATTCCAAATAACAGGGTTGGTCCATGCTTCCACACCAACCAGTGCTGTTACAAAGTATACAACAGAGATAGTCTGAAACGAACAAACAAAAGGATCATTACAACCTGTCTGGCAGTGCCTTTTAATGGTAATTATTTAATTCAAGGATCAATAGAGTATTAAAGGGATTGTTCACCCAAAAATTCAAATTAGCACATGATTTACTCACCCTGAAGCCATCCTAAGTGCATATGACATTCTTCTTTCAGACGAATACAATCAGAGTTACATTAAAAAAGGGTGAGTAAACCATGGGTTAATTTAAATTTTTGGGTGAACTATCCCTATAATAAATTGTGTGTGACTGTGTGACATGCTCATAAACTAAATTTTACCAGCAATAATTTTATAACATTTATAAAATACACTACCATGTATTATTTTCCTTTTTTTAAAAGAAATTAACACTTTTATTCAACAAGGATACATAATGTGCAAAATAATGTTACAAAAGATTCAATTTCAAAGAAACACTGTTCTTTTGAACTTTCCATTCATTGAAGAATCACTATCAATGTTGAAAACAGCACAACTGTTTTCAATATTGATAATAATAAGAAATATTTCTTAAACCCTAAATCAGCATACAAGAATGATTTCTGAAGGATCATGCAACACTAAAGACTAGAGTATTGTATTGTAAAATCTAATAATAATAAACATTTATTTGTATAGCACTTGTCATAAATAGACTGCAACTCAAAGTGCTTCACGTGCATAAAATCAAATAATACAATCACACAAAGTAAACATAAAAATATTCGAAAACAACTACAAAAGTTCAGTGTGTAAAAAAAAAGTGGACTGGCAATATAGTTTGACCTCAATATTGATATAAAATAATATAAATTAAATTAGAAGGTAAAATAAAACATAAAACTGACTTACACACAACTTTGTTATATTACAACATCAAATATAAATGCTAATAGCCTCTTTTACTTCATTTGGTAGACAATACCAAATTTTTGGAGCATAGTGGCCAAAAGAAGTATGACCAGATCGTTTCTGCTTTACTGTATAATGTGCCAGAAGGTTAGCACAAGATGATCTTAAACTACGTTTCAGGACATATTATCTCAACAGGCAGTCTGAAATGTAAAGAGGTGCCAGATTGTGCAGTGTTTTATAAACTAATAAAATAACCTTAAAATCAATTCTTTGATGGACTAGTAACCAATACAATTACATTAAAACCAGTGTAATATGCTATCTCTTTTTAAATTTCATTACTACAGTGGCTGCTGTTTTGAAATGTTTTCTTATCATTCAGCTTATCAACAGGTCATGTTAAATTACCACTTGACTGATGTCGTAGCCCCAGGGCAGGAACAGAATTCCAGTGTTGTACTTCTCCCAGTGGGACAGTATGAAGGAAAACAGCACAACCCATAATAGATAATACAGCGTCACCACGCTGACACCCGTCTCACCCCGGCCAAAGACAGAGTACACTGTAGCGACGAAGAACACACATGCCCAGCTGTCCAGGCCGTGGTCAAATAGTTCACCCAGCGGCGTGCTGGAGTTTGTTCTGCGGGCCTGTTTTCCATCCACACCATCTGCATGCACACACACACAACAAAATATATTTATATTACACATCTGATAATCTTGCTAACACATCCGCATAATGTTTCAAATATTCTCTGAAAAGAATATTCACAGCCCTACCCATACAAAAAAAATAAGTGCTAAAAAACAAGTTTCAGACAATTTGCTACATTTTCATATGCAAATGTGTGATTTGGGCTGTATAATGGTCAAATGTTTTTGTTTTGGCCAGTTAGTGAGTTATTAAAGGGTACAGCTTTGTGCAGTTTCACTACGTGCAATCTCAAGGCCCACAGAGAAGGGAATGAATATTTGAATATTCGTTATTTTTGTTAATATTTGCCGCAAAAAAAAGTATTCTCATCGCTTGATAAATACAGCTCAGCAGGTTATAGTATTAGTTAAAAGATAGCAATAGCAATTATGTTCTTATTTTAGTTTTTCCTGTGCTAATGAGAATTGTGCATTTTAAAAGAAAATACTTTGACAACCCTATTAGGAAGAATGTGTCTTCAAAACAAATTAATTAATTTTGAAAATGGATTCCCAGACATTTAAACCACTAGTTGACACTAGAGTCATTAACATTAGTATTATTACAAAAAGACACACTTACCTAAGGTATAGGCCAGGAAGTTGAACAAGCCAGCAGCTACCCAGACCCAACTTGGCACATGTGTAAGGTCATTCCCTGTGCCACACAAGAACACCCACAAAATAATGAATCCCATTTGTATGTAGGTACTCAACTACAGTAACAGCTTTACAATTTAAACTATTAAACTAATATTAGGGCTGGGTCTTGGCACAATTTTCACAGTCTTTTCGATTTCAATTCACAAGCTTGCGATTACATTTTGATTCAATTTGAGTCATATTTGATAGCTGTTTAACGATAAAAATGTTCAGCTACCGACAGTAATATCCAGTGATGCAAACAAACATTTTTATGAATTTTCACCTATTTTAATTACCAATATGCCATTTATTTAAATATGGATTTGACAAAAAAAACTTTTTTTGACATATTACAAATACAAATAATAAGAAAATATGTATAATTTTTTATAGTTTTATTCATAACTACAATCGACGTGAAACCTGTACCATTCTTATTTCTTTTTATTTATTTCCTTAAATCCCTTTAAATCCTTTATTTACTTATTTTAAATAAATCAATGAGAAATTATTGGTTTATTTAAATATTGTGATTGAATGTGTGGGAGACATGATAAAGTTCTGTTTATTTATCAACTGAGAACAGAATAGAAAAAAGATCAAATGTTGGGAATTAAGAATCAATTTAAATTGAGTAATCTTTTTTTTTACCCAATCCTAACTAAATATTACACTAAAAATGAATCCTTTAAATAATTAGCTGTAATTTATGTTACATATATAAAATATACATTACAGCATTGTTTATATAATTAAGTACAAATTAACTAAATATTTTGCCATTAAAAATTACCCAAAATGTTGCATCTTTTTCTTTCTTTTTGGTTCATTTATGAATAATTAATTGAACTTTTCAATTATACACATCAGTGAAAAGACCATTTTGAGAGACTTTGATTTGAATGAGTATTTGATTTATGCTTCAATTTGCTCGGCTGTAAAACTGCAAGCCAAATACACCATGACTTTATTACTCCTTAATGGAAAAATATATTTGTTACTGGAAAAACTACACAAATGTCACACTACTAAAAAACGTTAAGTTTCTAGTATCCCTTTTTTAATTATTCACTCCACAACTCCGAAAGTACAGTGTGTTTAAGCTCTGTAATGCACAAGTGAGTGATCTGGCAATATGTACAAATGTGGCTGTGTATGATGACTAGTTGATAATTATAAGAATGATGAGCTGGAAGTGAGACCTTGATCCTTGTCATATAAAAAAATTCACATACTTATACAACACAAAGACAGAGGTAATGTTTTCTCTTATCATTGCACATCATCACCAATTTAGTAGGTAATTGTTGTAATCATTACAAATATGTTCCAAGCTTTGAGGAAGAGGGCATTAACCAACAATACTGCTCACCAGTGTATCAAAACTATAACAATCATACACAGTTTATTGACCTCACCTGAGGCATCAAAGTTAAAGTCAAAGAAAGACAGCAAGGTGAAGGTTAGTACCAGGAACATGAACCCTGTAAAGGTGATGAGGTTTGGGGCAATCCATGTAGGCAAAACCTGAGACACGGAGAGAGAAAGAGAAATTAGCAAGTTGCAAATGGTCTGCTCCTCCTCGCAGGTAATCAGATCCAGACGGAACATTCATTAATGTTGCATATATGCAATTCAATGAAAGCAAAAAACACAGCGTAATGGTATGCTTTGATGTGAAATACCACATTTATGGATTCAAAAATATGTTTTATAAAGATTGACAATCCAACAATTTAATGACAATATATACTGTGTACAAAAGCCAGCTGACTGCTGATGTCATTCGCCAGACAAATGCACACTGAAGAAACCTTGTAACTTGTGTAACCAGCTGCATTTAACCATCCTCCATGACATCAGCAGTCAGAATACGACCAAAATCTTGATGGTTCAATCTCCCCATGAGGAAGCGGTCTACCTTGACCTACTCAGTCGCTCACCGAGGGTCTTGCTTAAGGTCTTAAGAGTGACCTTACACGCCGGGGGCCATAGCCTGGAGACATTCGCTCTTCTCGACGATGCCTCTAGTCGAACAATCATCTTGTCCACTGCTGGTCAACATCTTCACCTCCAGGGGGAGCCAGAGGTGCTTTATCTGCAGACTATACGGCAGCGGGTAGTCCCGGTGGAGGGCATGACTGTGTCCTTTTCTATATTCCCGGCAGGGCAACCGGAGATAAAATATCCCATCCAGAATGCTTTCACCTCTCTGTGCCTTAGCCTGGCTGAACACACCTGCCCCGCAGAGGCCCTTAAGAAACAGTATCCCTACCTGAGAGAGTTGCCACTTCAGTCCTTTTCCCAAGTACTGAGCCTGTCCGGATGGGTCCGAAGGGTGGACCAGTGGCAGTTCATACATGCAGGGACCTGTTAATGTGACCTCTCGCCTGGATGTACACCTCGAGTCCTGCCTCTTCATGACCTCTACCGCCAATACGTTACCTTGTGCCACTGCAGAGCTCCTTAGGAATGTTGAGTTGTTGTGGAAGCTGGACGCTTATCCCCACCGAAGCATCAAGGATGTGACTCGCTCGAAGCATGATGAGTATGCACTGGAGCTGTTACGGACCAAGACTGTCCCTCTGACCGTTGATGGCATTCAACGATATGCCACACCCTTGCTGAGTGCCCCAAATTGCCCTTTGCTTTCGGTCTCCAAGTATTCCGTCATGCCCTTGTTGCGGGGAACAGAAAGACGACTGGACAGGGATCCTGAACTTGCCAACATACACCATAATGAGATCCAGAAGCTTCTTGATGCTGGTTATGTGACCATTGTGAAGGATGTGGGCAAGAGTCAACCTATTGAGTCGTGGTACTTACCTCATCATGTTATTAAGCAAGCTAGTGGAAAGCACAGGTTAGTCTTCAATTGTTCATTCACGTTCAGGGGCCAATGCCTGAATGAAAACTTGCTTCCGGGACCTACCTTGGGTCCATCCCTCTTGGGAGTGTTGCTCCGATTCAGGCAGCATTCAGTGGCCATCAGCGGCGATATCCGTGCCATGTTCCATCAGGTCCGTCTGCTGCCACAGGACCAGGCTCTCCTTCGCTTTCTTTGGCGGAATCTAGAAAGAGAGAGGGAGCCAACCACTTATGAATGGCAAGTGCTTCCCTTCGGTGCCACTTGCAGCCCATGCTGTGCGATCTATGCGCTGCAGCATCACACCAGGAGTTGTGATGACAGTGACCAAGAGGTAGTGGATTCGGTGGAGAACTCTTTCTACGTCAATAACTGCCTCCAAAGCCTGCCTTCTTCCATAGCAGCCAAGACCTTGCTCGAGAAACTGCGTATCCAACTTGCTAAAGGCGGATTTGAGAACAGGCAGTGGGCGAGCAACGCTGTAGAGGTGGTAAAACATCTCCCTCCAGAAGCAAGGTTGACCAGCACCGAGCTGTGGCTTTCCGAGATGGGTTTGGGCCCTCAAGAGCCAGCCCTGGGTCTCCGTTGGGCTTGTATCCCAGACACCCTGGATGTTGGATACAAACACAGGGCAGGACTGACCTCAGCTTCACCCACCTTGAGGGTGATTTACCGCACCTTAGCCAGTCAATATGACCTGTTAGGCTACATATTGCCTTACAGTACGAGGGCCAAGGTGATTGTTCAGGACCTATGGAAGACCAAGCAGGATTGGGATGATCCTATTCGCCCAGCTGAGCTGATGGATCGGTGGCTTGAGTGGGAGTGTGAATTGGTGGATCTTCATCGAGTGCAGATGCCCGGTGTTATGTGCCTGCATCAGTTGATTCCCCTGCAACAGAATGGGATCTCCACGTCTGTTGTGATGCATCTGAGAGGGTCTATGGGGCAGTAGCTTACCTCAGAGCACAGCCTGCAGAGGGTGAGGATCAGGTTTGCTTTGTCACCAAGAGTGGCACCAAGGAGGCAGATCTCTGTGCCCCGCCTTGAGCTCTGTGCTGCCCTCCTCGGAGCCAAGCTCTCATCCACTGTGCAAACTGAACTTACCTTGCCCATCTGCAAGGCGGTTTACTGGAGTGACTCTACCACCGTGCTCTCCCGGCTGAAGTCAGAGAGGGACACGCATTGCTGAGATACAAGACCTCACTGATGTAAACAGCTGGAGGTATGTGGATAGCCAGAGCAATCCTGCGGAAAACATTACGAGAGGAAAGACACTGCAAGAGCTAGCACAACGTCAAAGATGGAGTGAGGGACCATCGTTCTTGTGGAAACCTGAAACTCAGTGGCCGGTCTTCCTTACTTTGTCCATTCCACTGCCCGAGAGTGAGACGGATGAGCTCAGGAAGTCTATTGCCTGTTACCTGACTCACGAGATACCTGCCTCTCCGCTGCCTGATGTTTCACAATACAGCAGGTTAGAAGATCTGATGGCAGCAGTATCCAAGATGGCCTCTGATGGGGCGGCTACTGCTGCTTCTCACCTTGCAGCGGAAACACTGCTGATCCAGGGAGCTTAGGCAGAGAGTTTTCCAGAAGAGCTTCAAGCTCTACTCAAAGATAGAGACTTACCGAGGAATAGCCGACTCGTCTCCCTCTCCCCTGAGCTGGACCCTGCATTGAACGTGATCCGGGTAGGCGGAAGACTGCGCCGGGCGGAGTTGGAACCTGATGTTCTACATCCGATTGTCCTTGACGGTGATCATCCCCTTTCCAGACTCATTATAAAGAGCTATGATGAGCAGCTTCTGCACCCTGGACCAAAGCGAGTTCATGGCGAGATACGGCGGAAGTATTGGGTGCTGAGGGGCCGGAGTGCCATCAAGCGGCACCAGAACACCTGCCCGGAGTGCCGCAAATGGAAAGCCAAACCAGACATTCCAAGAATGGCGGACTTACCAACTGCCCGTCTTCGCCTGTTCAAGCCTACCTTCTGGTCAACGGGGGTCGACTGCTTTGGACCATTCCAGGTCAAAGAGGGCCGCCGGTGTGAAAAACGCTGGGGAATACTCTTCAAGCGCCTCACTACCCGATGTATACATCTGGATGAGAGTATGGATACTTCAGGGGAGGTGTTACTCTGCAAATCGTTTGAAGCTATGGAGCCCAATCTGAGACAACAACTGGCTGAGCAACAGATCACCTTCCGCTTCAATCCTCCCCATGCACTCCTTGGCAGTCAGCCCATTCTGGAAACTGTTCTCCGTACCGTACTTATAGAGGTGGAGGGTATCTTGAATGCGAAGCCTCTAGGATACATCTCAGCCGACCCTTCAGATCCTGATCCGATCACCGTCGTGATCGGATCAATGACTCCTCACTTCCGCAAGCCACCTTTGCATCAACCAGCTTTGTCAGGACACACAGGTGGCGTCACAGTCAACTTCTTGCTGACCACTTCTGGTCAAGATTCATTCGAGATTACTTACCCACCTTGCAGCCGCGAGGGAAATGGAGGAGGGATACCAGCAACATGACCATTGGACAGCCCGTCCTGATAGTCGATCCTCAGTTCCCTCGGGCTCACTGGCCAGTTGGACGGATCACCCAAGTCATCTCCGGAGTGGACGGGAGAGTCCGGACAGTGGAGGTGAGGGTCGGTGAGAAGAGGTACATCAGACCTGTTGCGAGGCTCATCCCCTTACCAGAGTTGAAAGACGAAGATGAGGAGGAGGGAGGCAGGAGCTCGTGATTCTTTCTACGGTATGGAATTTGTGACAAATTCCGGGGCGGCTGTACAAAAGCCTCACTCGCCCGCTCTATCCCCCATGATTGGCCTGACTTGCCTGCAGCTGCGACTCCCTCACGTGTTGCACAGAAGACACACCTGTCACTAATTATTAGGCAGGGGATATAACTTACCTGGTCAAGCAGTGCTCTTGTTTGCATCCGGGTGTGACCTGACCGAACTCGCTCCTATTTCCAATCTCCTGCTAGCCCTGTGATTAATCTTGTGTGCGTCTTCCAAACGTGAGTTTACTTTCCTTTCTCCACTTGCAACTGTTTGAAGTGGTGGTGGTTGCGGTGGTATTACGTTTGCCACACCAATCCCTAATGCTCTCAGCTGCCTTTGCTATCCATTGTGGGCCGTCAGTGTGCAATTGAGTTGGCTGCGAGTGTCTTATCACTAAACAGCGGTAACGCGTGTACTATGCCACCGGAAGTAGCATAAACCGGAAGTAGAAAGCAATTAAATACGTGATGTTTATTCTGATTCCTTACACTGAATGATGTTGTGAACCCACTGCTATGGTAGCTAATTAATTATTCTCCATGCCTTGTCATGTTTGAACATGTTTGTTCTTTATCTTTAATGTGTTACTATAACACAGTTGTGTTATATAATTATATTATATATTATTATATGATATGGTGATTTATTTATGTTAATATTATGTTGATGGCAATATGAGCTGTAATTGTGGATTGGATTGCCTTTAGGGCCAAATTACCCACGTTGGATTTAGTGAGTTTGATTTAAACTGTTAATGCTGGTTGTGTGCTGATTGTTTCTTTGTTCTTGTTACAGCACACATACCCATACCCACATGTACCATATACCAGCCAGGAAGACAAGACAAAAGACAATTTCATAAATACACCCTTTGAGGTGAACTTGGCTGAACTCTGTCTGTGTCCTCCTCCTTCCAACCCGATTCAACTCTCCAACCATCTGACCGTGGTTTGCCTGTACCCTGTCTCTTTCCAAAGTGTCCCAGCCTCCCACTGAGAGTAGCTGTTAAATCACTCATACTGTAAAAGAATTACAATACATTTATATTAAACATTATATTCATTATAATATACACACACTGAGCCAAAACATTATGACAACCTGCTTAATATGCTGTTGGTCCTCTAACCCTACAAGACCCCTGAAGGAGTCCTGTAGTATTCCCATACTACAGGACTCCTTCAATGCGTGTGTCGACACGCATTCCTTCCATAACCATCATTAAAATTGTGTGACTTGTGCCACAGTAGACCTTCTGTTGGCTTGGAATAGCCGTCGGCAGTTCGAATGGATAGCCACCGTCAGCGGTTTCTCCATTCTCAGACCACTGTAGACAAATTCTCACCACTGCTGACCGGAAGCAACCCACAAGCCTTACAGTTTCAGAGATCCTCTGACCCAGTCGCCCTGCCATAACAATCTGGCCCTTGTCAAAGTTGCTCAAATCTGTATTCCTGCTATTTTCTCATACTTCCAACACA
Organism: Cyprinella venusta; assembly: GCA_038021265.1. Taxonomy (NCBI): domain Eukaryota; kingdom Metazoa; phylum Chordata; class Actinopteri; order Cypriniformes; family Leuciscidae; genus Cyprinella; species Cyprinella venusta. The sequence goes on along the minus strand of CM075883.1, from coordinate 20,992,676 downwards.
TTGATTATGATTAATGTTGCTTGGCTCCCATCTAAACCTACCCAGAATTTAATATGTGGCCTTGTTAGGAGATGGTCAACGATATTCACTTCACATGACTTGGTCATAATGTTTTGCCTTATCATTGTATAATTAATATAATGTACAATTGAAATATATTACAATAACATATATTTTTGTATAAAAAATTGAAAAAAAATAAAATTTGAAGGGAACTTTGTGTATGCTTGCCCTAATTTCAGTCTTGAGTTTTCAATCAATTCAATTGTATTTGTATAGTGCTTTTCACAATACATATTGTTTCAAAACAGCTTTACAGAAGGTGCATCCATTATTTCATGCATCCATTATTTGTGTAAATAAATTATAATTTACATTTATTCATTTAGCTGATGCTTTTATCCAAAGTGACTTACAATTGCTATATATGTCAAAGGCCACACGCCTCTGGAGCAACTAGGGGTTATGTGTCTTGCTCAGGGACACATTGGTGTCTCACAGTGGAGTTGAACCCGGGTCTCTCACACCAAAGGCATGTGTCTTATCCACTGCACCATCACCACCCCTCAAAATATCTTATTTATTTCTATTATTTAAATAGTACATTTAAATAATAGAAATAAATAAGAATCTATCTTGTGAAGTGATTATAATTATCATTTACATATGAGAGACAGAATGTGCTTGTGCATTTAGGGTAACATCCAAAATGACAATCATGACACGAGTGTTCCCACCTTTACCACTGAGTTCCAGAAAGGGTGCATGACGTAGATCGAGAGGGGGTTGGAGTCCACTGCACTGTACTGTAAAGAAGAGAAAGATGACAAGATGTGTTGAGTGAGAAACCACATTAACACTCAGGTCAAGAAGCGTGAATGTTGAAAAGTGCTAACAACAGAGAGCTTCTGCTTATATGGCTCACTGTCTCTGCTGACTTCAGATGAGATTATTCAAAAATGGAAACTACATTATATCCCTGAATCTTTAATCAGCTTCTGCCCAAGTGACTGGAACAACTGGAAAATGAACTATAACCTCCATACAATTTAGATTGTACCTATCATGTATGAAACTCTTCACTAAAGCACATTATAATGTGTGGTATGGTTCAGGAATCAGGGGTGAAAGCAGATCACTTTTCAACTGCTCCCCCAGCATGTGTTCCCTGCATGAGGTCATACTTGGAGCGTAAGGGAAGGGTGGCCATTGAAGCCTCGAAAACATCTGGATCTGGTAAGGTCTGTACCAAAACCAAAAAAAATATATACTAAAATGCATATTATTATTATGATCAGTTCAGATTGCTTATGTAAAAATAGATCAGTAAAGACCGATTTAATATCAGAAAATGTATGTACACAATATTTAATCAAATCAAAATGAAAGCAAAAATTGAGAACTATCTATTTACAAAGATGTTTCAAGTGTCAGCCATGCACTCTTGCATTTTCTAAAAATTGCATATTATTTTGACAGATTTATTTAGCTCTACAGAGTCGATACAGCGCTTGAGGGGTTAAAAAAATAAAATTGCTCAAGAGGGAGTAGTCATGTATGTTCAAATGTGTGCAAACATCCAGAGTAAGAATAGCACATACCAACTCTGAAGCCTGTACACCAAACAGCACAAAGTTAATATATACAACTTATCAGACCAAGAGAACATTACACCAGGAGACACAGAGGGTCAAAGCTACTTTCATTCACAAATAACCACTCAGAAAACTCTGAAACCCCTCTAGTCGCTCCACGCCCTTTAAACCAAACTATTCTGTTCAGAGAAGCCTAAACCCATCACAAATGTTTAGCAACCAACACTGCTCATCTTTTAGTGTCCACTAACTGGTTAAGAAACTGATTCATACTTGTTTATTGCGGGTATTATACACATTAAAAAAATAATCACCACACAATAAATACATATACACTATGGGAATTTCAACAAAAATATTACTGTTAGTAGTTATTTGAGATATGAGCAGTTATTTTTTTTAGATCATTTTCTGGCCCCAGTAAATCTTCAAATGCATCCTGCTTCAAACAAAACATTAAGTAAGCAAAAAAGTCGTATTTTCTGTTGTTTCTTGTTGAACACAGATTATATAATGGCATTGTTGGGGTCTATTAATTAGATATACATTAAAAACTGGTCACTTAAAGCACATACACCGCTGTTCAAAAGCCTGGGATAAAAAATTGTTATTAATGTTTTTGAAGAGAATCTCTTACACTCACCAAGGCTGCATTTGATCAAAAATACAGTAACAACAGTGATATTTAGAAATATATTACCATTTAAAATAACTATTTTATATTTGAGCAGTTTATTCATGTCATGGCAAAGCTGAATTTTCAGCATCATTCCTCCAATCTTTCACAGTGTCAAATGATCCTTCAGAAAAATCATTTTAATATGCTGATTTGCTGCTCAAGAAACATTTGTGAGTAGTGGTACAAAAGAGAGAAGGCAACACAGATAAAGCAATCTAATGCACTGGAGATGTTAATGTTAAACTATAATGATAATGATGAACACAAGTTACAGGTCGTGATATGCAACCAACGGATAAACACAGAGATTTGCAAGCCAGTCCTGCCAGTGTTTCTACTGTAAATTATATCAAAGCACTGACACTACATTTCCATCTACAGACCAGTAACACGTGAAAATTAAATTAACAAATGAACTCACATGCAAGTGTGACTCACATGCAAACAATGTCCTAACCATAGATCCATATTGGAGGCGGAAACAGTAGCCCATCCCTTTACAAACCAGTAAAGTAACCAGTACCCGGTTTACAAACTAACCAACATAACACAGTACGTAGGTCAACTAAAAAAAACTGGACACTGTGTCCCAGCTGGCAAAAGTACACAGTAGCCTAATGTTTAGAAATGAAGATCTAACGTTACTTTCACTGGCGGTTTCAAGTCACTACCACCACACCACTGAATTAACCGATTAATTCCACTGATATATAGCAGCTACATACATTTTGAAACCTTCACATTTCAAGTATACACACTAATAACTAAACCATGTATCAATTCTTCTTACAAATTCGACGGGAAATGTACTGTTTCTCTTTAAAGGTGACAATAAGCAGTTGTCCTTTCTAGAGAGGAGCAAACACCGGCAGACCTCATGCTTTCATGATAGCATTAACAGCCCGGCACAGCTAGCCGACACCCTAAAGACCTACACTGTGCGGAAAAAAATGGATACGAATGGCCTCACCTTATATTGGTCAAAACCTGAGAGTTGCTCTTGGGTGACATAGTCGTAGAGAGCCATGTTGACCGCTGAACGGCTCTGAGACTGACCGAAATCCACCACCCGTGTCGGTGCTCACAGTATCCGCAGTGCTGCGCGTGAGCGGTGGCTCTGCTCTCTGTGGCGTGACGCCTGAAACTCCGCCCACAATCCAATCTGTTTTTCAAAATAAAAGCCGAGGTGGACCTTCCAGTTAACAGTGACACAATTTCTACAGTTAAAAATACATTCTAATTCTAAATATAAACATATAAATTAATATAAACGCATTAAACTAATATAGACTAAATACAAATATTATTTGGAAAATGTTTAGTTTCTATTTAGTTACATTTTTAAGTTGTTTTATTTATAATACTTATATATTATATTACTGTACTGGTTATTTATTATGTATTACACATAAAAATATTTAATTTGAACTTTTTGTACCCAGTTTTCTCTAATCTTTTTCACTAACATGTCCTTGCAGTCCTGCTGAGGGGACTTTTAAATCCCTGTTCTAGTCTACATGAAACATTTACAAATACTGTCATATCAGACGGGCTTTGTGAGTTTAGTCCGGGGTTAGTCACACTTTTTTATTTCTGTGAGTAGGTTCACTTTTTAAATTTCAATTGGTCTATAAGCATATACCTTAAATTGATGGATACGAAACAGCTATTTAATAATTATTTTTATTGGAAGTGGAATATTTAAATTACGTATGAACACACATGGCTCACTTATGTTTGCCTTTTGTTCGCTTTTCAATATTGTGTAAAGCCCCTGTTCACCCACTAGGGGTCAATACAAATCTACTAAACTAATAAAAATGGCCACCTCAGAAAGTTTACATCTGTCATGAATCATGCACACGACACAACTCATATAATATATTTGTATTTTACTGATAAAACTATTAGACTTCTCATACATTTATTTTTCATTTGGTATATATACACTTATTTCCAACCTTCTATGCTTTTGTGTTAAACTGTGATTGTGTGCATTTCAGTCTCATGAAAATGTGAATAAGCAATGATAGCTTTCTAAAATGAAAACTGACTTTTTTTTCGGGCAAATAGGGATGATTTTTTTAATCACACAATAATAAAAGTAATAAAAATCACACGACTCAAAATTACTGATCACATTTTTCTTACAAAAGTATTTTTCTTTGTTTTTGTGGTCACATGCAGCTCTGGAGCAAAGCCTGAAATTCATTTTTAGGGTGCTGCATCCTCAAATCAAGTAATATAGGGACCAATATAATGACATGGATCTGTATTTATTAACATGCCATAAAAAAGTATCACATTTCAAATAGTTACATTTCTCTGGTTTGCACAGATCATGTTTAAGACAGCTATATGAGTAACAAGCCACATTTATTAGGTATCTAATAACAATTAAATAAAAATTGTCCTACAAACATTACATTATGCATAAGATATTATAAAAATATTAGTAAATCATGTCACAGATTTATTTTTATTTTCTTTAGATAGGTTGCTTAATTATATTTATTTAAAATGTAATAAAGTCAAGTCCATCAATGGTCAAGAAAGTAAAATCTGGAGGGGATCTTGCTGGTATTGTGAACTTTTAATAACACTATTAATTCTGTAGAAGCCTTATCTGTTCCTCAAGCATATTTAATCAGATTTTAAATAATAATGCTAGAGACATTTTCCTAACCCCAAAAGGTATCTGCCGACTTCTTTCACGTTTTTGTTTGTTTTTAGAGGGAAATTCTGTGGAATGGATTTTAACATGGTAAAACGGAGCTGAAAGCATAATCAAATTAATCCAAATATTAAATAAATACATGAAAAAGGGGTGGAGAATACATTGAAATGTGTGAATGATGGAGAGTCCATGCATGCCTGCTGATCCCTGAGGAATTCTGCCAGCTGCATCATGGTGTCAGTGCACGTGATGACTCTGCTTCCCATTAGGCTTGAGGGTCACCTTTCCCACGAGTTGCGGGGTATTCATGTGGACGGTGCTTGTTCTGACTGTGAGCTTGCCGGAGGTTTTTTTGTGATGGTCGAGCAAAGCAGGATGTCAAAGATCGTGAGCTGCAGTCACAGGCTCCATCCTGGCAAAGAGAGAGAGAAAAGTAAGAAGATATACTCATAAATGCTCAGCATTATGACAAATTAAGTGACAAACAAAAAACTTTTCAGCTTATTTGCTTATTATCTATTTACAATTAGGCCTACTGATCCAGTAGTCTTAGTAGAGTGACTTTTTCTAGTCGTATTTAGTAAAAATGAGTTCACCATGATTACACTGTATTTGTGCTATTCACTGTAAATGTCACTATGACATTAAAATATTCCTTAAAAAAATTAGAAAAAAATTAAATTGATTAAAAAAATGTAAAATTAGTGAATGCATTACACAGCCAGACATTAAACAGAATGATGCAAGTCTCACAAATCTATTCATAATTGTACTTTGAATTAGATAAAGCCAAAACTAAATAAACCTAAAAAATAAAGTTCACAGATGGAGTCGTTTGTAAATGATTCACCGATTCGAGCCTAAATCACTAAGGCCAAGACTCACTAAAAAGCTCACTGAAGAGCCACTTCATTCTAATCATTTTGTTCATGACAAAACTGCACATGGACACCTTCAATCTTTCACAAGGATTCATTTTAAATGAATGTTGACTGATATATCCAAACTTTCAATGTTTTGGTCATGTTTTTGAACAAGTTAAACTTTGCTGCTAACCTCCAAGCCCTTGCTCTTGCTGATTGAACCCCTGTCTATTTGGCGTTGGGTTTGGATCTGACTATGACAGGCTGCCTCCTCTTTTTGGCTGTTTTTCATAAATCTGCGGTTCACGATCTTAGTGATGCTGTCATTTCTGACCAGTGGCACCGCTGGTATACGAGACGGGGGGTGCTCCGATTTCTTTGAACCCATCAGTCCGACGTGATCCCTACGAGCCGCTGGAGCTTTCTCCATCGCCGGATTGGTCTTCTCTCCTCGGCCACACACGTTGCGCAGAAACTCCTGGACCAGGCCGTACTTGTGGACTCCTACAGTTTTACGACCACCAGGTTTATCGCTGGCCTGCGCTGATCCTGAGCTCGGCCTGCTAGGTGTCGATCCACGTTGCGACAGAGCCCACAAACCACGTTCCTTAGCTCCATAATCCATCCTGGAGGAGGCGCTCAGAGATGAGGAAGAGGACAAAGAGGATGTAGTGAAGGATGAAGAGGATGATGGTGAAGTGGAAGAGGAAGACTTGGAGGAAAACGGAGAGGATGTAGAGTGCCTGCGCTGTATTTTGGGCGAGGTGGAATGTGGTGGAAAGCGCTCTGCAGGTCCAGGTACCCTTTCCAATGATGCTGATGTCTGATTGGTTCTAGCGGATACAAACGAGGTCACCCGGGGTGACCAGTGCTTTGCGGTATAAAGACTTCGAGGGCCATCGGTCTGTAGCCCGACTGTGGTCACCTGTGGTTGGGATTGTGTTTGAGTTCCCGTACTCACAACACTCGCCACATTGCTCGCTAAATCCTTCCCTCTTTTCCTCTCTAGAGGGCTGGATTGTGTGGTTTGAAGCACACTGGCTGTAATTTCCTTCATGTCATCACTCAAGTTGGCTGAGACGTCCATGTTATTGAAAGCCAAGCGTGAAGGGGAAGCAATACTGGAGGTCTGAAGACCTGAACAAGATGTAGAACTGATGACATTTCTCTCCGTCAAATTTTGGCAGTCAGTCGGCACAGTACCCAGCCAGTTTTCATATGCAGAGACCCAGTCTCGGTTTACAAGGCCAAAGGAAAAAGCATCGAAATGTGGTTCCTGGCTCTCCTCACACTCTTCCTCCTCTCCTGCTACTAGAGAGCTCATTTGGATCCTTTTTGCTGATGGTGGGCTGAAATATATACGAATGCTGGTCCTCTCTGGAGCAGTGTGGCTTCTCTGGGTCAGCTCCTGGTTTAGGTTCAAACCAGGGAAACTGGAAGGCATGATAGGGCAGTCCCAAGTCTTACAGCCGTCTTCCCTGTCCAGAAGGGCAGCTTCATGACTGAGGTACTTCCAGTTCTTGTTGGGTTTCAAAAAGCCAGTTTTGAGAGTCATCCTGGTGGGAAAGATAACTCTTAATTAATTAACGAATCAATAACTTTATATAGATAGATGTCTTGAGATGAAATTACTCAGTGAAAATAAAAGAATCTGACCTTTCCATTTTTCCATCTTTTGTCATCTTATTCCAGGGGGACTGAAAGTGGGTTAGAAAGATTATTTTTTCTGCACTCATGATTACTGTATTTTTATTATATATATATATATATATATATATATATATATATTATAAAAATATATATACTTAGAAAAAATACATTAAACACACACACTATGCATAGTATAGAAAATGTTATTCCCCTTATGAAAATATATTATTTTAAAATTATAGTAAGTGATTACCATGATTTAACTACAATAACCATGTTTTTTTTTTTTTATTTGTAGTAAAAACATGGTTCATTTTTTGTAAGGGTTGGTGCTCAATATATTTCTTATTAATATCAATGTTGGAAATGGTTGACCATTTTTGTGGAAACTGTGATTATTTAATCAACAAATAGTTCTAAAATACTAAAATATAATAAAATACTAAATGATTATATATTAAAACAACCTGTACAACCTGGAACTTTCATTTTGAATTCATTTTGAGACAGGGAATCCTTCTACTATTACTTAGGGATGAGCATTTTAAGATGCACAGTAATCATTTAGTCTTAAGTCTTATTTAGGGAAAGTGTGTCAGAGTGACAGTTAGGGATTACAAAAAAGAAAAACAGCAAGAAAACGCTTTGATCACGAAAAACATTGGAAAAATTTCTCTGCATTCCAATCCAGGCTTTACTTAACACCATCAAAGAACTGTCATGTCTACATTCCAATTTTATTCTTAGTATCTATGATAATGAACAGACAGTTTGTCAAAGGGAAGAATGAAACTGCCGTCAAACAATATAAAAATCATGTTGTTTAAAAATCAACGGTACCATTTAAAAATCCATTGTGCATTTGATCCTCTAAAAATGCCTCCTCATTCCTCTCTCTCCTTCTTTCCCTCGACCTTGCACAACGTTACCCCCAGTTAACTGTAAATTAAAGTAAACTCCTTATTTAAACTTCAGCTGAGCCTTGATAAGTGTCTCTGTGGTCACTGTGGTTTGGTTAAGCCTTTTTCAGAGTGAGAAGTTGTGATTGAAGCTGATGTCTGTGCTCCGCCTGCTGTCCTACAGTCCCAAAAGGGGATTAGCCTAAATTCTGTTGCCATGCGGCCCTGTAACACACACAGGCTCACGGGACTGTCTCAGATCTCAGATTTAGGACTGTGAATCAAAGCCATTTGGCGAGTATTATGCATTAGTATAATGCATATGTTTTAAGCTTAATTAGAATCATTAGTTATATTATTAGAAAATTGCATATCAATTATTTTAATAATGATAGCTCAGACTTCGGGTTGCAGTAAGCACGTTTGAACATTCGGGGTTGGTAGGACGTTTTTGAAAGAGGGATCTTATGCTCACCATGGCTCCATTTATTTGATTTAAAACAGTAATACTGTGTAATATTACAGTTCAAAATAGCTGTATTCAAACATGCTGATTTCCCTTGTTAAAATTAACGGTTTTATTATAGTAACTGTAAAAATGTATTGTTGGTTTAACTTAAAAAATGAAGTAATCTGGCTGCCTTAATTTTAAGTTCATTGAAATGGAAAAATGAGTTAATACAATCAAGGAGATTGATTTAATCATCAAAAACTCAAAATATTATGTTATCTGAATCACATAAATAATTTAAGTTGATTTGACAAAAGAAAAAATGTTGTGATTACAAATCATGAACATATTTTTTTACAGTGCATAATTTAACTACAATAACCATGTTTTTTTTTTTGGTTTAATTTGTAGTAAAATCATTTCATTTTTTCGTTTTTTGTAAGGGTTGGTGCTCAAAACATTTCTTAGTATTATCAATGTTGAAAATGGTTGACCATTTTTGTGGAAACTGCAATTATTTAATCATCAAATAGTTGAAAATATAAAATATTTTATTTTAAATAATACAGTACTTTTCATCAGTTAGATACATGCTTTCTGAATATAAAAAGCTCACTGACCACAAATGTTTAAACGGTAGATTATTGCATTATCATTAACAAATGAAAAAGTTTACAGCATTTATTAAAGTTAATTTTTACAAAAACCTAAATATTTATAGCATTTGAAAATATATAAATTAACATTATTTTATTAGAATTATAAACAAACATGAATTAACATTAAACAAGTGTATTTATAGATTAATATAAACCTATATTAATAAATACTTTAAAAAATGTGTGGTTCATTATACCTAATGCACTTACAAATGTCTCATAATAAAATTGTTATAAATTATAGTTCTAATGAAAAACTATACTAATTATAGTGTTACCATTTAAATAATAATAAAAAAGAACAATCTTTGCTCTGACCTGCATTTTTCTATTTTGCTTTGCTGTCTTCGACCTTTCGCACTCTAGGCGCACATGGTTCAGGTGTTCCAGCAGTTCCTGCCGCTCAGAGCCCCAGTTGCTCTCACAGACCTTCAGCTGTCTCGTCAGGTCCATGACTGCAGTGTAGGACTCAGCTAACAGGTGCTGAAGCTTCTCAACGTGGTCCTTCTGCAAAGCCGCATTCAGATCTGATGGACCCTTTACTCCTGCCTTCCCAGCTGGACCCTCCAGCTATAAACAAACACAAACAACTATAACATAATGACGATGACTTTTCCGTGTCATTTTCTGAAGTCCCTAGAGGTTGATAATGAAGAAAAATGATAACCAAGCAACAGGTTCATTGATGCACTATGAAGGGAATTTACCCTGATCTTCTGGCTCTCACCTTGCTTATGAGGCTCTTGAGCTCTGTACACTCAACGGCCCACGCAGCTTTGGCGTTTGCAAACTGTCGGATGACAAACTGGGCTGCTCTGTGCTGCTCCCAGAGTTCACAGAACAGATCCTGCAGGGCTGTCCTCAGGTCTGACAGCAGGGCACTACTCACCTGAGAGAGGAACACACAGGGCTGAATGTACACTGGGCAGTGGGAATTAGCATACATGCTTTTCCCGTAGCAGATCTATACAGGTGGAGCATTTCTGAAAGCACGCTGCACTGTTAAGGCAAAAGCTACTATGAATTTGAAGGTTTAGCATTCAAGCTAATTTGGCTACTGATACAGCAGAAACCAATCAGCTGTGCCCTATAGAGAATGACACGATTACAAGCAGGTTGAATTAAGGACCTATTAGCCATCTAGAGTTTCATGACATAACTTTTATCTTCCCCTGTTGCCCATTTTCAACAATGCTGTTTGGCTAATCTAGGCCCAGACATGTTCAACTACAGTTTAATGAAGTTCTTTCAGATTCAATTTAATGGATACACATTTATAGATAGGGTTGTAACATGACTACCAAACGTTTCTGATTCCATTATATTCTTTTTCATACCTGAGTGTTGCATGCTCTTGACTCTGTGTCCTTTAGGAGATGAATTTCATTCTGACAATACATCTGAAATTAAAAGATATTTCATATAACTGGGTGTTCTTGAGTGAAATAAAATTGTAATAGTTATTGTGTGGAAAAACTATTTATTTCATAAAATATAATTTCAAAAACCAAACAATTTTGCTACTAAGCTTTTTCTAAATTAAGTGATAAGACATACAGTAAAATGTGTGAAAAATAGTATAGATTATAGAGAAATGATCAAATATTTAAAAATATAGAATATTTTATTGTGCATAATTTACAAATTTCTCAAATGATCTCTCTGTTAGCTCAAATTATATGTACAGTGTCATTAACTGTGTGTATTAAGGTTGCATTAATGGCAAACAACACATTTCCACCAAAAAGCATTACTAAACACAATACAAGAGAAGCTGTGAAAGATTTGATATGAATGTAATATGTATATACTGTAGCCTATAATATTGTTACTGGGCTAATTAAAGTATTTTAGTGAGTCACAGGGCCAAAAAGTGCCCCAAGTTGACAAAGCACCAAACAAACTACATTATTATGTTATTTCAACTGCAAATAAGAATTATTATAAAGACAATCTCATCCATCTCCATCAATGAAGATGCTTGACCACAGCAGAAAATGTAGTTGCCCAATTTACCTCAAACATGTTCTTTCCGTCTCCAGTGGGTCTCTCTCCCTGCCGCCACTGCTGGATGAACCATCGGAGCTGCAATGTGAGCAGCACTAAGCTGTCCTGGTTACACTCATTGCCACAAATTTCTTCATGTGGATGTTCTTGTCTTGCTTGATTCATTTTGTCCTCTTTCATTGCACTTAAATCTTCACCAAAATGTAATATATTCTTTTCTGTAACAGGCCCAGAGTGCTCTGAAGCTGAGCTTGACAGCACCTCCAACTTTTCAATAAGAGCATGCAGCTGGGCTTGTAACACTTCTAGTCCATTGGTCAAGGGACTTAACATGGGGTCCAAAAGCCATTGATGTGTCATGCACTGAGGATCCACTGTCGTTTTGGTTAGGTAAGGGCCACCAGGATGGGTCTTATGGGCATATGTAGGTGATACGCCATTTTTAGCTGGGGCTGTCAGGAGCTGGATAGTTGATCTGACAAGCAGCGCTTGGTCATGGATGGCAAGAAGACCTTCAAGATCCTTTACACCAAACATACAGTCTGACTTACATTGAACTCGCCCATCTTCCTCTTTAGTCTCTGCAGAAAGCTCCTGTTCCCCATCGATCGGCCCTTCTCTATGCATGTGGATAGAGTTCTCCATGTGTTCTTCCTCTGCACACATCTGGATCTCCTGCGTATTATTGAGGATTGTCAACGCATCTGCTTTCTCTACACCATCCACACATCCACCTTTAAGCACCTCCTCCGGCTCCCTCAATGCTAACCCTTCACCAGCTCCCTTCACCATCTCCTCTTCTTCCAAGCTTCCTCCTCCTCCTCCTCGTTCACGCAGTTCACTCATCTCGGCCCGCAAACCACGGTTCTCTACCTCTAGTTCCACGATTCGACGACTCAGCAGCGTGGCTTCTTCTTCCACCAGCCGCAAGTGAACTTTGACCTCTGCTTCTCGGGTGTGGGCGGAGTTAGTGGTGCCCGCTGCAGCCTGGTTTTCATCTACATCACCATATAAAAGACGGTATTTGGCAAGCTCCTCCCGCATCGCCTCACTCTCGAGGGCCATCTTTGTTAGCTTCTTGCACATGAGCGCAGACTCCTCTTTGGCAAAGTGGAGCTGGCATTTCAAATCAGCACTGTCATCCTGCAGAGAACACAAGTGTGTTACAATGGTTGGCCTAATTTTTAATTTTACTAATACATAAACACAGCAAGGCTACTTTGGCTACTATGGCTAACAGGGTTGTGTCACTAATAATTGAATTGAGAAGACTTTTTAAATCTTATTCAATTCCTGAAGTGAGTATTTGAAGTGAATTTGAATTAAGGATGGATAGATAGATGGAAGGATAGAGAGAGGGATGGATGGATAACCAGCACTAACCTTCACAAATCAATCGTTTACACTAATGTAACTTCCAACTCACCTGTGGAGAGAGTTTCTTTTCACTCTTGTTGGATGTTGATCTCAAACTTCTTCTCTTTAGAGAATTCTGTGAAGGCACCACATCCATAATAAGTCTAAATACAGTTTAACAACTTATATAACAGCTTACTATGCATATTATGGCCATTGCAATTTGTCCTCCTATGGGCATAAGTGTTCATTTGATTTATGTTCATTATAGTTATTTTCCTTCATACCACTGCCCAATGCATTCCAATTTCCAATGAAATGTGTGACTGTAAGGAAAGTATGCACCAAATAAACACACTTAATCATGTTCGTGTGAGGTGGCAAGAACTCCAACTCCATAACATTCATGCAGCTCCAAGTACGTCAAGAATGCTGACTAGAGTCAGTCTATCTGTCTGCTGCTTTGTCTGGGTCACTCAAACCCTTAAAAGTACAAAAAGCAAAGGAGGAGCATGTATCATCTTTAAATGTTAAAAATATCCTTATTGATTCAATCCAAAACAAGACTGAACTGTCACAATTTAACCGTAACTCCAAGATAAATGTCTTTTAAAAGTACAGATTGTTGCTTTTGAGATTATAAATCAGTATCTTGTGGATCAAGATTGCAAAAAGATTTTTGACCGGATGGATGAGTAAAGTGTTTGTACGTAGATCATCATGTTTCAGGTAGTGTCAGGCTCACATGAAGCCTTGATAATCTGGTTGTAGCTGATTTGTTCTGCTGGTAAGGATCAGGAATGGGCAGCAGCTGTTTGAGCTGAGCTCCGCGGATCCACTTCTAAGCGCTGAATCCTGGATTAAACTGAATGTGTGCTGTTATTAAAGGCCTACAAGCCTTCATTGCCAATAAAAAAAATACTTTTTTCCTGTGTATTATATTGTTATGATGTATTATATTGTAACACTTATTTTATCATTATGAGATTCTTGCTAGTAATTTTAGCATGCATGGCATAACTGTATATCATAAGACCCAAATTGGGTTGGACAACGACAAAGATCTCCCCTTCAGAGATCTGGCTGCTTTCTCACTCTCTCTTCACCCTTGTCTTTCAATTTACCCCCTTTTCTTCTCCCCCTCATGCATCCACAAGTGAGAATGACAGCTGTGGTTTGAATTCAGACCCTTAGATCATCTATGCCCTACCCAAGCAGTCAGCTGTTGGTTACACCCACTGATACAGTTGGGGTAAAGGTCAGATTGTAATCCTAACGGCATCGTGAAATAAGAAACAAACCAGAACTCCAGTAAAGTGATAGAAGTCATACTTAAAGTGATATAAAGGACATATATAAAGTATGTACAGTATTTTAAGATTCAAAAGTTTCAAGTCAGTAATCTTTTTAAAGAAATAAAATAAATTCTCTTGAAATTCAGCAAGGATGCATTAAATTGTTCAAATGTTACAGTAAAGACATTTATAATGTAAAAAATATTTCTATTTCAAGTAAATGCTGATCTAAACTTTATATTCATCAAAGAGACATGAAAAAAAAATGTGACGCTGAGGACTGCTGAAAATTCAGCTTTGCCATCACAAGAATACATTTAATTTAAAATATATTGAATTTGAAAACTGTTATATTAAATTGTAATAGTATTTCACAATATTTCTGTTTTTAAGATCCAATAAATGCAGCCTCGTCAAAATTGATTTTTACTTCTTTCAAAAACTATTAAAAATCTTGCAGACCCTTAACTTTTAAACAGTAGTATGTGTGTGTGGTTCAGGTAAACCCTACATTATGTCCCCACAAAGATGGCAATATCCAAAAAACTTTTCCTTGTTGGGTCATTTTTTGGTCCCCATGAGGAAAACAGCTTATAAATCATACTAAGTAATATAATAGTTATATAATAGTTTTTTAAAAATATAAAATGCATAAGGGATACCATGTGATGGATAGGTTACGTGTGTGTGTGTGTGTGTACTGTGTATATATATATATATATATGCACACCAAAATTTTTTGTGGTGGTATCACCTGTGATTTGTCCATCTCCGCCTGCAGGACCTGCTTCGCCACCTCCAGATCCTGCAGCCGTTCACGCAACTCCTCGTTTTCCCATTCTAGCTGTGAATTTTTCTTTTGAATGGCCTGAAGTTCGCTGTGCAGGCGAAGGGACACACTTTTTGCCACCTGGGAGAACAATATTCATATAGAGTTAAATAAATCCACTGCAAACAATGTGTCATTGCTAACTATCCAAAAAGACGTTAATGTTAATACGTTAATGATCCCAAGCCCTTTCATTCTCTTGGGGAATATTATTAGACACAAGACGCTCTATTTAAAGAAAATAAACATCTGATACTTTATAGGGAACATTGTAAAAATGAGGATTAAGTTTCAGCTGTGGTTTGTGACATTGAGGATGTGAGGAAGTAAAGTGATATGTTAATTGTTCGGGATTCAATGTGGGTCAACTCTCCTACGATCATCCTGTAGATGCACAAAGGGTTGCTAATAATGCCAAGGGAAAACTGTTAGAGCGCATGTGATTAGGCCGTGGCATCAGCGCATGACTCTGTGCTTTTCTTTTTTTATAGCACAGGGCGATTATTGTCATCGTTGAATTCAAGGAGAAACTCCACAATCTCGGTTTTCTCTGTGAAAAAAAGTAAGTTCACGATGAGAATGTGGAGTAGAGCAGACATTGAAAAGGATGCTGTGAGATATCAGGTTGCAGGACACTCCCGCGGGGGCTGTTGAAGACCGAATAACTTGAGTGCTGGTGAGGACGCTGAGCAGCGATGGGCACACACACATTGGACCAGTTTGTGAAAGGAGGGTATCTATTTCTCTCACATGCCTTTAAAATAGACTGGTCATGGACACACACACCAGCAGCTGTGCTTGCACTTCCCCTCTCAGAGACTGTGGCTATAGTCCTTGACACATATACCATACACACTCTTTCATTCAACCTTGATTCTGGAGTAATACTTCACATTGTGTTTCTACGAAAATATTTTCACTCTTAATTCAGTGCAAACAATGGGCCTGGAAGAAACCTGAGGAATAGTCTAGAGGAGGCAGATTTCAAAAGAAAACAGCCATTTCATATGGGCCGCCCTGCTGTGTAGATTGGTTTTTAATTTGTAACGTTCCTCCACAAAGCTTTGTCCCTGATTGGCTGAGAAGTTCAAAATAAAAAATGCTTATGCTGTGAGTGGCCCACCGCAAATTACCGATTGTCTGCCAAACCAAAAACCGAGGGCTTTTCTACTCGTTTTACCAGTTGGACCAACTCCAAAAATAAAACCACTCACTACACATTTCAAACTATAAAACAAAGCGGCATTCTCTCACTCACTAATACAATTCGGTAACAAACCACAATGGAAAGATTAGCTACACAATCCATCTGAGTGCATGCTGATTCATAAAAACAAAGTTTTGACTCATATAGTGACTTACTATTAAACATTTAATTGGCACTAAGCAGTGTTAAGCAATTTTGATAAACATCCTGTCCTGATGAATGCCATGGACTGCATCCAAAACCCAACAGTGGGTTTCCTGTACACACATACACCACTGTAGCTTAATTGCACCCAAATCATGAGGGAAATATTTATTTGATTACACCCTGAATGTCTCATACAAGTACTTTCTCACACAAACACACTCGACATCAGCAAATAGTGACTGTAAGCAGCACTTCCTCACCCTAATATCATACTCGAGTGTTCTGATAAGCTCGCCGTCCACCTGTCCCGTCTGGGCTACACGCAGGCTGCGTCTCTCAGCTTTCCTGAGTCGATACTGCAAGATGCGACAGGCCTTGTTGGCCTGTTCCAGCTGCTGTCGGAGTTCCTGCAGCTGGTAAACATCGTCCTCCATGTACATGTCTCTCATCTCCAGAATCTCTGAGCGGAGCTCCTCCATTTCGTCCTGAAAAGACAGCCAAAAATGGTGTACCATAAATGTTTTGAAATTAAACTTTTTGGGAGTTTCATGAGAAAAATATATGCATTCTACTTCAGTCTACACAAAGCATATGTGTTTGTGCATAAAATGAGTGTTTCTTATATCACTGTTAATTTTGGCCTCCATCAATTCACCCAAGCCAACATTGGTCTTGCATATCTTTACCGGGTGCATGCCAAGATGCACTGTCCTTCTCAGGGATGCATTGATGGACGTTCTGTTGACTTCTTGATTTCTACTGAGACACCTTGCACTTAATCAGAGTAAAGCTCGTCTTGTTCTCTGTGAACCCATCCTTCTATTGCATGTCAGAGACAATGAGGGATGACACAAGCCAATTAGTGAAAGTGTAATCTTCTAAGAAGAAAGTAAATCTTACAGTATAAGCCCTATCACGTGCAGTTTATTTTTTGCTTTGTTTATGTGCCTGTTAAAGTATTGTTATGCGTAACATACACTTTAACAAACACGATGTGCTCCGAAAAAGTTTGCTTTAACAGTTTTAACTCAGAATAGGGGGGACTATAGGTTTTGATTTCGGTATATTCATAATATGTATAGCAAATATTTTTAAGCACAAATGTCTTCCTTGAAAAGTTTGTAGAATTAAGTCATTTAAAACACGTGATGAGCTTAAAACTGGTTTATAACCTGCCATGGCAGACTGCCAGCTCTAAATAGATTGATCGAGATCTAGCACATCACGTGATATGATTTATGAAATATTGGCTCATATATGTATGATGCATATTGCCTAAAATCCATCAAAACAGGCTGTTATAGTAAAGATACCGAAAACACAAATAATAAAACACACTTTTGCAACTATGCCGTCTTCTGTAAATGGCCATCTTTCTTGAACTCACCCCAATTTACACCATGCAAAAAATATTATTTGCCATTAGAATAAATGAATTTATCAACCAATCAATAAATCTCACCTTTAAATATTCATTTTCCGATTTTAGGTCGTCAATCTCTCTCAGCAGATCCTCATGCACCCCATCAGCAAAGTCTCCAGTCAGGTCTGGAAATTCCACAGATGTGCTCAAGTTCAAGCGACTATCCAAGGAAACATAGGACCGGTCTCCAGGAGAGATGCTTCCCTCCCCGAAGCCAAACCCCGGGGACAGGGTGGCATTGGCCAGACCATCATCTTCTCTATGTTCTGATTCTGGCTCAGCAAAACCGTCCATCATCTCTTCGTGGGTTCCTCTGTGACAGTCCTCACCAAACTGTGCATCAGTGGACTGCTTATGCTCCTCAGATGCGTCCGAGATCTCAGAGCTGCTGTCCGTGGAAGACAGTTTCCCGGTAGCACAGCCAGAGTCCTTACTCAGGTCATCAGACGTGATGCTTCCATCCGATAGCTTTCTTCTCCCGGAAGATTTACTGCGATTGCTATCGGAGCGTTTTCTCGACTCTGGTTTCATCATCTCCGTTTTCCCAGCATGGATGTTTGGCGTGACTGATAATCCACGCTTTGGTTTCTTGGAGTGAATCTCCTTAGTCTTGTTGTGTGAGGAAGCTGCGTTCGCCTGAGGTTGTTTTGACGTCATGTGTTGCACATGATGCCGGTGGATTTGTCTTGACTGAGGGTGGCTGACCGCGTCTCCTCCACAGGCTTTATTCTGCCCGTCCCGTCCGTGCTGGGATGAGCGTGCATTAGACTCAGGATTGGCCTCAACTTTGGTCTTTGTCATTGTTGAGTTCAAATCTCCTCTCATTCACATTGCTTATGTGAAGAAAGAAAGACAGTTACTACGCGTTTATGTTTCCAGACAGTATAATGAGATGAATAGGCTAATGCCAGCAGAATCCTCTGAAGAGTTTATGTGAGATGAGGAAAAGTTAAGGTAAACCCGAGTAAAGCCGTTAGTCTAGTGGTTCAGTGAATATCTTTACTGTGTGTGGCCATATGTGCCTTTACAACTCCAAAATCTCCGCCCCGAAAACGGAGCCTCTCTCTCCCTCTCTCTCTCATCTGAGTCAGAGTTAACTCAGCTTTATACTGGCATGCATGATGACGAAGAATTCGCTAGAATTGCCAAACCATTGCTTCACTGGGATAAATAAAATTATAGATTTTTTCCAGCCATGCAATGCAATGCATATCTGTTAAATAGCCTACTTAATTGAGTGGAGAAATTATTTTTCTTATTTATTTATTTACTTACTTACATGGTGGCCAAATGCTTAACACACCCATAATAGCTGATATCGGTAACAGTGTTTATATTAGCCAATCATTCAGTCTTATATCCAATAAGATGTAATGCTTGATTGATATCTATAATATATCTATTATAGATAGGCATTTCTGCTGCTTGCAAAAGGACTCTTTTGAGGAGACAGTGGATTTCCAAATGTGTTGCCCCATTCACACACACACACACACACACACACACACACACACACACACTAGGCCTATATAATTGGTTTCAAAAGAAAGAAAGTTTATCACAACTCACACTCTTCTCAAAGGCACGTAACTTAAAAGTTAAAAAAAAAAAAAACATTGCTCGGCTGACATCTAGTGGCTGTAAATGAAACGGATGAAACAGGCCACAGAAACACATGTCACTGCAGTCTGAGAACAGCAGCCTCAGACCGGATTCTCAGATTCAGCCCCGCCCCAAACACTAACCCCTACCCTTCAGCTCTTATGCCCATCCCCACCCCACCACTAAAATCCCCATGAAATCAAAATATTTGTGAATGATTTTTGGGGGTTTAAGTGATGTTTATGTTAGCCTTAGCCTACTGTTATCTATAAGCTAGTGTGCTCCCAAACAACGACACAATTTACATTTAGAAGAAAAGCTTCAAAACTTAGTCGCTCAGATGTACGAATGAGCGTACCGGTACGCTAAAAGCACGTTCTGGGCGCACGGAGAGGTGGCGATACGCTCAAGATCTATATTTGGAAGTGGCGGTACTGAGTACCGGCGCGTACCGGTCCACTTTAGCACTGGTCCAATCAAATGATCTAGAATCTCTAGAATCTACGAATAGACAACGCTTTAATTTTAGGGCGTAAATAAGAAAGAAAAAAAAACAGTAAGAACAGAACATATTCTATTAATAAGGCTAATACAGATCGTAGATCACACTAATAAACAGGTAGGCTAGCCTACATTAAAGCTTTAAACAGCTTCATGTCCATTTTGAATTCTCCCTGGACAGCAGTCATATTCAATCAAGGAAGCGCCGCTGCCAGCCAACGCTGATATTTATTGTTACCGGTATTATGAATATAAATAACCCACATCCCTGCCTTTTTAGTAGCCTACCTACCCCTTATGTAACATCAAATAGCACCGCCCCTCAGAACGGGTTTTAACGTTGCTACTTCTTCTGTCAATCAACCATTTCCCCGCCCCTCTGCGTTTGAAGCCGTTACTCAACCCTCCAATCAAGACTGTTCTCCTGTTCTGTCCTGGCGAAATGTATCCGCCCCACTGTCAGTCTCTTCCCAAACTGGGCGCTTGTTTTCTGTCCCGCCGGAGAAAGGAGCTATCCAGCTTTACGTTATTGAAAGGTAACGCGACATATGCACAGTAAACAGCCTGCTGAGCAAGATCAACGCTACACGTCGTGTTATTTTGTGCTTTGTTTAAGGTTTTCACTAAATCAAACGGGTTGTTGAGTAATATGCGGGTTTGTTATTGCTAGCGGCTAACGCGGGTCAAAACAGTTCAAGCCAAACACCCCGTGCCTTCCGCCCGGAGTAGAAAGATCTAGTTTGGAGATGCCGAGCGAGTCAGGTTATTCATAGCATCAGATATGTTTGTGTATCTAACAGTGCATTACCTGAATGTCAGCCTGCCCTCATGCACGGATGGCTGGACGTTATTATTTGGATGGGTGAATTGTGTTATGATCACATGGTGCTTAGTTACCATGTTCATGTGATCATGTAGAAAGCAGTGCGTTTCTAAATGTCTTTTAGTAGTAACTGGATTAGCTGTTTGCCCTGTAGTTTTGATGGGTTAAATCCGCTCCACTGCATTCAGTGACACTCATAATGAGAGATGATGTGACACATCCATTTGTTAGTTGACAGCAGCACTAATTCGGGTAAGTATTTTGACTCGATTATGCAAAGTATCAAAGTTTCAACAAAAATATTAAGCAGCACAATTAAAGATACTGTATATTTATAATTTAGCTTCAACTTATTTAGCAGCCATCACTCCAATTTTAAGTGTCATATGATCTTCCAGAAATCAATTTGGTGGTCAACCTCAAGCTTTTAAATCTTGCTTGAGATTGACCACCAAAATGATTTCTGGAAGATCATATGACACTTAGAATTGGAGTGATGGCTGCTGAATAAGTGACCTTTATATTTTAAATTTCAGTCAAATAGAAATATACAGTATTTTTAATTTTAATATTTCACACACTATTACTTAGGCTACAGTATTTTATCAGAAATAAATGCAGCCTCAGTGAACATAAGAGACTTCTTTTAAAAAAAAAAAAAAAAAAAAACTTCTTTTGATTGGTAGCGTATACTCGTGAATCCAAAATAAGACAAAGCAGTTTTATTTTACTACTGCTGCAAATAATCTGTTTATCTCATATAGTGCTTTCTGTCAGTTAAGACTGAAGCTGCAACACTTAGTAAGCTAGCTTTATGTGTCAAATGTCAATATAAAGTCCAAAACTATTGGTAATATTGGGATAAATGAGAACAATAACTTGCGTATATATAGTTATTTTCAAGTCATAGACCATTGTATAGGTATTTTTTGCACAGCAAATTATACAACTTGAAAAGGAATGGCATTATTTGGGGGATCTATGACAAATCTATGATCTATGATATCTCCAAGTATGACTACGAGGAACTGCACAGCTTTTTCTGAGAACCAAGTACTGTAGGTTCTATGCGGTTGTCTTAAGTCACCATTGATCTGTAACTCTATCATTTTCAGTTGGATTTCTCTGTTCACGGTTAGTAGCCCATTTTAGTCAAAGGACATGCATCCAAATTTGACTTTAGCTGGAAGATTCTGAGGTATTTTATTTACTTGATTATTTTGAAATATTTCAAATGAAGTATAAAATGGTTGTGATCTGTCAATGTTATCTAGGGAGAGTTCTTGCAGAAATATGATGATTCAGTAATACTGTTAACATCTGTGTGAGTATAAGGTATGCAGTGTTGAAGGCTGTATATTGTGTAATGACCAATGGCCACCAATTTTGCTTCACATTCAAACACTGACAGCGGTGTTTGCCATGTAAGGTGCCATCCAGCTTGTCAGGAGCAGCTGGGGTTAGGTGTCTTGCTCATGGACACCTCGACACTTGGTCAGGTGGAACCGGGGATTGAACCACCAACCTTCCGATTTGTAGACAACCTACATGAACCACTAAGCCACTGCCGCCCCTATTTATTCTTAATTGTATTTCGATTTTTAATTTTGAAAGCTATCTTCAATGTTTTTTCGTGGTTTCTACAAATGGTCTGTTTTACTGTAACATCCTACAGTTCGGCTGCCTTGCACCCTATCCTTCACATTAAAAGTCAAAGGTTTTTCTTTCTGATCCAAAGCATGTGAACAGTCCCTGCCATCTCTAGTCTGCATTCATTTCCATTGATCTACCTAGAATTTGTGTGGTTGCCAAACGACCGGGGATACATGCGGCTCAGCCAGCCAAGACTTCCTCTATTGGCAGTTTACCACATGGGTGTTTGAATATGTGATAGCTGTCAACTTGATAAGTTTCTGCTTTGCCTGTCCATGTTCAAAATAATTTGCATGGTGCCCGCCTCCGTTATATGGACAATTGTTTTTTAAACTGCTTTGCATTTTGGTGGTCATCGGTTGTATCAGGGCTGTTGAAGAGTAGCTTAAATCCTTCGTTTTATAGAGTTTCACCTTTTAATTTATTACATTTATAAGGTGCTTTTCTCTGCACTCAAAGTGCATTACATAAAAAGGGGAATCTCCTCAACCACCACCAATGTGATTGCGCAGCATCTACCTGGATGATGAACAATTTGTCCTTTTTTATTTATTCATTAAATATATTTCAAATCTAATTCATACAATTATTTAAATACACTTCCTTAAAGGAGTATTTCACTTTTAAAAAAACTTTTGCTGATAATTTACTCGCCTTTTAATCGCCATGCTCTGTTCTGTGACGCACGTTTGTGACTCTCCTGTTCGATCTCGTTCATCAAAATGAATGAATCTTTTTCCGAGTCATTTGGTTCATTCAACGAACAAATTGACTCGGAAAAAGATTTGTTCATTTTGATGAACGAGTTTGAACAGAAGAGTCACGAACGTGCATCGCAGTAGAGAGAAAGGCGAGCATCGCGATCGTATCGCTTGATAAGACCCTTATTCATCGTCTGGAATCGTTTAAAACCCTTTGAACAGTTTGCACTGAAAGTGTCTTTTGGACCTCTAACCATTTGGTTCCCACTGAAGTCCATTATATGGAGAAAAATGCTGGAATGTTTTCATCAAAAACCTTAATTCCTTTTCGACTGACGAAAGAAAGACATGGACATCTTGGATGGCATTGGGGTGAGTAAATAATCAGCAAAAGTCTCTGAGACCAGTGCTCTCTCTCTCTCACCTCCCACTACATGTGCAAATCGTTGGGCGGGGCTAAAGAGGCAATGATGTAGAAGTAGGCATTTATCTTCTTCTGCTGATGCGGTCTTTTGTCAGACTTTTAGCAGCTTGGTTTCAAATAAAAGCTGTTTTTGGGCTGAAAACATACAGGATATTTTTTATAGACATTGTACTCTAATGTCAAAGAAAATTTTTATTTCTCAATTCATGACCCATTTTGATTAAGGCCATACTGTGAAAAGGTAAATTCAGTTGCCATACTCTCTCTCTCTGAATCTCTCTCTCTCTCTCTCTCTCTCTGCCATTGGCCATATTAAAGGATTAGCTTGGGCGGACACTCTCATTAGATGGTTTTGCCAAGCACAGCTGTTTAAAGACTGCAGTGAGGTGATTGGATTTGTTCTGTGTGTTCAATAAGGGAATAGGTGGTGACCAGTTTGTTCCAGGTTCAGGGCATAGTCTACAGTACATTAATGATTCATTGTTATTAGATGTCCAGCTGTAGGTCTTTAAAACCATTTAATAATCAAACCTACTGTTCTCTGGTTTGATCTACAGAACACATTCAAGCTGTGAAACAATGCCTTCTGATTGACATCAACTACAACATCTGTCCATCATGAACAGCGAGGAAGAGTTCTATGATGCTGAGACAGGTATGGAATTAAGTTAAGGAAGGTACATCACATAATCTCGTCACCTATGGCTAAATCTCTCTTTCCATCTCAGGTTTGGAATCAGACGACTCGTGTGAAGTCAGCTTTAAAGATGCCTGCGTCTATGCGATCAAGCAGAGGGTGAATGGCAAAGTGCCGTCTGAGAATGGAGTGTTGGAGAGGCGGTAAGGTTTCAGAATAATGTGAAATAATGTAGTGGCAGGACACAGAATGCAAGTAATTGAGTAATGTATTAATATGTGTGTCCGTGTGCTCAGAACCACTCTTCCAGCGCCCATGTTCTCCAGAAATGACTTCAGTGTATGGGGCTTCCTGAAGAAATGCATTGGAATGGTGAGTGTAAGCTACTTTGACCAAACAACAGCTTGGTCAAAAGTGCTCAATTTAAAGGGACTATGCGTAACTTTTTACATAATTTGTTATCTAAACTCAATATTTTTATTCATAAATATGTCCTCAATAGAGTGCCGAAGTGATGACGTCATTTGTAGGACAACTCGGAAGCTAGCGGCGCATGGGTTCCCTCGATCGAAAAGCTATGCACACGTTTTTTCTATCAAGATAATCTTTACAAGTAAATCCAAAATTTATACATTTTGAAGCCTATATAAAGTTGTTTAAAAACACAAGCAGACACAATAAAGTTTAAAAAACCACAAGCAGGTTATAACTGTGTGTTCTATGTCATAGATGAAAACTTGAAAATATTTAGAGGCTTTGTTCACCACAGACCTTATGTCAGGCGATTTAGCAAAAACCCATTAAAAAATCTCATAGACTTTAGTTTAGAACGAGGGAACCGCGAGTGCTAAAATGCTAACTCGCTTCTGCGTTTTAGCCTACAGAATGGCGTCGTAACTTCGGCACTATATGGTCTACAAATACCTCTGCCAATTATCTGACTTATCCTCGTAAACGAAGAATTTATCTTTATATGCATGGGGCGGTAAGTCCACAGAGGCTCCCATGTAGTTCCGCCATCTTGAAAAACTAAAATAGTAGAGAGGGACATAAAATACTAGGCCAACGCGTTTCCACAACGCGTTTTCGTTCAGAGCTAGCATGACGTGACTGAAGCAGCAGAAGTGTCTGGCAAGTTTAAAAGGCTGCATTGCAAATCCTCGTCGCCAGACAAGTCCAAAAAATAGATCGTAAAAGGAAACGTGACCAGAGATTACAAAAAACGCGAGCTATGTCGGGATAATTTCTTTGAGAAATTCCTACACAATGTCCCTTTAAACAAAGCATGAAATAGAAACGTCTTATTTAGATTGTATTGTCGTTGTCCATGCCAAGCCAGTTCTATCTAGGAATACTTTATCTTTGCAGGAGCTGTCCAAGATAACAATGCCTATTGTTTTCAACGAACCACTGAGCTTCTTGCAGAGGATTACAGAGTACATGGAACATACATACCTCATCCATAAAGCTTGTAAACATTCTGACTCTATTGAGCGTATGCAGGTTAGTACCTTCTCTAATATTTACTCTCACATGTGTGCTTGCATGGAAGACTCATACAAACACTTTTGCATCTCATTTGTCAGCTTGTTGCAGCGTTCGCCGTTTCTGCAGTCGCTTCACAATGGGATAGAACTGGAAAACCTTTTAATCCTTTATTAGGAGAGACTTTTGAGCTAATAAGGTAAATCTACAGAGCAAACGCTATACATCTACAAAATTAGCTTGCACTAATCATTTGCATGTCTGTGCTCAGGGAGGATGAGGGTTACCGCATGATCTCAGAACAGGTGAGCCACCATCCACCAATCAGCGCATTCTACGCAGAGTCACTCAATCAGGACTTCAAGTTTCACGGCTCCATCTATCCTAAACTGAAATTCTGGGGGAAGAGTGTGGAGGCAGAGCCTAAAGGCACCATGACACTTGAGCTCTCCAAGTGAGTTTTATTCCTGTGACATCACCATGTACAATATGATCACATTTTTATTGGAGCTGGAGAGTCACTGAGATACTCAAGCACAGTCACACCCTTGAGCAAGGCACGTAACCTTTCTCTGTCTTCAGGGAACTGCAAGTTGCTTTGGAAGTAGCTTTATTTGCTAGATAAGTAACATGCTGGAATGTCCATTTATTATTCAGCATGTTTTGCATGTGTATAAAAGAGATTTTGTGTCTTAAGTTATGGCTGAGGTCTTTTTTTTAATTCTTCATTAGTTAAGATGACCTAAAGGACAACACTTGAACAACAATTCTACGGCATTTGTTAATTTCTACATTAATACATGTTTTAAATCAAGTCATCTGTTAACATAAGTGAATGCATTGTGTGAGGTATAATGAACAAACAATGCAACAATTGTATTTTTACGAACTAATGTTAACAAAGGTTGTAAATGCTTTAAAAATAAACTTTATTTTAAATAAGAATTCCGGGGCAAAATGAACCATTGGTCTAATAAAACATCGGAACCTAGTCAACCGTTCTCTGAGATTTGTTTTCACGATAATCGAATGTAAAGAGTTTTATCTCTAAAAACTGTTTAGCGTATAATGCTAGTACTGGGGGCATTCACTAAGTAAAAAGAAATCGCTAGTTTATACCACTAACAAGCCTCAAAATAGCCCACACTAACAGTAACATAATGAGGGTTCGTACATGCAAAACGAAGCATTGAGAACTTTGTAAGTGTACTGACCGTTTAATAAGAAGATACGTTATAAAGACAGTTCATTTAGTGTATACAGACAGTCTCGATAAGTCGATCCCCGGACGCCATTCATACAGTTCAGAAGTTCGCTGATCTTCATACAGTTCAGCACGACGTTCGTGGTTTGACTTGTCGTGACTATTTCTAAGATGGCTCCTGTCTGCATACACGAAGTGAACTGTCAACTACGAAGTGAACTGTCAACTACGTCACCTTAAAATAAAGTATTATCTAAAAATATATTGCTCATAGTTAGTTTGTTAACCAATATTATTATTTTTTTTCCTCAGGCACAGAGAAGCTTACACATGGACAAACCCTATGTGCTGTGTGCATAATGTTATTCTGGGTAAACTGTGGATTGAGCAGTACGGGACAGTAGAGATTGTCAACCACAGGTATATCATCTCTTTCCTTTCTGACACTAAATATCCGGCCTGCATTTTCACTCTATACCGTTTTCCAGCATTTATATAATGTTTTCGAATAGGCTACTGATCCACATGTATCAATGTTCACTCAGTGTGGTTGTTGCCTAATTCTTGATTGGGAAACCTCCTCTCTGTTCATTTTAGCACTGGGGACAAGTGTGTGCTGAATTTTAAGCCATGCGGCATGTTTGGCAAAGAGCTGCATAGGGTTGAGGGATATATCCAGGACAAGAGGTGAGCAGTCGTTCGTATCAAATGTCAGTGGGTATATCTGGCTCCTTGCCTGTAGTGTTCACACTGGACATTGACTCTGTCTGTAGCACTAAAGGCATCAGCAATGTCTTTTACAGGTGGATTGTAAATGTAGTTTTATTATTACCTATTTATGGATTTGATGCTTGTATACATGACTCGTTGTTTTTTGGGTGTATTTCAGTAAAAAGAAGCATCATGTTCTCTACGGGAAGTGGACAGAGTGCGTATTTAGCATTGAGCCAAAAGTCTTCGAAGCCAACAGGAAAGCAGAGAAGAAAAGTGGAGGAGAGTCCAAGAAACACAAGCAGGTAAAATGTGTTAGTCATTTATCTCTAACTGCGGAGCTACACTTTTCTGATCTGTTTTCACATGGAAGTCCAAAAGGGATCTGACGCATCCTTAATAGAGGTTGCAACACTATGCCAACCGAAAAAGTTTCAGGATCTTCGCTGAAGAGAGATCAGCCAGAGCGAGTTCTTTCTAATGTCAACTCTGTTGGAGTTTTTATGTCACTATTCAAACATCATGTCAAATGTGATATTTAATCAGTAATTTGACTTTATTTCAATAGAATACATATTAAATATATACTACTACATGATTTACGTGTACATGGTTTGTATGATGCATCAATGTTTTTAATATTATTACAACTTAAAACATCTGTTTTCTATTTTAGTATATTTTAAAATGTAATTTGTTCCTGTGATGGCAAAGCTGTATTTTCAGCATCATTACTCCAATCTTCATTCACACGATCCTTCAGAAATCATTCTAATATGACTTGGTGCTAAAGAAACATTTCTTATTATTACAGTTGTTTTGTTTTTTTTAAATGTGTGATAGTTCAAATTCATGGCTGAATAAAACTATTAATTTCTTGAAATCTTACTGACCCCAATATTTGAATGGTAGTGTTAATTGAAAAATAAAATGTGATTAAATAAAATGTTTTTTATTTTCTATAAGTATACAGTGTTATATAACCTTTTCCCCCCTTTGTATTAACATGCAATTTCAGTGAGAGGTGAAGGTAAAGACAGTGGGTTTTAGCAGTGATGCTACAGTAACTGAGCCATCTTAGTAGAGTGTGTTTAGTTAGTTATCCTAGTCCATGTAGTTTCCTGATCTTGCTCTATCTGTAGTTTTTAATGAATATGGTGCATTTGAGGGCATTAATGGTAGTATTCTATGCATGTGATTAGGAACAGGGCACAGGGGGTGATGATTCAGATGAAATGCCAGATATTCAGGAGACAGTCACTATGATCCCAGGCAGTACTCTTCTGTGGAGAATAGCCCCTCGACCGGCACACTCTGCACAGGTAATCATAACCTTCGAATTTCACATGGTATTAAAGAGGCCTTATTTTACAAAGTCTTGATTTTGTTTTTGAGATCTATGAGAATGGGTTTTCATGATTTGAATGTTCTAAAAAATATTTTTTTGCTTATTTTATATTGTTGTAGAAGCTCTCTCCTAGTCAGTAACACTCTGTTTAGTTCTTGTCTCTATGAAGCCCCTCCTTTTGAAAAGCCCAGCTTTGATTGGTCAGCTTGACAAGTGTGTTGTGATTGGTCAACCACTTTGAGCGTGTTTTCAAAATGTCACGGACCTTACTATAACCATGAGTTTCAACACACTACTAATACTGACGCAACACACCCAGGCCTTGCCCCCTTTTTTGGAAGTATTATTTAAATGATGAATATTGTGATGTTTACATTACCAGAAGAAAACTCAAGACTACAATGTAGGCGTTTCAAGGAGTTCCCTATACAGTGGCCAGCTCATTTTAACATGAGAATGAAATGCCACTGGACACTTTCCTACGACGGATGCTAATACCAGTTGTAAATCCCTCTTGTTTTCACTCTTACAAATGGCAACATGACATCATGACTTTTGCATAAACATACACGCCACTTTCGAGTCAAGTGGTGTGTTATCTCTACGCATTCGTGTCTACACCATTAATGTCCAAGTGATTCCGCATGTCAGTACACGCCGTCAAAAGTCCGAGCGAAACTAAGCAAAATGTAGATCTACATCTGGGGAGTGATATTTTTTTTCCTAGGATGGTAGGGGAACACTCATAAATGCCATTAACCCCAGTGACGGTTAGGTTTAGGGACGGGGTTGAGGTAAGTCATATATTTATATATACAGTAATAACGTTAAGTCAATGGCGTTCATAAACACGCTGAAAAGCGATTGTTCGTGTTGATCGCACGCCAAAAATGGAAATACGAATTGGTGTGTCATACACACGCTAATTCATGAGATCAGTCTGCAAATGCAGACACTTTATCTAGTTAGTTTTGCAATGCAGTACTAATTCTCTGTTTTTCCTCTTTCCTGAATTCTATTCAGATGTATAATTTCACTAACTTCGCAATGACGCTTAACGAGCTGGAGCCTGGCATGATTGGAGTCTTGCCACCAACAGACTGTCGCCTGCGGCCAGACATCAGAGCTATGGAGAATGGGGATATAGGTATGGGCAATCTCTCTTTTGGCCCGTTCTGTTACCATCTGTCCTGTAAGCTACCTCTTGGATGTTGCTCTATTTATTTACCACTAAATTTAGAAGCTACTCTTAAATTCCAGATACTGCAAGTCAAGAGAAAGAAAGATTGGAAGAGAAGCAGAGAGCTGCCAGAAGAGAGCGTGCTAAAGATGAGGAAGAATGGTCTACAAGGTGAGTATTTGGATTAAGAGCACAACAATGACCGCCCACAATTTCAGCGGTCTGTTTTCTTGTAATGTTTTGCACATTTACTCATTTTGTCTGCATTGAAGTGTTGAATCAAGCAAGACTGTTCTAGGACTGCAACATTACAACCTTCAAAAACAAAATTCTAAATGAACAATACAGTATTATTATTATTATTATTGCTAGATTTAAATTATTAACTGACTTTTACAATAGTTTTGATATCACATAGACTTAAGGCCTCTACAAAAGCTCATATAATCATTTAAATATTTTTGATAAGTCTTGAAAGGAGTTTTATTTTCATAACCTTTTTGGCCTTCCATCTTTCAGATGGTTCCAGCAAGGCAATAACCCATACACTGGGGCAGCAGACTGGATCTTCAAGGGTGGTTACTTTGACAGGAAGTACTCTGACCTTCCAAACATCTACTGATTCGGTTGGGAAAACTGAGAGAGGCTTGAGATTCATCCTTTGCTCTCCTTCACTCAGTCCATATCATCTCCTCTTCCTAAGCTCTTTTTAATGTTCTCTTTTTCCTTCGTCAGAGTGAAAGTTTTCGGACAAAGCCTCTTCATAAAATCTCTTCACTAGAATCTGGAAATTCCGCGTGAATTTATTTATTTATTTTGAGAGGTAGGGAATGCCTTAAATTATTCACTTTTTGATGTATGTTAGATTTTGAGTTAAACATTCTGTGCAAACCTGAATGAACATGTTTAAAAATTGCTAGTTTATGTATGCTAACCTACCTTTCCATGCGTCTCGCTAGCTACACTCAGGTATTCATTTTATGGGTACAAGCGGTTAGTGATGGCATCGATCCAATGTCATCTGTGAAGATAGCCAATATTTGTGTGATTATTAAATTGTGAGGTTTCTCAGAACCTATTAGGATAAGCTTAATTTTGTGTTTTTGCTCAAACTAATGCTATTTTAGCTCTAGTATATGCTTTTTTTCCTTATGACCTCTGTTTTGGTATGCATGATGTGCAGGAACTTCATAGTTAAAGATTCTGCCTGATTTTCAGTACCCGAGAAGGAAAAGGACTTTATTTTTCAGAATCATCCCATCTATGTTTTAGTAATCACGGTTGTATGGCACTCAGGCCGTTTTCTCACCATCTCCATGGTACAGGGAAGTTTACTACAACTAATATTCTCATTCCTCATATTTTAGATCTGTCTCTTTTTTTTGTTTTGTTTTGTTCAACAGACAAGAATGAAAGCTGCTTATGAAAAATGTTTACTTGGTAAAAAAAAAATTCAAAAAAAGTTTTTTAATCGCTAAAAATGCTCTTATAAATAACAAAAAAAACTATTTCATCCTGTCATTGATATTTTGAGTATGTTTATGGTTGCCAAAGTCACTTTTCTCTCGTAGAAACTAAAGCCATATAACCCATCAGGACTGCAATGTTGAGTGATCCATCCTGGTGAATAAAATGGAGATGGGTGCTAAACTCAACTTTTTATTTTATGTCACTTCATGGCTCACGAATGTCATGGTGCTTCACCTTAGCCCACATATATACTCACATGTACCAAAAATGAACAGAATGTGCAGCACTGCTCACATGCTTTTTGCCATACAGCAAGTTTCATTCTGCAAGGACTAATTTTTTCCACACATACAAATCATAATGAACTTAGAGATCGAGAAAGACACCACTGTCTTTTATTTCTAAACTTTAAACAATACTGTGATTTGAACTCGCTATGCAATTATTGTTGGGAATGTCTGTCTATGAATTGTACAATTTTATGTGTCAAAAAGCTTCACTGTTTAGATCAAATCTTCAGTTGGCTTAGTTCAAAAGTGTCAAGCATGCTAGTACTTTTGCTGATGGTTTTGGCTTTTTTGCACTGCCTAAAGTTGGGCAGATGTGTTGTTTGATGGCGACAGGTGTATGTAACTGTAGTGATTAATAACACTCTTATCTAAATATTTGACATGTTTAGCATCTACACTTAATGGGAGTTCATCATCTATTGTGTAGCACAAGAATATTTATCTTTAACATGTTCCTTGTAGTGCGTACAATTCAAAACGCCAAGCTTCAAAACGCCAAGCTACTTTAAAGGAAATTGAATTCCCTGTGTATTTTATAAAATATATTGTGGCATGTCTAAACTTAAATGATTTAATCTCACTATCAATGCTTACTAGCAGTTAAAAATATATCAGTATTTTATCCCACCAGCTGCTAACTTAATGGATCTAAATGTCCTTTGAATCTTGAGACATTAAAAACAACTCATCCCTATTGTCTCACGATTTTTTCCCCCATATTTATCAGTTATTCCTGTAGCAATCACATCAGGTTAACATACAAGTAAATCTTGTCACACTGAATGCAACTATGTAAAGCAAACATACACTCAGAAATGTTCATTTTAAGTGATTCTGTCTATGTTCTTCTTGAGCTGTTTATAGACCATTTCAAAAGATGTAAACAACACTGGCCCAGAAGCACTTCCTGTTTCAGTTTTTTAACACTACATAAAAGCTGGGATAAAATACAACCAACAGAACATTTAAAACTGAATCAAAAAGTTAAACAAACATCTTTAAGAAGTTTTCTTTACATGTGAAATAAAGAAAACAGTTACAAACTGAAACAGGAAGTGCTTCTGGACCAGTGTTGTTTACATCTTTTGAAATGGTCTATATTGGTCGAGACACTAGGGAATGACAGTCTCTGTTGTGAAACTATTTCACAGATAGAAACCCAAATTATACCACGGTGGTGCTATGACGGCTTTACATAATTGTACATGATGTATTGTGACTTTTTACTACATTTGTATAATTCATGTGAAATGCACTTAAACGGTCTAATAATTCTGCTCACTTGTAAACTAGCAATATTAATGATGTAAGACCTCATTTATGCTAACGAAAGAATAATTATTTTTCTCTCAAGAGAAAAAAGCAAGTTTGAAATATGTGACAAACCATTTGGGAGTACGTTTGTGAATTATTATCTCTTGGTTCTGCATTAACCTAAACTGTGAACTGATCTCTATCAAAGTCAATGTCATTGATAAACAGGATTTAATTAAACACATAACAGAAAAAGCATGGTTTCTGTCTTTATTGACTAAGTTGGTTCTGATTTAAGAGTGGGATTATAAGATGAGTTAATCATTTATTTGAAAAGTGTTACAAATGCTTAAGAGACAGACCTTGTAAGGGTTACTGAATTACTCTAAGGTCAGACAAATAGTGTTTTAATGAAGGACATTCAATTAGACTGTTACTTGGACAAGCTGTCTAGCTGTACATAATCAATACAAAGGCATATAATAGTTCAGAAGATGACAATCGATCCGTTAACAACTGATATGGATTTCTTCCCATGCAGTACACTAGTCATATATACAATAAAAAGAACCAGATTTATTTGAAAGCTAAGAGGACAATGATCCTCAGCACAAATTGTTCAAAACAAAAAATGCTTTGGCCAGTGCTACAAGTAATGTATTTGCCCAGCCCAGTAATTTGATCTAAAAATGTGGCGCATGTTGAATCGAAGCCCTCAATATTACAGGCCTGCTTGTAATCTCACACCTCTAAAAGGTTACATTTACCACTCCAGTCTGTCATTTACAAACTCATAACTGCACAATTTAGTATTAATAATATTAATACAATATTGTGTGGGCATATATTGACACGCAACTACCAATCAGAACAAATGACGAAGAAACCTCCACCGATCAAAGACAAGCCCCTCCCCTTCTGCTAGATTGGGTTGGTTGACACCAAAAAGTGAATTGGTAACTAGTTATATTTGCACTTCACAATAATGATGATACCTCAGTGTGATAGCTGAGTGCATGTTCTCTTGCAAGCTTATTTCACTCCTTGCATCACACAACTTGCAAACCATCAAACATGATTTGAATTCAGACACTGCAACATTGTTTAGTGATTTGGAATAATTAAAGATTCTTCATTTATCTTAAAGGGATAGTTCACTTTGAAATGAATTTTTGGTATGTTTTAGTTTACCTCAAGGGCATCCAAGATGTAGGTATCTTTGTTTCCGCAGTATTTTCAATTTTGATATTTTTAGGTCAAACCGTTCATCTATCAGTCCTATAATGCAGGTCTATGGTCACCACTTCAAAGAGCATGCACAGAGAAGTCCAAATTAAACATGATTTAATGACTCTTAAATTTAAGTACATTGATGGCCTAAGACACGAAACGAGCGGTTTTGTGTGAAAACATGAACAGTATTTACATCGTTTTTACCTCTTGTAACCACAGCCACGTCCAAGTGATCTGAGGGCGCGGGTGCTTTGTGGCTGTGGTAATGAGGTAAAAACAATATAAATACTGTTCATTTTCTCACACACACAAAAAAAATTTTGTGTCTTATAGGGCTGGGCAAAAAAAATCGATTTTTCGATTAATCGTTTTTTAAAATGTGGTCGATTCAAAATCGATTCTCAACGGCCACGAATCGATTTTTTCCATATAAAGGGCTCGCGGACGCGGTGCTGCATCTTCTTGTCTCTGCACTAGGCAAGCGCCAAGCGCTGCAGCTGTCGATACACACGCGCGTTTAGGAGTAGGGACATGACGGAATATTGCACAATCACAATCGGGCCAGCATTGCATCGTAACCTATGATCGTAACTAACATTTATCATTTATCTGCTCAAGCAATGTTAAACCATCCCGTGCTCGCGCACTCTCAGAGATGTCTTTCACTGCGTGCACAGCCTAAATCCGCCTCACAAACAGCTCGCCAGAAACAAAAGTTTTATCCCTGGATTATATCGCTTTAAAACAGTTAAAACACGCAACATTATGTCAACTCTGGTCTTGGTAAGTAACCTCGTAAAGACAGTCGGTAATGTCTTAAATTAGCATTAAACGCGTGTGACAGAAAGTTAATGAAACAGTAATGGATTCGCACACTAGTTCTTAAAGTGAACGCAGCCATTTGTGTCAGTCATTAATTCTGTTGTCATAACAGAATATAGTATTAATTGTAAGCAATCAGAATTAATAGCCTTTGTATTTAATTAAGTCTTGACTAAAAAGACTATCCAGTGTTATTTTACATTAGATTACTTTATTCAGTTCTGTAGTATTTCTGACATACCCAAAAAACTACCCCAAAATGTCTCTTAATTTGTGTCTTTATTCTATTGTATTTATTTGTTCTACTTTTTTCAATTTAATTCAAAGATTGAAATCAAGCATCCATACATAAACTCTTAACAAAAAATACATTAACATTTAGGTAAGATCAATGTAAAAAAAATGTCTAAATGTTTATATATCTATCTTAAACATAAAATAACATGATACTGTTTGATCAAGCTGTGCGACTGCTCTGACTTTTTTTGCAAAATCCTGTCTAGTCTTTGTATGCATTTAGTGTACCTAAAATAAAAAGTGTTTTATATATAGGTTTATGGCTCTTCCTTATAGTCGAATCGAGAATCAAATCAGGAATCGAGAATCGAAAATCGAATCGAACTGAGAGCTTGCGAATCGAAATCTAATTGAAATTGAAATGTGAATCGATACCCAGCCCTAGTGTCTTAGGCCATCAATGTGTACTTACATTTATTAAAGCATGCTTAATTTGGACTTCTCTGTGCATGCTCTTTGAGGTGGTGACCATATACCTCCATTATATGACTGATAGACATGAACGATTTGACCTAAAAATATCAAAATTGAAACTACTGCAGAAACAAAGACACCCACATCTTGGATGCCCTTGAGGTAAGCTAAAACATACCAAAAATTCATTTCAAAGTCAACTATCCCTTTAAGAGGTTTAGTTTTCAGAGGACTGTTGCAGGTCTATTTTAATGTTGAGCAAGCAATCTCATTGGTGGCAGAATCAGCAGGGGCCAATCAGCTTGCCACATAGTAATGAAATGATTGCTTGCAGGTTGCCTAAAAAGGACCTATTAGTCTGTGGCATCTAGAGTGTCATGACTGAACAATTTATATTTAGGCCCTGCTGTCTCTGCTGGAGCTATCGGCCCATTAAACCGTGTGACCAGCAGGATTTCTTAGCAACAATGAATGAAAGACAAGGAGGTGAGATCATTATAGTAGTGCTATAAAATTGCTGTCACTATAAGATTGTATTAAGTACTGCCATTGTCAACTTTCTTTTTTCAATGGATCTGGCAAGTGTTTTCACATCGAGGTCATGGCACCGATTCAGGTTATGCTGAAGTGGAGAAGCTTGCCTCCCATCTGGAAAATCTCCCCCTCAAGACATGGAAGTTCATGAAGTTCAAGTTCACGTACCCCAGAAAATGTTTGTAGTACATTATACATAGGATATTTTCACAGAATATTTTCTATTTCTGAAGTTTCAGTATCACTAATTGTGTATGCTTCATTTCAAAGACAAGTTTGTTAGCATATCTGCTTTTGTACATTTATTTAAGTGATAAATCTATGATGTGGAAATTGAGATCTTTGAGTCAGTTTGGATTACTAACAGAAGCTGTAGAGGTGGCCATTTAAAATGTACACAAACTAATCTGGTTCATTCCAGCTAAAACCTTTTCTTAACAAACTTGTTTATACTTTCATACATTCCTCTCTCTCCCAGACATCCTTCTATTACGTCGGTACTCGGTAGTTTATACAAAATGGCCTTACAAGGGCAAAACTGATATATTCAAATGTATCTAATTGTTTGTGGTTAAAGGAGTATTTCGCTTTTTTTAAAATAAAAAATAAACTTTTGCTGATATTTTACTCACCCCCAATGTCATCCAAGATGTCCATGTCTTTCTTCAGTCGAAAAGATCCAAACGGTTCAAGGTCCAAAAGAAGCTTTCAGTGCAACTGCAAACTGTTCAAAGGGCTTGTTTAAATGATTTCAGACGATGAATGAGGGTCTTATCAAGCGAAACGATCGCTCATTTACAAAAAAATAATTAACAAAGTTTAAGTTTTATAAGCTCAAACCTTCGCCTTGCTATGTTCTGTGATGCGCGTTCGTGACTCTCCTGTTCAAACTCGTTTATCAAAATGAACAAATCTTTTTTTTTCTTGTCATTTGGTTCATTCAACGAACGAAATGAACGCGTTGACTCTGATAAATATTTGTTCATAAATTCCGCATCCTTTTAGGGATTTTATCATCTTTTTTTATTTTCTTTCTCCCAACTCAGCTGCTTCTCCTCATTCGATTTGCTGGTGTGTTTACGGTTCACATTTGCGAAGCCTCCATTATGGCCGCTACGTCCCAAAAAGCAACGCGGCGCCCTGTTCGCCAGCGTCATCTGTGACGTCACAAAATGGGCGTGACCGCGAACTGGTTGGCAGAAAAAAGAACCAAAGCATACGAACGAAACAGTTTATGAGTTCTGGGTAAAACTTTTGTATAACCAGGGTTCATGTTCTATGCCTGATCCATATCGCCTGAGTGAGAATATATTTTGAATCAAAATTATCTTACCTCTGCTCTGATATATAACATTCGTCAACATATACGTAAAATGTATCAAAGAAAATACAATAATTTGCCCTTAATCTATAAGGGTGTGCACACAGATGATACACTGACTGTACAGTGCCTAATCTTTGGGTTAAATTATGACTTTATAATACTGTGCGGCAAAGGGCAATTACTTTTCTGCCAACCAAAGCACATGCAAGGCGAACATTTAAAAAACCTAAACTTTTTTTTTTAAACGAGCTATCGTTTCACTTTATAAGACCTTTATTCATCGTCTGAAATTGAAACTGTATTTTGGACCTTGAACATTTAGTTCCCATTGAAGTCCAGTATGGAGAAAATCCTCGAGTGTTTTCATCAAAAAAAAATCTCCTTTAAATTTACATAAATTGTGTAATAAAAAACAAGCTTCCAATCAGAACAGCTGACGATATTTTTTCTTTTCTTTTTTTTTTTTTTTTTTTTTGTATACGGAAGCGTTTGCCAAGGCCATGGGAAGTGAAGGCAAGTCAAACGAAGGCGGTGAAAGGAGGACGTGAGTTTGGATTCGGGCCTTCCGGCAACTCTCCACATGAGTTTTTCTGTCCTCGTCCTAGTTTACTTTACCCTAGAGCTTCATGTTATCTATAACTAAATATTATTTTAAAAGTCGTGTGTGTCTTTTTTTTTCTGTTAACACTTGCAATAAAACATATGGCATATATCTGAGTGTAACGGATAATCAAAAAAAAAAAAAAAAAATTCGGAAAGCTTTCTGTCCTTCCACTGACAGCTACACAGCTACCACTAAATTCACAAAGAGATTTTTGTTTAAAGTCTCACTGAAGTACTTTTTGCTAAACTAATGGCACAGGAGTGAGATTACCTGCTTGTCTGAACAATACGCACTTTTAATCAGATCATCTCTTTATCTGTCCTAAAAACCTTTCCCAAGTAAAGAGACTTGTAAATAATTTAGCAAGAATAAACAGTGAGAACAAACCTCAGACAAGTGAAATTTAAAAACATCTTTATAAATGCAAATAGAAAAAAATGACATCACAGCATCTACACATCACAACAGATATGACCCTGTGAACAGTTCAGTCCAAACTAAAGTCTGTCACACTGCCCAATAAACACCAAAATCCAATGGTTTTTGGTTCAGCGTTAATCCTGTTGGCGTTTTATCTGGCAGTGCAACCCAGCCTCACATCATTCTATGACACACTGCTAAAATAGACCATTTTTGAAAAATAGATATTTTGGAAGAATTTTCAGACACACTCGAACAACAACAAAAAAAAAAATTCTCATGCAGAATGTCACAGGATTCCCCTCACAGTGTTTGTACTGTTCTACCTCCTCAAAAAGCTTCTACGACAGTATCACAGGAGAGAGTGTATTCACATACAGTGAGAAATCAATCA
Source organism: Cyprinella venusta (assembly GCA_038021265.1). Lineage (NCBI taxonomy): Eukaryota > Metazoa > Chordata > Actinopteri > Cypriniformes > Leuciscidae > Cyprinella > Cyprinella venusta. The sequence goes on along the minus strand of CM075883.1, from coordinate 20,953,614 downwards.
ATACGTCACACGGTTTTCCAACCGGATCTACAGTCACATTCATAACGCGTGTCAAGGTGTGTGATGACTCGTATTAAAAATATTCAAGAGGCGGGATGTGTGGAAAATGTTATGGCAACAGAACCATACTGACAAATGTAATAGAAAAGGCACTTCATTCTTCAACGCTCACTGAAGACTAATAGTGAAGGATGATTACCTATAATTCTCTCCAATTCAATTACAATCTCAGTTGATCATTTGTCTTAGCATTGGGAATTTTGATCAATCTGGATTCCTGAGGGGAAGGAGCCAATGGCCCATACAGAGCCATCATGTTAAAAAGGTCACCACTAGATGGTGGATATGTGCTTCCCATTCAAAACAATCAACAGATGTCTGATTTGAAAACAAAGTTGCTTATTTCTAATAACGCTGCGCACTGTGATACTGTCCAGGTCTGAAAGTGAACATGGGCCACTCCTTTATGATGTAAAAACATTTCCAAATGATTCAATTACATCAGAGATCAAATATATTGTAGGAACACTAACCAAGAAGATTTAGAAAGGTTAGGTCGTATTCAACACTGCACAACACAAAACAGACTCATCCGGTCAATGAGGTGACCAAACACACAACAGTTGAATATACAGGTGTGGAGTTATCTGTAACACCTACTGTACCGTTTGAAACAGTCAGTCAACATTGCACATAAGATCATTAGGACACAGTAGAAAGCCAAAAATTAAACACGTTATCACTGTAATTGTCACAGCTGTGCATTAAACTGAGAAAATAAAAAAAAAAAAACAACTGAGTTCTGTCAAGACATTGAAAAACAACTGGTAAATGGTTCAGTTTCTGTTTAAAAATGGCACTCATATATTTATAAGACTTTTTACATTCAACGCTACCAGGGATAGTTCACCCAAAAATGAAAAATTTGTCATAGTTAAACCCACCCTGAAGTTGGTGATAAAGTTTCTATTTTTGTTCTTTTCATCCTATGGAAGTCAATGGGGCCCATCAACTGTTTGGTAAGCCATATTCTTCAAAATATCATCTTTTGTGTTCAACAGAAGAAAAGAAATACAACTTTAAGGAGAATAAATGATGACAGAATTTTCATTTTCAGATGAACTGTCCCTTTAAAGAACATTGTATCACTGTTAAACAACAGACTAGTAGTTGGTAAATGCTTGATAACAAAAAACAAACCGAGAGATCGAGAGAAAAGCACAATTAACGTGCCCGTTAAATGTCATCTCTAACATAGAGTGCCAGGCTGGATACGCATCGGAATGCCACACGCACCGAATACCCCAAAACGCATCAAAAAAAGAAACAATAAACACATAAAGCGTCATCAAAAATATATTCAGTATTCATAAATTATGATAGTCATTCAAAAATAAAATATTGCAGAAATAAAGTTATGCATTAAAAAAGAAAACTTTAATAAATGAAGATTAAGCATTTGTGGAATTAAAAAATTTAAATACGAGAAAAAAAATTATAAAAAAAATCAGTGCTTCACTGTAAATCGTCTCTATACATGTATGATTTATAAAATCAGATTCATGAAGTGAAGATGGGAGTGTCTAGGCCACTGGACAAAACAGAATATTCCACTGATCTTTTTAATCAATAAATAATACAAATAACTTTCCATAAGATAAGAATGCCACCTCTCTGATCAATAGACAGCATGTTAAAAGAATAGTCATGCTATCATTTTCTCACCCTCTTGTTGATCCAAACCTGTTCGACTTTTTTATTCTATGTTCTACAGAAAGTATTTTGAGAAAGTTTCAGTGTTTTTTGTCCATACAATGGAATTCAATGGCAACCAAACTGGTTTGGATGGTCCAACATTCTTCTTTTGTGTGTGTGTGTTCTGCAGTAGAAAGTCAGTCATTTAGGTTTGGAACAACATCAGGGTGAGTAAATCATTTTGGGGTGGACTATCCCTCTCCATTTCAGCCCTGCTGTACCAGTCTGCGATAGTGAGGCATGACCTTGCTGTCCGGGAGGTAGAGTGCCATCTCCAAGGCAACCAGAACCGTGAACTCCAGGGAAATCAACTCTTTGCGATTTATCCGGAAACGCTCCTCCAACCTCTATTCAGAGTAAGGCAGATCAATGGGTAGGGCGAAAGAGAGAGAGAGATAAAGTTACGACAAAATCATAATAAAAGATAATAAAATCTAAATCAGTAAAACACTTACATCAATCAGTTGCTTGACCTCTTGTTTCTTGAGGTCGCTGCTAATCTTGGCAGCAAGTAAAACGCAGGCGGCAGACACCAGCTTTCGGTTATTCTTGTTCAACCTCCCTTGCAGAACCAGCTTCTCAAAGTAAACAAAGGCCATCGCTATGGTAACTGGCTGTAGGCCACACTCCTCGCTCACCGAGCGCATCTCCCTTTTCAAACTGTGGTGCAAATTGAACCAATTTACAACATGCCCATCAAAACAGCTTAAATATTAATCACATTTCAAGCTACTTCATTTCATTCACCCTTATATGGACATAATGTTGTGATGGTGTTATGTGCTAAATTAAAGATGCTAATTACACCTGCATTTAGCATCGTCCACTTGTGAACCGATCGGCCAACACGCATCTTAAAACCAGGTGTAAACAGGGCCCAAGATACATAAATATAAATTTTCTGGCCAAAAACCAAAACGAATGGTCAATAATAAAATTCAATTCTATCTTGTCTAAAAATAAATAAAACATTAAAAATTAAGTTAATGTTAGGCATCACAATATTATAATGTACACTTGGATGGATATTCATTTTGAGGTTTACAAAATGTGTTTTTAAAGATGGTAAAGCAGATCTAAATGTAGAAATATGAGAAATGAGCATGCACCGTGAAATGTCCAATATCTAATAATGCTAACAGACAAGGACTAAAAGTAACAACTCAGGCCATAAAAATGACGTTACCTTCTGATTTTGCTTAGTGTTAGCTTTATGTGAGGAAACTTCTCCTTGAACGTCTCATTCATGTCTTTCTTCAAGTCAGACGGTTTCACATACTCTATAACGGTTGTCTGGAGGGGACAAGGTGAATTATTGTAGGCGTCAAAAGAATGTATGGCTTTTTATGGCTACTAAAACAATTATGGATGTGAGCATTCAACTTTTACAGCTAAAGCCTAGTCAGCCATTATACATAAGAGATCATGCTTCATGCCTTTAGCTATGGTTAGAACATATTGAGCCCTAAGGGTTATCATATGACATGCTGATGTGATCTGATATGGGGTAATACATGCTGTAGTGCAATTCGAATGTCCTTTCAAAGCCTTTTCATTGGTATCAGATTGCTAAATCAGTGTTGGATCAGTTAAGAATCTTACCACATAAGATGCAAAAATTAACACTCGTTTGTGCTTCCCACAAGGCCACTGGGGGTCACTGAGTAAGTTGGGGTCATAGTCTGACAGCTCTTCCACACCTAGCAAGAGTTACAACATTAAACATGAATGGACTTTTTTAGAAGAAATGAATACTTTTATTCAGCAAGCTTGAATAAATTGATACACAAATTTCAACACTGATAAGTGGGCTGAAACGTTGTCAAGTCGACAATACAAAACATTTTTTCGAAAAATATTTTTTTTTGTTGTCGAATAGTCTTTTAATCTAAAGGCCTGCAATAACACAGTTTGAACAGCAGGACGCTGTAATGCAATAGCAGCCTTCCCGGATGCAATCCAATTGAAGACACGGCGCTTCGAAGTGCGAACTAAGCCTGAGCATTAGAGTGTTTGGCTCTGTTTGGAAAGTTCAAGGTGCTATATGTAACTTTTCTTCTAAAATGAATCATTTTTGTATTGCCTGTGTGTGAAGGGGATGTAATCACACATTACAATGATCCACTTGTCAGGTTTTGCCGTTATCTCTGAAGGCCAGTATTCCTATTTCTATGTGAAGTCTCCGGGTCGGATTTTCTGTGAAATCCGTCGGATGTGACGTGCATTATCGAATCACAAGCTTAGAAATCGAATCATGAAAATTGTCAATGCCCAGCCCTAATAAAAACACAGTACCAGTCATTGTAGCAGTTGGACTATTGATGACTTCTGAAGAGGATAGAAAACCTGAAGAAAATTGGTCTATTTAGTTTGCTTGAAGTTCATTTATAAGACATTTTAGGGGGGGGATGAGACACTTTCAAAAACTGCATAGAGGCCTTTATGACCCCAACACTTTTTAAAGGTAGTGTAGATAAAAGTCCCCAATGAATAAACATTAAAATGCTATAATTAGCACATAATGTATCAGCACATGTAACTCACCAGTATCTTGTATAAGTGTGCTGTTGATTCGGGAAGGGGTGAAGCTCTTCTGCCCGTTGATACGGTTTCGAGACATTGCCGTCTGAGCTGTACTGACGTCAGGTGGGCCACTGCTCTTCTGCCTGACCAAGGCATTAGTTGGGAGCAGAAAAAGGGCATACGATACTGTCTGCAACACAAAATTCCAGGGCTATCAGAGCAAACAAACATTTACGTTGCAGAAAAAAAAATCTCATTGACCCAATACTGCACCTTGCACAATCAAGCTTTAAAACACATTGATACACCACCAAATAAAAAAAACAAGGTTTCTAATCCAAATAATCACGTCTTTTGCTCAATCTTAAAGGGATACTCCACTTTTTTGGGATTTTCTGATATTTAGAAGAATATCAGTAACCAGACAGTTTCTGGTCTCATTGACTTCCATAGTAGGTAAAAAATATACTATGGAAGTCAATGAGACCAGAAACTGTCTGGTAACTGATATTCTTCTAAATAACAGAAAATCAGCTGAAAATGGTAAAACTCAACAGTTTAAATCTGGGGGAGTTAAAAATGAGAGTATTTCCAAAAAAAAGTGGAGTATCCCTTTAAAGTAATATATTCGCTCTTACCTTTCCAAAGTCCACCTCCACTCCCTCTAATCCAGGGACCATTTCAACTCCACCACCAGAAGAGTGTCTCTGTTTCTGGGCTTCTAGTTTGGAGTCACTGCAGAGGAAAGATAAATTATTAACAGTCAGAATTTAATAACTTTTCTCTGCACTGAAACAATTTCTTTTCTTCCGATATTGAGATAAAGACTCCTCTGTCTCTTATTGCTTTTGCCTGATAAAAAAAGACACTAGCGGAGCCTGTTAATATACCAGCAGACTGTTTATAGGCTGGTCTGTTTGTAAAGTCATTCTTCATTTACAATTTATTACGGTTTCATTATATTAAAGCTAAGAATGATACATCTTTGTTTTTTTTTTTAATTTTTTTATAAATGCATACTCACAAAAACAACAACAAAAAAATTCTATGAATGATGAGATTGGCCAGTGTATGACAGGTGGACAAATCACTGTGAGCTGGACTGCAAAAAGTAAAAACTAATCACTTCTAAAAATTGTGTTTGATCAATTTAATGCATCTCTACCAATTAAAAGAATTCATTTTATATACTTTTGAACGGTAGTATAAATTAGAATTATTTTAAAACTTTACACACTCAGCACATTTTCTTTCATAAATAAATCATTTAGTATTTGGTCCATCATATTTCATAGTCCAGCCTTTACTTAAAGAAAACAACAGTTGATTTGTCCATCCCTTGTGGATTTGCATGATATGAATTGAAATGAGTTGTTTGGCTGACTGTGGTGGCTCTGTACCTGATGTGATAACTCTCTCCATAGGGCAATACAGAGAAAGCAGCACACAGGGATCTCTTGGCACAGATCAGCACAACCCTGCAGGACACAGATGGCAAGTGCACACAGAACAGACAACATCAGTCACCTAAACCATCCCAGTACACCAGCCATGTTTACACCACACAAGTGCATATGGGTCACAACAACATGCAGGACAACGCAAATGGAAGATCATATGGGACTGGAAATGACATTGGTGACACAATGAGCCAACAAATGTCTAACCACTCTTCAACCACACATCCAAGAAATTGTCAATTTAAAGCAACATGTAGCTTTCTATGTCAAAGAAGATTGGTCAGCATGACCAAATCCGATTACAACTAACTCACATTTCCCAGGAGGCTTAACAGGTCAGCAGGTTGTGACATGGGTTATGTTCAATGAGGTCAAAGGGTCATTATAACATCACTGCTGATGTCATGAGGCTGGGGGTGAATGTGCACATGAGCGAAGGCATGATTTCATGGTTGATGTAATGCAACATTAAGCTAGGGGGTAAAACTGTGCATTGCATAATATACAAGATAATTTCAGAAAATAGCAATCCTTTTTCTTTTCTTTTTGAAATTGAATATCTTTGCACTGTCACTATGTGTTTAGTTTGTGTACTATGTTTGTTCTTTCTTTAACCTGTGTAAAATGAACCACCAAATAATGTTGTGTTTAAGTCATGTTATGGTGCAATAAAAAAAGAAAGAAAAGAACACTTTGCTGATGCAGAATACAGTTTACCAGAGGAGAAAAGCAAGTTAGAGGGAGGGAGAAAGAAAAGGAATCAGGGAGGAAGAGCGCTTTTGGAAGCATTTATCTTACGTAACTGAGTTTCATTACATTTTAAAGTCTCTTGCCAAGGTGTAGTTCTATTTTAGAAGATGTCAGAGATCTATAAGGATCCATTCAAGATTGATTTAATTTAGCTCGGTTGTTCCCCGTGTAGGCAGACACATCTACCCCCCATTTCTTCGGTCTAAGAACCTAAATGAGTTATACCAGTGAGTACTTATGCCACTTATTAAGTTAGCGAAGGAATCACAGAGTCTGTCTGAAGCTGCACTGTTTCACTTAGCATGAGAGCACAGAATTATACAGCCTGAGGAAACAGTCCAGCATCCACTTTTTTTATATTCACCCTATGTGACTTGAGTCATTGGGAATTCAAAAAGTCAAAAAGAATAAAAAGAATGAAATTAAAAATGATTCAATTTTATTGAAAAATAAAAAAATGCATTACAAAAAATTAAGTTAATAAAAAAAGTTAAGAAGTTCAATTCTTTCAGTTCAAAGTTTTGCTGAATTTCAGCAAAATTACAGAAAATTACATTTAAAATATACATTAAAAAAATTATTAACAAATAAAATTAAGAAGCTAAAGATCAGCTAAATATTTCACTGTCCCACCTAAAAATCTATTAAGTAAAATGAATAAGTAATGTATTTGACACAATAAGTATTTGACACAATAATGATCATTAAATGGTTAAATTGTCTTTACAACGTAAGCATCATCATGTAAATATTGCTATGGTACTATATGCATGTTATTATCAGTTTTTAAACTCTGTCTCTGTCTACCGGGGTCTACTTAGCTTCAAACGTATTCAAGATCCCTGGTCTAGACTGATGGACACCATGATTTAGCCAAGTAAGACATGTTCATGAATCAATATTTTGTTGATCAAGGAACAATATTTTTGTCTAAAAATTTTGTCCTAACCCAAACCATAACATATCCCTAATATCAGAAGGAAAATATAGGTGAATAACACTGATGTAGAAGCACCTAACTCTGGTTGTATGTAAACCTAAACTTGAGATAAACTGTAAACTTGTCCCTCAAACCTGATTGGTTAATGTGCAAACTTAATTTTGGGGGGGAAAAAACAGTCCTTATGGGGGAAATACTTGCTAAACCATGTCAAACCCGCCAACTCACCTACTCCCTCGAGTATCATACGGTCTCATATTCTTGATGAAGTGAACTTTCTTGGAAACCTTTGGCCCCGGAGACCCAGAAAGGTTGCGTGCCCTGCAACAAGAATGTAACAAAATGTAGATACATACATGTGACTTTAATATAAGCTTAGAGACAAATTGTGATGTATTAAACTGAAGTAAAGGCATAATCTTTTGGCCCTTGACTACGTATAAACTACGGCTTAAAAGGTCGCTCGTCCAGCATCGGTCTATCAGCAGACCTTATGTAAAGAGATGAGAGGGTGAGGGGAACAGAAAAGGAGAGAGTTGAAAGGCAAACAGCAAAGACGACACAGGAAATGATGTGTATATGTACTGGAGTGAGATCATGGGGCTCGGTTTACATAAGCAACATCACCTACCCGCAGATAAAGCTTGTTGTGACTGTTTGATGGCCTTTATGCTATACTTCTCTCTATACTGACTCAGCAGTCTCCTCTTATATCAACTCTGACAGCAGTGAAATCTTATCATCATAAAAACCTTCCATCTGCCTTATGGGTCTTCCCTAATCGCAGACTCTGTTATCACAGTTACAGAGGACTTTACTTTTAAAGTCAAATACAAAGACAAGACAGACAACTCACTCATGACACAGAATATAACCGTCAAGCCTTTGTTATTCTCGTAATGATTAATTAACTTTTTTCAATACACTTTATTATTATTGCTTAGAGTAGTCCAGATTATGAATGAATGAGTCTTATGAGTAAATTCTTTTAGTGTATCACAAATACATGGCACAATGAGGCATACCTGAGTATTCAGATCCTCAAAAGAATGCATCTTATGACGACTTCCTTTTTAGTGAATCATAAAAAATAAAAATAAAACAGCATGACTTTCTAAACAAATGACTCTTTTAAGTTACTTTTATTTTGGGATGAAAAAGTTTAATGAGTCAGTTCTTTTTAGCGGGTCATAAATATGCAATGCAGAATAGTATGATAACCGAACAAATTACTAATTCTGATTTGCTTTAGTGAGTCAGTCAATACACTTATCAATCAGTTATAGGGTTAGTTCATCCCAAAATGAAACTTATCCAATAACTGACTCACCCTCAAAGCCAACCTAGTTGTATATGACTTTCTTCTTTCAGCCAAACACAGTTATATTAAAAAAAATATCCTGGCTCTTCCAAGCTTTATAATGGGAGTGAATAGGCTAACTGAGATTTTGAAAAAAGGGCGTCCATCCATCATAAAAGTAATCTATATGGCCCCATGAGGTTAATAAAGGAGGCCTTCTAAAGCGAAGCTTTTTTTGTAAGACAAATATCCATATAACTTTATAAAACCACTCTCGGAAAAAAGGTACAAAAGCTGTCACTGGGGCTGGACCTTTTCAAAAGGTACACTTTTGCACCTAAAGGATGCATACTGGTACCTTAATGGTACATTTTAGGTGCTAATAATATGTATCATTAAGGTACCAATCGCAGAACTATTTCCTGTCAAACTCTTGCCTGGAAAACAAGACATCAAAGATGAAAATGAAAGTTACACAATAAGGCGGAAGTCAAACAATCAAGGGGATCTATTCGTTTTTGTTTGTTTTTTCTCGTACTGTAATGTGCTCTGTTTATAACACTGCTTCAAAAGTCACAAACGAATGTAAACACTGGTAAACAACAGGCCAGATGCAGTTATGACTATCCAGAAGCGTGTTAAGATTAGGAAATAAACATAGCTTTCGTAAACAAATATATATATCTATTCAGACTTCTTTAGGACAGCTGTAGAAAAGGTTGCATCACACATTTACTCCACATTTGTTTGAATGGTGTAATGTATGCATACAAACCCAGCCAGAGAAAAAACGTCAATAACGCGTGACATTGTTTGCAAAACTGCGAGCAAAAACAAAGCTCACCTTTGACGGGGATCGGGCACAGGGTTGGAGCCCGGGAATTGGCTGGGTGGTTTACTTGATCCTAAAACCGGATTCAGCGGTCCAGAGGTCGGTGAAAGAGGGGGTGCCTGGAATGACAAAGGATCTGCTCGTCCATCCTCACTAAAAACGTCGCTGCTGCCTTGGTTTAATGCTGGAGGGGGGCTCAGAGGAACAGGGTATGTTTTGGTCCTCGGTATAGGGGTCGCAGTACCTCCGCTGATGGAGGATGTCACTTGTGTGAAGGTTCCGTAGCTGCTGGATGTCGACAGTGGGGGACCCGTCACCGCCGACGACACACCGACATCTACACACCGGCTCTCGGCTTCCCTGGGGCCAACGATGCCATTGCTTAGGTTGTAAACCGGTCGCCCGTCCAAAGATATATTGGTGAGAAACAATAGCGCTGCTTGTCTGCGACGGGAATCCCGGCTTTTTCGCAGGTGTTCTTTGTGAGGTTTGGCTGAATTAGTCCTCGGACAGCCGCGAGGACCGCAGGCAGCGGCCGCCATTCTACTGTGAGTAAGCTAAAAGCAGACAGAGCTATTAGAGCGGCTGAGGGATTGGCCACGCCTCCTGATACCTTATTGGTTCAAATTCCTGACACTTGCATATAAATGAGACGTTGTCTTAGCGGATTGGACGAGAAGTCTTAGTTCATAAATTTGTACAATAGCTTGGCTTTAAATGTACAGTAAGGGCGCTAGCCCTTTCTTCAAAAGTACAGGACACAGACATCTGTTGCTGCAGCTTTCTATGACACATTATATATTTCTAAAGAGAGTGACACGTTTAATTATTTTATATACTGTATTTGTATATCATAAAATTAAAAGTTTATCTCTAAAAATAAGCATTAAGTTGTATTCAGCCTCTATTCATCCTATAGTTTATTACTAGGAAATATGAATGTCGATTTATACAATTTCTAGTTGTATTCACACTGTGATGTTTGACTAACACGGCTAATACTTCTGCTCCACATGAGGCTGTAAAAATCAATGAACATTAAGGTTAGCATAAGCCTATCTAAGCTCGCACAGCTCATCACAATGGGTGTCTTATATGTACAATTATTCTGTTATATAACTAAGCAATTTGGCGTCTAAAACAGCCAATGGGATAATAAAAGAGGATAAAGAAAAGGAGGGGGGAAAGTAATTTCTGGATTCTCCAGTTTGATAAAAAATAGCCAAAATGAGAAGTTCTTGATAGCCTTGCAATATTAATAAAGACTTACATGTTATTTAAATACATATCCAAATGCATAAAAGGCAATGGTTTGAGAACACAGATATGGCTGAAAGCATTACTGTTGCGATAAATACAATCCCACATTATGTCATGTAATAAGGCTTGAGCAAATATTTCATAATCTACTGGTCCACTGTTAGTATGGGAATTAATCCGACCCTAGTCAGTCTGCTCAAAATACTTTCTGGAATTTTATTTTCTTTTATGATCAGACAAATCAAATTCATTTCCTCTGAAATTGACAGTGGATATACAGTTTAACAAAAAAGTGAAAAGGAAGTTTTGAATGACATCTCTAAATTATGTCATTGCTGGAGAGACTGTATTGCATGATATAGTGTCATGGAATTTTAACTTGTTGTAGTTAAAACACCTTCCAAGTGACAGTAAAAACTATCTATGTGATGTGAATGTTTTGATCTTCCACATTGCCATTCAGCTGGTTTCCACTTGAGTGCAGTATAAATCAAATCAAAATCATTGGCCGTGTGACTAGTAGTTGCTTTACTTATTTTTAGTCTGGAAAAACACAAAACAAATTGTGCAATGCAGCAATATCTTAGTTTTCATTTAAAGAGTTAGTTCACCCAAAAATGAAAATTCTGTCAGTAATTACTCACCTTCATGTTGTTGCAACCCTGTAAGACTTTCGTTCATCTTCAGAACACAAATTAAGATATTTTTGATGAAATCTGAGAGCTGTCTCACTTCTCCATAGGTAATTGTATTCTTCTGACCCAGAAAAGTTAGTCAGATATTGTGAAAATAGTCCAAGTGACTACAGAGGCTCAAGTCGCTTGATAATCTTAAGGTTGATACAATGTAGTCGCTTGGACTATTTTAACAATGTCTTTACTACTTTTCTGGGCCGATAGAATACAATTACCTATGGAGACAGCTCTCAGATTTAATCAAAAAACATCTTAATCTGTGTTCCAAAGATGAACTAAAGTCTTACAGGGTTGGAACAACATGAGGGTGAGTAATTACTGACAGAATTTTTATTTTTTGGGTGAACTAACCCTTTATCTTAAAATGACAGGAGAAACAAAAGACACTCTATCAGTTGATGCTTTGGTCAGGTCAGTAAACACAATTTTTGCTTGCTTTATTGTCCAAATAAAACACATGGCTGAAAATCGACATCCTTTTTTACAGTCGACAGCAACAGTCTTTCAGGTGCAGTGTAAGGCTTGACGTCTTTCAGCGTGTCTACGGTAAAATCCAGCATTAACCAGAGTGAACGAGTATGATCCACATTGATAAAGGACAGCATACAGAGGCTGTGCTGAGGTGTTCCAGCTAGCACCAAAATGGTAACACAAATGGACATAGTGTACGTAATGGTAATGCCAAGATGTCAAATAGTTACAATGGACTTACTGTAGCAATTTCAGTGTAAACGGCACAAACACATGGATTATTCATCTTCTCTCTATTCAAAAGCCCAGTGGTCAATCAATGCAAAAAAAAAAAAATGTTTTGTACAGATTCACTGATCTATGTATTGATGACCAAAGGTAAGTAAACAACCACAGAAAAGTTAACAACTTAATTTAAATGTTACATAAAATGAGATAAAGAGACGGATACTGCATGGATTTGTTCATAGGCATACGACATTTTTAAATTCACTAATCAAACATTTATGAATATTATTGCACCAAATTATGTAAATGACATGGAATGGCATAATCATAACACTGATAACTGTTCATTAATCCATAAAAAGAAATTTTTTGAAACATATGCTATATGCTTTTCTTTAGCTGTCATAGGTACTTTACAATTTGAAATCTTTGTTAGCTTAGATGTGTTTGAAATACCGCGGTATTACCATATGTTCATATTACAGTCATATAAACCAGCTTAATCAGGGTTCTTTGTCCTTGAAATTAACATTCATTCAATCCTTTTTAAAGGTGCACTCAGCCATTTTTCAGGATCAGACCAAGTATTTCCATCATGACAGATATGTCCTTTGAGAACATAAAAAAAAAAATCAGTGATAATTTGTCACTTGAGAAGTAAGCAGAAATGTCCACTGAAAAGAGTGAAAAAACAGTCTTTGTTGCAAGCAAAGTATGATCCCTGTTGTTGAAGGCAACAATTTTGTGCTTAATAAAAATCCTCATGAAGCTCAACCCATCCATCTATCTTTAAAGACTCAAAATATTTTCATAAATCCACCAATGTTTTAAACATTAGCTGCTGAAGAAGGGTGAAATGCACTTTTTAGATGCTGAATAGCCAAACGTAAGAAAGTCGATTAAGGCCTTTAATGAGAAAACTCACTAGTTGTACTTGTACCTATTACAACCTCAATAGCCAACAAACTGTGACCAAGTAAATTCAGTAATTGTGGTTTACAGCAGCTGCCACAAAATATTTAAAAACACCCAGAATGGTTTGAATCAGTGTTTAGGATGTGTTTAAGCACCATTAATGTACCACACTGATATTTTGTTTTATTCAGGATACATTTATCGTGGCCTCACTGCTTTTTCATAAACTGACCTAACTCCTAACCCAATAACCTGTGGTAATGTCTAATATCACCACAAGGTGGCATTTTTCTAGAAGCTAGTGCATAATGTTTCTCCTCAGACGATGAGTCAATCTGATTAAATCCACCAAATAAAGCTGGAGAGGACTGACTTTTTTTTGCACGCTACTACATTACATCTTTTTAGAAAGGTGAGAACGTTTCAGACCGTCGTCTCATATTCCATCACTTCCTTGGGTGTGCCGAGACATCGGTACTGGATCCTCGGTGTGACCGGAGCAGCACCTTCCAGAACCAAAATGGTTTTTCGCAGCCTGCGGTCAATGAAGTGGGCGTCCCAGGCTGGGTACTGCTTTCTGGGAAGGTCGATACGAACTACCGGCCCCTCTGTCCTTGGGGTGAGGCGAGGCGCGGCGTTTCGTGAGGCCTTAAGGGTCCGCATCTTAAACACATCGCCAATGTCTTCTCTCTGTACTGACTCTCCTCCTTTAGTCCTCTGCAGAGTCCTCGGCGGGCTGCTCACCGCGTCCAGAGGAGGAACGGAGGTGGGCGACGAGATACAAGGATCTGAAACAGCCCCCACCTGGACGCCACAACACCCGAAATAGGCTCCAGACACAGGGCCGTCAGGGTGCAACAGGCAGTAGTAGACAAACATAAAAAACGTGCCCAGAGCGTAGCTACAGGCCACTACACACACCACCACCACAGCGTAAAAGTCCGAAGTGCGCGGGCTGCGGTATATGTACCACACGGCAGTGAGGGCCACGTTTTCGCCCAGCATTATGAGGCTGTAGAGCAGAAGCCGGCACCGAGTCGGGCCTTCACGGACACTGAACCAGCAGAATATGTACACGACGCCCACCATCATGTTGTAGATGATTTCCTCCCACTTGGACATGCAGAAGTCCGTCTCACCTTGGATGATCCAGAAGGTCATGGCGCACCAGTGGGCCACGATGAAAATGCCGAAGTAGAGCTGGAAGATGGAAACGAAGAGGGCGAAGGCCATGGCGCGGGCTCCCACTGTGAACAGGTGCCACAGCATGTGCGCCACCACTGATTTATATGACATGGGAAGCTTGTCATCACGAGAGTCCCGTAAGGCCTTCTGATAAGACGCCATCATCCAGCCCAGAGACACCAGAGAGGCTGACGCAGACAGACCTGGATCAAATGAAGCACAACGAGAGGGAAAATGGAAAGAAATGAGTCAATTAATGAGGTACATTAATTAAAATTAATTACACTGCCAAAAAATAGTACGAATTGGATCGTTGGATAGGTAAATGGTGTTTGCAGTGTATTAGGAAGGGTGCCTTAAAGGAGTAGTTCACTTTTAAAAAAACGTTTGCTGATAATTTACTCACCCCCATGTCATCCAAGATGTCCATGTCTTTCTTTCTTCAGTCGAAAAGAAATTAAGGTTTTTGATGAAAACATTCCAGGTTTTTTCTCCACATAATGGACTTCAATGGGAACCAAACAGTTCAAGGTCCAAAAGACAGTTTCAGTGCAAACTGCAAACTGTTCAAAAGGCTTTAAACGATTCCAGACAATGAATAAGGATCTTATCAAGTGAAACGATCACTCATTTAAAAAAAAGTTTTAAGTTTTATGAGCTCAAATGGTCCCCTTGCTCTTTTCTGTGATGCGCGTTCGTGACACTCCTGTTCTAACTTGTTCTCTTTTCCCAAGTCAATTTGTTCATTTCGTTCATTGAATGAACCAAATGACACGAAAAAAGATTTTTTTTTTAAATGAGCGATCGTTTCGCTTGATAAGACCCTTATTCATCGTCTAGAATTGTTTAAAGCCCTTTGAACAATTTGCAGTTTTCACTGAAACTCTCATTTGGACCTTGAACCGTTTGGTTCCCATTGAAGTCCATTATATGGAGAAAAATCCTGGAATGTTTTCATCAAAAACCTTAATTTCTTTTCGACTGAAGAAAGAAAGACATGGACATCTTGGATGACATGGGCGTGAGTAAATTATCAGCAAAAGTTTTTTTTAAAAAGTGAACTACTCCTTTAAAGGATAGCAAATTATTTAAATGTCAAAAATTGTCGCTTCATTTCTCTTCATATTTATCCTAAGGAATTTTAGAAGATGCGTCAGTGACAAAGCCGATACTTGAGCGGTAAATTCAAATTAATTTAAAATCAAAACCTACACCAATGTATAAAATGAGTCTGTATATAAACAATGACAGACCACCCCACCATTATTCTCAGGAAAAAATGAAATTCTGTCGAGCGCTGTACGCTCTCTAGAAGCTCTCATGAATATTTAATCAGGTTCCTGTCTGGCCATTCATCAGCTCAGCCGTTTAGTCAGGAGCAGTCAAAACGGAAAATCTCTCCTAATCAGCAAAAACATAATCATTAGCTAGTTCTCCAGCCGTCTCGCATTGCATAGAATATGATTATGAGCGATTATGACAGACCCAGTAAAGCACCTAAATCATAATATCAGTCTAGAAAAGTGCAGGTCAGGACAGACCAAGATGAAATGCTCTTGCACTGATGCCTGTATTCTCTACAGCGCTGACTGTAAGGTGGAAGAGTGCCCTGGTCATTCCTCAGAACTGGATATGCTCACATATTGGCTCTCCTCTGGGTCATTTTTAACCTTCAGCAGCCTGAATAAATGTAATATGAGCAGCGCTGCCACACCTCTCTAACTTTTATTCACAAAGGCATGGAAAGAAAGAAGATCACGTCAAATGATAGCTTTTAAACAAAAATGAAATCCTGTAGTTAACTAGCTCTGGGCTTTCTTTAACATTTGGATATACAATTCCTCAGGGAATATCTGACAGTGGTTACATGGAGCTGAACCAATACAACAGCGAACTCTCGCAGCCCTGTAAACAAAAACACCTGTCAGGTATAGCTGTCAGTTGCACATGTCCTTTTCCATCCTTACAGAGCCAAAGATAGACAGGAGCAAAGTAACTACAATTAGACGATTTTAATATCATCTAACAATTTCTGTGTCATGACGCTTGTGTGAACATCTAATGAGGTAATATTCTAAATTAACATTTGATTACTGTCATTTTCATGTTAAATTATATATCTCTTTCTTTAATATTATTCATAGCAAATTTGGAGTGTGCCCTTCCAGGGGACAATGAAACAAATTGTGTCTTAACCGCTGCTGGATAGTTTAATCATTAATGAAACCACTTAAAGATTCATCTGATAAAACGGTCAGTCTCATCCACAATGACCTGTAATATTTATAACCCATTGTCTTCCATATTCAGTCACACTTATCACATCCTCAGTAATTTGCCAGCTAATTTGCAGTTGGGTCGAAAATGAGATACTATGCAAACGCATGCTGTGAAATTGCACTTTAATCCTTAATGATGGCCAAATTCATCTCTAAAAACAATAATCTGTCACGTTTAAATTAGATGCAATGCAGAAATCACACTGGAAGAAAGCATTATATCAAACTCTATGACAAATGTTATAGTCTGTGCTTCAGACTAGACAGCGTGTTTACTGACTGTATACCAAACTCAAAAATCACTAGTTAGAATCTGATTGGCTGGCTGGCTGCAAATTCTGAGTAAAGGCACATCAATATTCCCGTAGAAGTGGAGTCATCTATGGATTGAAAAGTTTGTGGAATCAAAGATATTTCATATCTTTTAAAGAAAGATATTTCAAAACAGAAGTGTGTACTTTGATTTCTTTGAATCACAAGTATTACAAACATCTATTTCAAATGCTGTCCTTTTGAACTTTATGTGTATCTACTAATTATCTAGAATTCTGAAAAAAAGTATCACAGTTTTCACAAATATATTACGCAGCTCAACTGTTTTCAACAATTGATAATAATCAGAAATGTTTCTTGAGCACCAAATCAGCCTATCAGAATGATTTCTGAAGGATCGTGATGCTGAAAATACAGCTTTACCATTACAGGGATAAATTACATTTATAAATATGTTAAAAACAGTTATTTGAAATTGTTATGAAATTTCACAATATTGCTGTTTTACTGTGTCTTTAATCAAGTAAATGCAGTTGTGGTAGATTCTTCTTTCTCAATTATTTTTTCTTCTTAATTCGGTACTGTAGCGTATGAAAAAAGCTCAGTACTTCTAAATAATGAGCTGGTATAACTTCTGAATCTCAATAAACTGCCATGCCATTATTTGAATGATATTTGCTTCCACGATGGTCTATCATTGCTGTATAATTTAGATAGCCTTGCCCATAAACAGCCCCTATAGGCAGTACATAATTTGCAATTTGGGGCAGACTTTCTGTCATAGTCAAATGTCTGGCTACTTGAGCCTACTGATGAAATATGAATATAATGAATATACACCAGACAAATAGCACAAGCCCAACTATTTCTAGCATACTTGGAATGAAGCAGGTTTTAATCATAGCCGTCATCAACTTACCCTGCAAAGGGAGGACCTGGCCGGTCTGGACCATAATGCTGAGTTGCAGAACGAGCTGAGGTGCGCTCTTCAGGAAGGTTTCCAGCAACCTCAGCATGCTGATGTCAGCGTTCTCGAACATCGTACGCCAGTAGAAGTGTTTGTGCTCGTGGTCCCCGCGCCAGCGGCTTTGCACGCCCAGATATAAGGCATGGACATACCTGGGGTAAAAAAACATAGGATAAGACTTCTAGATCATTTCTGAACAGATCACCAAAGATTGTCTCAGAAAATATTTATTAGCTATTTTAAAGGGCCCCTTTTATGTTTTATTTATTTTACCTTTCCTTCCCAGCAATCAATGGCCGTCATTTCACCATCTATGTTATAGACCCGATATAGTCCAGCTATGAGGAACCCACTTGAATTTGGTTACATGTCATTTTTGCCAAGATAACTTCCATCATGTAAGCAAAGTGAACAGTGATTACAATGTGTTTGGTTTCATTTCTTCACTCATTTAATTTCTTTGTTGTCTAATTGATGACTAGTCTATTCTTGGGGGTTTAGATGTCTAATAAATTTTGTCTTGTTTTAGCCTAGATGTCTGGGCTGTGTTTGAATGGCTATTAGACGTCTTTTAAACGCAAAATTGCTTGCTGGGTTTAGTGCTTATATAGCTGTTTGTGCATGTAAACTATCTGCAAAGTTACAAAGTCTTAAAGTCCAATCATATAGATATACTTGACTTACAGCCATTGTAAGTCCACAAGACTATAGGTTTCAGAAGGGTGCTGGAAAGAGTTTATGTCACAAAAGTGTGGAAGGTTGTGAGAGCCATGTGTTTTTCAGCGCAAGGGCGGAACAACTTGTCACACACATGAGATCACAGCAAAACCAAACCTCAATATGCAATCAATTCCCGACTTTCAAAATCCTGTTTCAAAAAGACATTTGCACCACGATAGAGAAGAAAAATTGATCGCAACTTCCATTTCATACCAACTTAAAAAAAAAAAAAAGCTTTTAGGCCAAACGAAATGCTGCAGCAATGTACGGTATGTGCGGTTTTTAACTTTAAATCATGTAAATCAATTCTAGAAGACCCCGAAAATAAAATGGACTAGTAAATGTGCACTTTAATGCATTTTGTATGATATAACCATTGTTAATTCCAATGTTACCTCGATGCCAGTCTGCAGACTTT
The DNA here is from genome assembly GCA_038021265.1 of Cyprinella venusta. Lineage (NCBI taxonomy): Eukaryota > Metazoa > Chordata > Actinopteri > Cypriniformes > Leuciscidae > Cyprinella > Cyprinella venusta. The sequence goes on along the minus strand of CM075883.1, from coordinate 20,934,643 downwards.
GAAAAGAACTGGAGTCTGCCTATAATGTGACTGCAACCAGCTGATAAAGGCAGTACACTTGTCTGGGCAGACTGCCAGTGCACTATAGAGTGCTCCAGCATGTCATTTTCTGTCCTCAGCACCACGGTCTACAGGCTGTTGTGAGACACCAAGGTCGCTCTTCAGATTACACAGATGTCAAAGAGCATGTTTTCACAGGAGGGATCACTGTCTCTTATATTCGTACCTTCAAATTTCCTGATTTACGACATCAGAACTCCAGTGTTAATCCTGTGAGATGTATATAAGTGTCACAGGAAGCATTCCTCTACGTAAGAGAGCGTCTTTTGGGAGATATGAAGCAAAAACTGCAGCTGTGTGTTTCGAAACATATTTATGTGAGCCCCTTGAAAAATCTGCCTTTCACTGACTGGACTTAATTTGTTTCTTTTGACAGGAAGTGCCATGATATTTCAGTCTGTCTCAAGGGTAGCGAGAGTAATAGGAGTGTTCGCAGGATGTCAGGAGATTGGCAGAATGAATCACCCTGACTTGATGAGGTCTATAAAATTGCTCCACATCCTTCACACAACTTGTTGTGCGAAGGGAGAAAAATCAAGCAATAGAGAGCCTGGGAGAATGGCTGTCAGCGAGCGAGTCTCAAATTTGACAAGAAACACAGTCGTTCTTTTTCTGAATAAAGGGTGTGTTTTCAATGACACAGAAAAGCTCTCTTCGCTTGTAAAATTCAGCCCTTTGATGCCCTGAAAATTCGGCACGCTAAATTCGGATGCTATCAGACAAAATCAAACCTTGAACCGTAACTATGCAACTGTTTTATTCTTTTCAAGGAAATTGAGAAAAGGTTAACAAACAGGCAGCTTCTTTGGCTGAGAAAACATCTCACAAACAGCCACCATTGGCACGAAATGCAACAGTATCCATGGTGACGACTGACAAACATAGCAGCTGACAAGCTTGGCCCATTACTTAACTTAACATAACCTAATTTGAGACTAATTTGATCTGTTAGGTCTGCGTTTCGCATAAAGACTCGACATGTCTTCCTCTGAAAAGGACTTTCTATTAGAAAAGCCACCCTGGTTATGTTGCTGTCCACTTGCCATTAAACAGCCAACTTGTCTACTCGGTTACTTGGCACAGGTAGCCAATCAGCCCTCAGCTATTGAGTTCCAGTAAGTCAGTTAAATACTGGATTTAACCCACAAAAGAGAGAAAGAAACAAAGAGGGAAACCAAAGAAAATCAATATTGAATGTTCTATATCAGATTTCCAGCTGGCTAGAATCAGACTGTCATTATTTTTATTGAATAGTAAAGCCCTGCTGAGGTGGTTATGAGACACTGGATCATGTCATCATGCAACAGAATTAGGAAGATGGAAGTGCTTTCTAGCAGTGCTTGACTTCCTGTTGTCATATACAGGACATTTCTTTCTATATGCTTTGATTTTTTGTTATTTTTTTCTTTTCCAGACTAGATTTATGAGCACTTAGCACTTAGACAATTTAGGAAAGAAATACGGGACAAAACATGATTTTTTCAGAATAAGTCGGGACACTAAAAATAGAGCTGAAATACGGTACATCTGGTCACCCTAGACCAACTACTAGCCAGAGAGAAAGCAAAAGACCAATATCTGCATCACCCCTTTAACTAAAAGGCCTATCTGTATAGTTTAAACATTGGCCTACTTTACAAACATATTCAATAACTGAATCATTTAATGTATTCGACGAATGTATTTATATTAATATAAATTAATAGGCTAATATTAATTTAATATTAATCTATATATATATATATATATATATATATATATATATATATATATATATATATATATATATATTAGCCTATTAATTTATATTTAATAGGCTATATATATTTAATAGGCTATATATATATATATATATATCACAGAAAATAATGTGAAGACCTCTGCTGATCAATGTTTGAAGGCACTGTCATCTCCAGAAAATGATGTTGAGTACACATAACCCTTCTTATCAGACATACCCACAAACAAGCACCAACCTAAATTCCACTAAAACACACACTGCCTACAGCTTCTTGCAGTTTATCAAACATAACCACAGTTTAAATTTTATTAGGTTCCTTTTCTCGTCACAGTTAATCCCAGTGCATTCTCTCTCAGGAATATGTCTCAAATAGGCATTAAACTGTTTGGCCAACAGCAACAGACATCCCCTGGCTATCTCTGCTCTTGAATGTGTCCTCCTCAGTCCTCCTTGGTGGGGTTTTACTTTGATAGGGTGAATTAATCATGCAGGGCTGGCAAATTTTCTCATTGTCACAGATGAAACTGTTCAAAAAATTGGTGTTTTAAGCCTTCCTTTTTGCTGCCTTGCTTCCACTTTTCTTCTGTTTGAGTCCCAGCTGAAAATGTCTCATGTATTTTTAGATCTTTTGAAAGAGAACAAGAATCTGAAGCACACTCTTGGAATGCTCAATAGGGCACCACATCTGAAGAAAGAAAATCTTCGATTCATTCAGAGTTCATTCAGAGCACCCCCAACCTGCCAGAAAGGATCCTGTCCAAACAGGATATTGACTCGCATTAGTAAATAAAGAAATTTAACAGTAAATAGTGTGAACAATCGGGGCATTTGTGGCCTAATGGTTTGAGAGTCGGACTTGTAACCTGAAGGTCGGCAGGAACGTATACTGGCAGGAAATGACAAAGGTGACCTTGAGCAAGGCACCCAACCAACCCAACCTCTCCCGGGGCGCCAAAGTTAATGGCTATTTACTGCTCAGGGTGTGTGCCTACAGTTTGCAGTGTGTGTGTGATAGGGTTAGGTTAAATGCAGAGGACAAATTCCAAGTAGATACTTGGCCTTCACGTCACTTCACTTCCCTTCACTTTAAATTCAATTATTGAAATTAATTTGAATCCCGATATTGATTCTTAAAATTCCAAGATCAGACTTAGCGTACGTTAAGACAACAATATACTAAAAAACGAAAGTTTATTTTTTGCTTTTTTTTTACATACAGACGACACTATTGTCAAAATGATCCCGTTCACATGGATCCGTGAAAACAACTAAAAACATTCTGTTATGTTTTCAGGCCAGTAGTTGGTGACGTCACTTTGTAAAGAAACACTACGCTCCTATAGACTGAACATGTAATACGCATATGCATGATGACACCGTTTTCACAAATTCGCATTTTTGTTGTTTAAAACAAAACAATAATGGAATCATTTTCCAAAACTTGCACTTGAATCCCATTTTCAGGCCTCCAAAACGCTCCCCAAATTATATATAATTTATATTATATATAAACATCAATATTTGATATATAAAATAATATTTCTTTTCTTAAATATACATGCATGTGTGTGTATTTATACATATACAAAATAATTATACACAATGCACCCACATACTGTATATTATTTAAATACAAACTTTTATTTTGGATGCGATTAATCCCGATTAATCGTTTAACAGCCCTACTTTCAGTAGATTACTTTCCACCAATTATACTCATACAATTTAGAGATTTTCTTAAATATTCAATGTTGCATTATTTAAAATAACTTTTCATGTTTTATGTTTTAATAAAGACAGTCAAGATATTTGTTAAACTGCTAATATGAAACTAGGTTCAAAAAACACTTCTGTAAAGACATTTATCTCAGCGCAGCCTGTGTAAAGGTGTCTTTTCTTCTACTATGGTGGTGACTGATCCTGATTGATCCTGCTCATCTAATGCTGCAGGGAACATGGAATCGAAAACCGTCTTTGAACGTGTTCAATGAACCAGGTCAGAGTACTCAGAGGGGACCATCAAATAGGGCTCACTTTTTTACACAACGCTTTGAAAATGGGAGAGACAGAGAGAAAATGTATATTATATTGCACATCATTTAGTCTTATCATTATTTTTATCTTATGTAATTACAAGCCATGAGGAGAAATTGCTTTGGCTAATTTTCATATCAAGTTTTCTCATATCATTCTCTCAAAGATGCACCTCAATTTTTACATCTACTCTCCACCTATCACTCCTCGCCTGTTCTTTCTTTGCAACAGTGCACCTCTCTCTCCCTCTTTGGCTGTCTTCTGCAGGTAAGGACATGTAAACACTACAGCTATAATCCCTGTAATGCAGATATGTGACAAGATCAGTGCTGGTGGCAGCTTTAATGGCATTACTGCTAATTCCAATCAAACAAAGACAGAGCCTGGAAAGCTCCGCTCGGAAGCTTTTAAGCAAAGGCTCAGTCAGAGAGTATTGGCGAAGGGTGAAGAACAAAAAGAAATCCATGTGGGTTTATAGGAGGTCAAATTGGCAAAAATGGCAAAAAAGTACCTCTTAAAAGGCTCTATTCTTAGCAATACTGATAGAAAGCGACAAAAGATATTTCATTAGACATTAGCATGCAGTGCCAATGTTTTTCTTTTCTGAAAATATTTTGAATGAATTATCCATTAATGGGAATGTAGCTCAGAAAGGCTTAGGCTAAAATTCTCAAGGCTAATTAGTGAATAATGGGATAATGGTTCGTTTTATTCAAATGAGATGAAAATGATTTGCTGGCTGGCTGACTGGCTTGTTTTGAATTACAAATATCCACATTCTCTTTCTGAAAACTGTTTATTATGCAAAATATGCTGTCAGAAAAAAAAGAGGAAGAGGAAGGTCAGGAGAAAAAGAATGAGTGACAGAGAGAATTACACAGACGGCACGAGAAGGACAGCGCATGTGTTGTGACAGAAGCATAAATGAAGCTTGATGGAAATGACCGGCAGCTTTGTGATATCAGTGGCAGCAAACATCATCAATAACCCTGTAGGTCAGCCGGCAGCAGTGTCCAGTCACACACAAGCTCAGTCCTGTCACTGCTGATCAGCACAGGCATTGAAAGACAGGCACATCACCGCCGCCTCTGTGATTACAACCACAATTACACGGCACTCACTCACTACACATGCCTCTAATATGTGTGGGTGTGTTTCTATTGATTTATATGTGAGTGGATTAAACTTTTGGACGGGATTGTGGGCTGCAAATTTTCTTCTCGGCATTATTATGGAAATTGCTTTGTGTGTTGCGGCACACTGTCTGTCAGCAATCAAGACGCTTAGCACTTGCACATTCTCCTCATGGCAATCGCACTGAGCGAAAAGAGTGTTAGGAAGTCTAATGTCTAACTGTGTTTCTTGAGCTGATGGAAAATCATCATCTTTACACTCTAAAAAATGCTGTTTTTTTTCAACCCAATTTTGGGTCAAATATGGACAAACCCAAATGTTGGGTTCAACTTTCACTTTTAACGGTATTTTTTTTAAATTACATTTTTAACCCAACATTTGGGTTTGTCCATATTTGACCCAAATTTGGGTTGAAACAACCCAGCATTTTTTTTAGAGTGTATGGCAACTTTTAGGTAAAATCTGCTGCATATAAACACTGCAGAACCCATCAAGCTCAAAAATAGTGATAAAGAAAAATAACATTTCTCATTCGTCATAAACCCCTGGCACTGATATAAGTAACATGAAAACGAAAAACAGAAAACTCTTTTGCACTGCTCTAAAGACAAAAGGATTTTAGAGTGTGTGCATAAGGCGATTTCTGGTGGACAGATTGAATGAGTGGATGAGTGGAGGAGTCTCTCCGGGAGATTATTGACCCAGAAGCTCATGAGAGGTGGAGGAGGAAGAGGAGGAGGAGCCTACAACCAAATGGCTTGGAGATAATGATGAACTGGCATGGAACAACAGGAAATACAAGGAGGATCCCTTTTCCTCCCTATGACTGCAGGACATTCATTGGCAATGCAAACTAACAGCATTGAGGTTGAATACTTAATAGTTCTATTGTCTTTGCCACATTCCATTTATATTAGTGGCCACTGAAATTTGTTTTATATTTGGTCCCTTTATATCCAAGCATGTGCTTTCAAAGATTAAAGCAATACATATTAACTGCATAAAAGTTGTCCCCGATATTTTCTTTAAATAGGCCTTGCCGTCTTAGGAGCTTCAGTTCTGAATGACTGCTGGTGTGGAATTGTTGTACAGTTCAGGATGACAGAACAATATGATGCTGAATGAACTGCTGATGTGACACGTTAAAGGAATCTAGAATTAGCTTATATTATGATCTATACACTCACGTACCTCCAGACCTGTGCCAGCTGAAGAACGTGCACGACGCTTTGGAAGAGCCACACGCAGGCTCTGCAGCAGCTCTGAGCGTTGCTCCGGGTTCCGGTGACCGCAGCGGAGCGGCCAGCGCCCCGCTGATCGCTGTCCTTGGTGCTGAAGTGGCTCTCAGCATTGGACGCCGCCACCAGCGCCGCCGCAGCCGTGCCGCTCCCGTTGGCGTCCGAGTAATCGTAGGCGAACCATCGGAAGCTGAGCACCTGCACCACCACGGACGGAATGATGATAAAAACGAGTGTCAGAGCGAACCACCAGTAGTCCCGTCTGAGATAGTATTCGGCAGCCAGCCACAGGTCTGAAGCCCCGTCCGAGAAAAAGACCAAGAGGGCGCAGAGGGTCCAGCAGCAGTCCAGGAGGGAATATTCCTTCCCGACGGGACGCAACTGTGGTGAGCGCTTCTCCGGTCCGGGGAGGCACGTCTGCGGAATGTCATTCTCCAAAGAAACGGCTGTACCGTCTGATTTCGCGGCCATGTTTGTTGTAGAAAAGAGAGTAGATGAAAAGGAGAGACGGGCGTGTGGGTGGGAGGGGGTCGTGTGTCTGTGTGGGAGAGAGAAAAGAGGGCTGGGACTGGGGGGAAAACGCTTCTCGTCATTCCTGCTTGAACATCTAGCTCCTGTTTTTCCACATAAAAAAGCGATTTATCACGGCAGTCGATGCCAGTAACATGACATGACTGTAGGTGTGCACGCACGTGTTTAGTTTTTGTTCACACGTCTATAATGTGATAAAGCTAGGATGAATAAAACAGCGATAGGTGGATGACATCCAGACGAAAGGTGCCTTTGCAGTCCTGATTCAGATTCAGTTTAGTGCCTGTATCTTGTTGTCTCAAGCTGGATAAGTTTACGGAAATATATTAAGTTACCAAATTATGTAACATGCACGGAAATTATGTCAATGCTTTATAATGCGCTAAATGCAACCTACACATCATATAGCCTACATTGAAACAAATTAGTTCAGGAGCATCATGTAGTACGTTATTTAATTAACACTACTTTTATATTATATTAATATGAAATATCCTAAATATGGGGTGGGACTGGTTTGATTATATGTAGCAAAAAGGATATGCTTTTAAATAAATACACGTAAATGTACATTTGACAAAGATATACTCTTCGGAGTCTCACTGCGTTGTAAACAGCGGCGCCTCGTGGGTATAGTAGCTAAATGAAATCATAATCTTCCCTTGTAGTGCAAATGCAATCTTTTAAAACAGCTCCCACCACCACAGTAGCCTAAGTACATATTAACATACAAAACTCTGTTTAATAAAGCGAATAAAGACAGGAGAACATAGAGTCAAGTCTCTGTAGATTTTTGATTTTTGTAGATATTGATAATTATTAACCAAGTATTTAGGCCTACTACATTTTACTGCAATCAAGGTTTTTAGCAAGATTTTCAGATGACATCCAAATATATGCTATCAATTTAGTATTTACATATTTACTCTAAATTTGTTGACTAAATTATAAAGTAAACCAATAAAGAATTAAGGTTAATGCTGACCCCCTGCTTCAATAGACTGAAACTTCAGATGTGTGGTAGTACTGCCACCTCCTGGAAATGAGGGCACTGATTGTAGTAGCATGTAAGTAGTTGGGGCTTGCTCAGAAGTAGCAAGCCCGAATTATGGAATAGTCTACAACTATCAATCAGAACAGTATTGTCATTTGCTACTTTCAAATTGAAGCTTTAAAACATTTCTAGATTCTTAATGCACTTTATTAACCTTCAATTGTATATTGCCTATGTAATGTATTATTTATTCTATTGCTTGTAATTGTATCGATACATTTTATTATATTGTTTTATCCTTTTACTGATTAATCTGTCCTGTTCAGCACTTTGGTTAACCATGGTTTGTTTTTAAATGTGCTCTACAAATAAATTATAAATGAATGAATTAATGAATAAGTCCCATGGTCACTTCCCGACAAATTGGGTAAAGTACAAATTCTACTAAGAAAAATTTAACTAGCTAGTTTATTTCTGGTACTGCCTGGTCTTAAAAGTGAGATGGTATGGCTTAGCCAAACAGGGATTTGACCTTAAGTAGCATGAGAGGAAGAGGAAGATTGATATGTTGGTATATGAAATTTATCAAGACAGAGAGTTCAGGGGCGACCTCCGTAGTCATGTCAGGGCAGACAGGACTTTTAGGGGCGACCTCCGTGGTCGTGTCAGGGCAGACACACCGATCAGGGATGTCATCTGTGGTTTTGTTAGGACCGACAGAGAGTTCAGGGACACCATCTGTAGTCGTTTCAGGGCCGACAGATAGTTCAGGAAAGACCTCTGTGGTCATGTCAGAGCAAACGGAGGGTTTAAATGCAGCCTCCTTGGCCATGACAGAGCTAGCAGAGAGTTCAGGGACAGTTTCCTTGGCCGTTATCAGATAGGCGAATGGTTCAAGAGAAGCAGACACCGCCGTCCCGGGAGGAACTGTAGATGTGCGTGCATCACAAACACATAAGATTGCCATTACAGGATGTGCAGACGATGGCGGTAGGACATCTGGGCCCGACCTTGAGACAAGTGGACTTGGATGCACAGAGAACACCTGACTTGGATGCGACAAGACTCAACAAGGAACACAAGAAACACTGGTGCGTTCACGTGCTATGGTATGGTAAATACCAAAAGCAGACGTGGAAAATGCACATGAACACCCCTCATGTGGTATTTTCCACGGGCAGCTCGTAGGTCTGGATCTCCATCTTTTTACCACATTACGACAACAAAAGCACTTGAACACAACACACTGGTAAATACCAAAACACAAGTGGAAATGATCATATTTTCTATAGCATGTGAACACATCATTAATTCACAAGTGGTTATAGGCAAACAAGACAGGCCTGGGAATAAATCACAGACATAATTAGCAAGAACTGCAAAGGACTAAACATGACACGGCACAGGAAATAACATAAAAGTCCATGGGACCAGGGGAACCATTTTTGTGCGTGTATGTGTGAGTGTGAAATTTGTGCTTAAGTTGTGTTAGTTGGGAAAAAAGAGTAAGGAATACAGGGTAAGGAATAGGTTCAAAAACCTATTATCAGATCCACACTCCAGAGCAGAAGGTGGCAGTAAACCAATAAGCTGAATGCCAACCACCACAAAACAAAAAATGAAAAAGACTCCACCCCTGGGGAGCACAGGCCAGGATCATGGCAATAGTAAAGTGATTTTCAATCATCATTGATAGGCTGAGACGAAGATATGGACAAAACACATCTTTTTTAATTCAGGGTCTTCTGGCAGCATTGTTTACAAAAATAAAATGTCCTCAATCATTTCAATGACTACCAAGTCAGAAATTATTAATAATAAAAATTATTTGTGGTTTTTAATTATTCCTAATAAGATCTAATTGTTGTTTACTAACAAATACTTGAACAGAAATTGTATTTATATTTTTATTCAGAGATATTTGTATAAGATATAATAAATATTACACTTTATTATTTTATGACACATTTTCATTTATGTATTTAGCAGAAAGTTTTATCCAAGGAGACTTACATTGTTAAAGTATTTTATTGTTTCATTCATGCAGTCCCTTTTTATCAATACAATTGGCACAAAAAGAATAAGACAATGCGTTCTTCTACACATTCTAAAATGCAACATGCATTATTCAGCCACTCTCTACACAACTTATTTCCTCACCTAACCAATCTGTATAGAACAAGAAGTTCATTTATGCACTCTTTATTATTTGCGTCCCTTCAGCCAAGAATACAATTAAAATAGTTTAAAAGCTGTGACAGGATGAAGCATGGCATAAGGAGCATGTATCAAGCATTAGAAGACCATCTGGTTGGCACTTCACACCACAGACAAAAACAGATGTTTCTAAGATCCTTCACAACAGCGTGTTCCTTGAAAGCTGGCCAAGATCAAGAAAACATCCTCTCAATCCCACCACGGAACAAACGGATGAAACTCAGAAATCAACAGTTACTTTTTTTGGGAAAGATTATTGTCTTTGTTAGCACCAACCTGTCATTCTGAATCACTGTCAAACCATTTAGTTGAAAATAAATACTTACAAGCTCGTCATTATATACAGGAATGTACTTTGTCATCAGTACTGTATCTCAGTCATTAAATGTCAATTTATTTAAATAACTTTACTGTATTCCTTTAAGTTTCTAACATATATATTGTACACTACTATTCGAAAGTGTTAGGTCTGTTTCTGAAAGATTTTTATGCTCAACAAGGCTGTATTTATTTAATTTAAAACAGGGCAGTAAAAACAGTAGGCTAATATTGTGAAATATTATTATTTTCTTTTTAAATATATATATATATATATAAAAATTCCATATGATGGATCGATATGATGGATTCCATATGATCCAGCGACCATACCTGAATAATGTTAGTAGACCTTCCTGAAATTAAAGCTCCTTGTAGGCCTGTATAATGTGTATCTTTGTTTAATTGTCTATCTATTGTTTTATATATATATATATTGACATACATATGTACATATCATCCTTGCCCGTAGAGAGGAGTTTATTTCAGCGTCATATAAAATCAACAATAATGATAAATAACATTAAAGCAAACACAGCTCTGGTATCGGAAAAGTATCGGTATCGGCCGATATCCAAAGTCAGGTATCGGGATCGGATCGGAAGTGAAAAATTTGGATCGGTGCATCCCTACTTCCAATTCTAAATCACCACAAATCCTCTGCCAGCTAAATTCTGAGGTTACCATGCAAGAATACAGCCATAAAATCTCTAATTCACGCACACTGGAATGGCAACTTCATCAATAACCACCTCTTTTTCTTCCTCCTCAGCACATTCTCTCTCCTGCCTCAGTGATCTCTTGCGCTGCTCGTCTAGGAGCAAACTGGAGTTGGTCGGGATACAGAACTCACGGAAGCACCGCTTGAAGTTTTCATCCAGGAAGGCATAGAGGACGGGGTTTAAGCAACTGTTAGCGTAACCCAGAGCAATGCAGAAATGCATGGCTGCAATTGAGGACTGCATGGCCCCAAGATCCACATGCCCCAAAGCCTGGATCAAAGCTAAGACCTGCACCGGCATCCAGCACAACACAAACGCAGCTACCACAGACAGCACCATATAGGTGATTCTCCTCAGATTCCGGTCTTTCTCTCTTGAGCCGGACAGGAGACGGACACTCTGCAGTCGTCGTACCATCAAGCCGTAGCAGACGCTTATGATCATCACAGGAATCAAGAAAGAGAAGAGGAACACACAAATCCCAAACACTGGCCCCCAGTGTTCTTTTGGTTTAGGCAGGTTCAGTATGCACTCGGCACCTGCATAGAGATAGAGTCAGGGAATGAATCAAAAGAGTTTCATAGTGCCTTGATTTACAATGAATCATGAGCGGACTGATGAAATGGAAAGCAACATCTTCCTTTTTTGGAAGGGAACACAAATGAGTAGAGTGATTGAACGGCAGCATATATTTACTATTCAAAAGTGCACAAAGTCAATTTCTTCTGCTTAATATGTTCTTCTGAACAGCACTTTTGACAAATATATATTTCCATATATATTTATTTTTATGCTCACCAACGAAATTACGTATAAAAATCTATGTAAAAAAAAAAAAAAGTTAAAATATAATTTATTGCTGGGATGGCAAAGCTGAATTTCCTCCAGTCAGTGACACATGATCCTTCAGAAATCCTTCCAATATGCTTATGTTGAATGCTGAAAACAGTTCAGTCTTGACAACTCATGGTCAACGAGAGGATAAATTTCAACATTTACAGGCATAAAGCATGGAATATACATAGGTTTGATTTTGGCGGACGAGATCTGCTACGCTGCTGCTGTTGCTGAGCAAAATAAGACACAAATTCGTTAAGCTTAGTCCAAAATAACAAAGGCTGCAGCAAGAATGGTAGAACCGCGTAGCAGATCAATACAGGTGGTGCTGGGGAGGAGCAGGAGGGATAACAGAAAGCTTTCATATCGTGCAGCGTACTAATATGGGCTAGGGTATGATAAATATAATGATTAAGGGGATTTGGAAGTGCTTCTGATTGGCTCGTGCTGCACTGTGAAAGACCTAATCAGTATTCGTTAGAGTTTCATGCCTAACTTTGTATTTGTACTACTTAACATAATACATATTTTTTTTTCAGTATGAATTGAGGTTCATTTTTAAATGAAATCTTTTGTATCATTTTAAATGTCTTTACTGTCACTTTTGATGAACTAAATGCATACTTGCTGAATAAAAATATTAATTTAATAAAAATATTTTTAAATGGTAGTGTTTCAAATGTTGTACACTATAATAATTCAAGTTATCATTGTTAATCAGTCATATAAGGGTATATTTTAATTGTATTTAAATGGCAATTTGGTTGATGCCATGAATGTTTTTTTTTTAATTTTGTAAAAAATGTTCAGATCAAACAGAAATTCGCAAAAACGTACTTAGTGCACCTTTAAATCGTGGTAAGACTTCATATAGTATCATTTTAGGTACAACTGCCAAAGTAAAAGTAAAACATCAACATGACAACATCAGCCAGACAAACATAGATTCACATTTTCATGACATGATGAACCAACATGCTCCAGAATGGCAGGTTGACACAGGGTAATGAGAAAACTACCGTAAACATCCTCCTCCACCTGACCCATGATCATAACAGGCAGTCCCACAGCTGATGCCAGCACCCACACAGCCACGTTGATCAGCTTGGCCCGGAGCGGGGTGCGAACTGTCAGAGAGCGAACGGGGTGGCAGACTGCTATGTAGCGATCCACGCTCATTATGGTCAAGGTGAAGACACTTGTGAACATGTTGTAATAGTCAATGGCCATCACAACCTTGCACAGAGCCAAACCAAATGGCCAGAAACCAAGGATGACATCCGTGCCTTGGAAAGGAAGAGTGGCCAGGACTAGTGCATCAGCCAAGGCCAGGTTAAAGATGTAAATGTTGGTGGCCGTTTTCATCTTTGTGTACCTGCAGCACGTACAAATATCACTCTTAGAAGAATAAGAGTAATTAAAGCCGGAGTGTTTCATTTCTGAATACAAATAAAATAATATAATACATTTTTTAATACAATATAAAGTATATATATAGATGGCATGAGCTATTGACAAAGACAATGACAAGCAAGAGCATCATTCAAATAGATTCTTATCTTCAAATATGCAGTTTAAAAGTGATCAAATTAAATATATATTGTCTCTTTCTGGATATGAAGGAAAGACTATCACAGGTAGACTGCCACTTTTCAGTCCAAATTCAGTGAAGCTCTGAGAAAGATTTTGAAGATAAATAAACTGCAGGCAGTGCTTGGTAACCAGCCTAGCAACAGGTTTTAAAATAAGCCCATAGGACTATATATCAGCACGTCTGAATAATGACCATAAACACGTGAATGCATGAACACGCATCACAACACAGAGCTTAAAGACAAAGACGTATTGCTTTTCCGACGTATAAGCATGCACAAACTATATCTTTAAGGATGTTTTCCCTTAATAACACGAGGTGATGAAGTAAATCTATTTTCTGACTCGTAATTATGAGGCAGTTTTCCTTGTACATTAGATCAGCAAGGAATTCCTTCATAATTATACCTTCAACAAAATGCAGAGCAAGCAAGAGGCGAGATAAAATTACTAGATGGCAATGTTTGTCAAACGAGCCCGAGTCAGTAAATTAGGGGGACATTTTGCATTTTCGCTCTGCAATCAAACCTACATAATTCCACTTTCCCTGAATTAAACCTCATGTTTAAGGATTGTAACACTTGTCGTGTATAATGTGAACTCTGTGCTGATCGAAAAGCTGTGTCTTGGCCCCCGTCTACAGCTGTTTCACGCCAGGGAGGTTTGGACAAGAACCAAATGTTTATTTAGCATTGTAATGAACAAGCAGGCTTGTGACACCACGCTGGCAGGACAAGTGCTCTGATGGATTAGCAAGCATCAGAAAAGAGAAAATGCTGTCGCAAATATTTTACTGTACAGTTCAAGGCAAGAATAAGACAAAAATGCAGGTCTGGTGGGGAAAAAAAACAATGCAATTAATAACATAGCCTTATATGTTGATTGTTTTAATCATTGTAAAAGGGAGAAAATTTGGCTGGACTGAGGCAATTTGGGTTTAACTGATTATCCATACATCAGTTTATAAAAAGAATAGTAGGAAAGTAATAGTATCAAATATGATACAATGGGTTTTTGAGGCTTTTATTTGTACATCATCATTGTATTGCATTGCATTATTATTTTTGCCCCCCTGAAATAAATGCTACAGAGCTTTGATCATAAAACATTTAAATATGATCTTACTAAGACATATTGGGAAACACAAAGTAAATACTGATATTTATAAGCGTGGTAGTTTGCTATACTGTAATAAAAATCTCATTGATTTACATTACAAGCAGAATTGCATCTTACTTTTTGGTCATACAAATAATAACATCTGCACCTCCAAAATGGATATGTGTTCAATTTGGGTTCCTGTCTTCCACGAGTGTGAGCTCCATATTATCACTATAATATGTAGCCTATGGCATGTGGCTGGCCATAAAAGCCTTATCAAATGTGATGCAAAAAAATAAAACACATATGTTCCATATCAAAAAATCAGAATTTCCAGACTATTATTACATATGTCAAGCTTTACTGTGGTAACTATATAAATATCCCTTCTCGCCTCAAATGCTTCACTGATATTTGACCATATCGACCTCTCACTCTAGTCTAGCTCGTACACAAAGTTAATACACAGACCGAACACTTATTCTCACCTGATAATTACATACATGACCAGACAGTTCCCCACGAGCCCCACCACGCACACTATCAAGTAGACCACAACGACGGTGATCTTTGCGCTTCTAGGCAGCGGTTCGTCACCATCTAACTCACTTAAATTCCCCTGAAAACGCGAGTCGTTGAACATCTGTTGGACGTCGGACAACTCGAGCAATTCCATCGTCAAGAGAGCGCCTAAAACTATAGAAGAGAAGATAGAACACTAACAAACACTTGTATATGTCTCACAATAAGCAATTGAATACACTCCAATCAGGTGTAAACGACGCCCACACCATTCAATATCTTTGTATCCTCTCTGAGGGAGCAGTATTGTAAAGTAGGCTACTTACCTCATGAAAGTGCAAACCAAGCTTAAAGTAGGCTATGTGACGCTGTCCGGTGACACTGCAGAGAAGTGGATCCATCTTAACTCCAGAAAAAAGACATTCTTGCCGCTTAAGATTTCATGCTCAGTGAGACGAATCTCCTCTCCGTAGAGTACGGCGTTCACTTCTCACACATTAAGACGTTACAGTAATCAAACATTGCGCGTGCGCGCGCTCGCGTGTCGCGTGAGTACAAGTTTAGCTCCAGGGTTGGTTGCTTGTTGCACTTTTCATTTTCAGTTGAGTATCTCTAGTCTAGTGGAACAAACATTGAGATAACCTAGCTAGGTACAAAATAAACCCTGGGTTTAAAAGGACAAATTTAATGTCACAACTCACAAAATAGGCTATTGATTTATTATGATAGGCAATACAGTACATAATTGATGTTCAGTTCACAATATCTTTTATTAAAATAGTTTTAATTAAGAACTGTATAAACTAAAAATTCAAAAAAGTGATTTAAATAACCAGTAACAATGTTTTTGTTTTCAAGACTTAATGTTCTCAATATATGGTAACAGGATTAGACAATTCAAAGCATGTGGAAGCAAAGTAGAACATAATTTTAGCCGATACAACAGGTAACCAGTTTACCTTGTAATCTCAGACCATATTCAACCTAGTCAAAAGGCTGCAGTCTTTTAAATAAGCTTCAGGAGACATCGAGGCATACAGCCAGAAGTGCATTACAATAATTGAGTCTTAAAGTTATGAATGGATGACCTAACCTCAGTTCTTACATATATATAAGAAATTCCCATAAATGTAGCAAAGGAAAATTACCTTTGATGCAATCTGCCATCTTGGAAAACTGTCAAGTTTCATCTGGTCTAGAGGAAATATGTTTGTCTTCTGCATAACAATGAAAGCTAAAGGCTAACGCTGCCTAAAACGAGCATGTATAAAGAGTGTTATTGCTTTATACAGAGAGAAACTACCCTCTAATGAAGGGCATTGCACAAGATACGCTGCAACCTTTTCACCACAGACCTATGAAATATATCATATGAATTCAGTAAAACAATAGGTATGCGTGAAATATTGAGATTTGGTTGCAGCACTGACTGAGACAGAGATATCATAACAAAAATCATGCAGAGCATATTACAGTTAACAACCCATTAGGCTACATGTGTCTTCTGTTGAGATAAGTTACTTGGAGGAACTACTCTAAAAACTAAACTAAAAAGCACAGAAATATAATGAGGAACCAAGTGAAGAGTACTAAAAGAACTGCTTTCGAAATATTGTGGTAGCTTTACACTTTAAGATTATTTTGCTGTGCAGCGTTTAACACACAGAGCTACGTAAAACACTCACATATAACCTTGAGAGGAAAATTTACAATGGCTCTGCCAGTGCCATCTTATTTACAGTGAGAGCCTTTACTCATGGCTGTTGGTGATGCAGTGTGACACAGAGAGAGAGAGAGAATATTTATAGTGATGTTGTGCTGTGGGCTACAGCGTGTTTATAAGGCAGCACACTCGGCTGACACCACTGCAGTTCGTGGTGGAGATAAATGAGGGGATATTTTGTATCCCTGTGGAGAACATTCGCTGAAATGTGAGGCAATCAATTTTCAACCAGCACTCACAAAACAGCAGCTCTGAAAAGCAGAGGTTGCAAGACTCCGAGCGATGCCAGGGACAAAATGAGCCAATGAGCTGGAGAGGACCTGGAAATGATAGCAGTGACAGGCGAGAGGCAATGTGGTGACAGGTGGAAGAGAAACAAAATGTATAAAAACCGAGTAATGTGAAATGGACACTGAATTGTTCATTTGAAATGCCTCTTCCTCACCCAGCCGCTATGTGAGTGTGTGTTCTTAATGGCATTTGGGTTTAAAACAGAAACAAACATGCTGGATAAATATGTTTTCCTCTCAAAAGAGATTCTATGTGTTTAGACAAACACAACGTTAACCCTGTGTATAATCACCATTACATCGCCTTTAAATGCCCTCAAGTGCAATTAAATGAGGAGTAATGGCTAATTGAAACACTTAGAAAGTCTGAGATAATGACATTCACAATACCAGTGACCTGAATGCTCAATAAAAGCACGTCCTTAAGAGTTCCGCATGGAATGCAGCAATCGTTATAGATTTAAGAAGAGGACACCAGAGGGAAATTGTCACACGCTCAATAACTCAAATGAGAAGTAATGATTAAAATGAATCAGCACAGCATGTTCAGTTAGACAATTTATCTGACAGAGAAATAAAGGCCATTTCACATAAGTGTCTTTATGATCTCTGTAATAACATTTTGATCTCCATTATTTTTTAGATGTTCTGTTAAACTTGAATGGGATCAATAAGCTTCTCGCTAGTTATTAATCTTGGTTGCAGCAAAGCAGAATTTAATCATGGCTGCTTGACAATTTTGATTTTAACACTTGTTAGGTTTATAGTTTTCTTGTACTAACATCAGTATAATGACCTTGTTCTTTCGCTTAATTGGATTAATGTTTCAGAAGATTAACAAATAATATAAGGGTCCGTGTATCATCCGATCATTTGATTTCTACGGTGGCCCAGTAGTGCACAACACAACAACACTTAAAAAGCAAGTGTCTTTCTTTTTCAAATTATATTATAATAAATTACACGTTTTAACCTCTTAGTGGAATTGGCAGACGTTGGGATCATGTACTGTGGTAGCGCGTCAAATCTTTCTCGAGTATAAGTTATAATTCATGTAGGTGATTTAAAGTATAGGCCTAGCTATTTTATGTCGATATACAAGGGTTACATACTGTTAAACTAATCGTGGTATTGGTATATTAAGACTACTGACTATATATAGAACAATGGCAAGGAAAGCTAACTTTACTGTGCTCTGAGAGTCCTTTAGTGGTCGGGAGCATTTCTGTTGTTTTGCGGGTTTATTTCGTTGTGTTGTAGATTTTCCGTTGCGTTGTAAATTTTCTGTTGTGTTGTTGGTTTACTTTTTAAATTTCGTTGTGTTATGCACTACTGGGCCTTTATTTGAAATTTTTTTGTTGTTTTTTTTTGTTTTTTTGTTGTTGTTTAAAAAAAACGAAGAAAAAAATATAGATTTCGGCTTGATTTTTCGTTTTTTTTTAGTTCACAGGCAAAAAACAAATACATCGTTTTCCACATGTGGGCGGTCATAAGAAGCCCCCTTCTGATGATTTGTCAAGTAAATCTGAGCATATGACGTGTTAATATTTAGAATTTAAATTGTTCAAAATTTAGTTGGCCCAACTCAATAATAAATATTTAGAATTTAAATTTTCCAAAATTAAGTTGTCCCAAAATCAATTTGACCCTTAGTAAATTAAAACTACACAATATGTTTTTTTTTTTTTTTTCTAAAGTTTGTCTCAGTTCATTTATGTCTTTGTTGATTACCTTTTAAGGTTTACCTTTTAACTTGGCATCCATCCACCACCCCACCTAACCCCTTATACATCCAGAATACCCATTGCATGACTATGGACAAATTTACAAATTAACATAAAATCTTACTGATTGACCTAAAATTGGAAAAGCATAAATATATTTGGTATTTTATTTGTTTTAGAACATTTCTAAGTAGATTTTTGTAATCTATTACATTCGGAAAGAAAATCTATTTATTTTATCAAGGGTAGTAAGTGAGTTATGTTTGCGGTCAATCTCGCAAAAATGATGTTTTCCCCTCCTCCATGGCACAGGAAATAATTATTAGTTCTCATGAGAATTGTCACTACTAGTTGTTCTTGCAATACTACAGATATGGTTATGTTTGGTTAGAGCCCTAAAACAAAGGGACGTGTTTTTTTTAATATGATATTGAATATGTAAAATAACAATGAACATTATAAATTCAAATTATAACATGTTATAATGACCTCAATAAAACAACCAAAACAAATGTGCGTGAAATTTTAATATTTCTTCTGTTTTATTATACAACTAAAAGAGCCTGGGGTCAAATTGACCTAAAGGAACACTAATGCTATAAATGTGTACAGGACTTTAAAAAAAAATATTAGCAGGAAAAGTCATTAAATCTGAAGCAATATATATATATATATATATATATATATATATATATATATATATATATATATATATATGTGTGTGTGTGTGTGTGTGGTTGAACAACATTGAATGGGGTCAAATGGATGGTCAAGGATAATAGGAGGGTTAATGCAGATTTATTATTAATCACCAACATTGAACACAAGCAGAAGGATTTTATTCCACAGGAGGCGCCAAAGTTTTAGTTTCAAGCTTTTTACGTAATTTGCAAAATATATAATAATAAGCTATTTACACACAACATTTAGCCTATGTACTTTTCATAAATATTTACTAATATTTCAAGACAAGTTTTACAATTTTGAGTTAATTGGACCTAATTGATGGAGTTGTGTTATAGGGTACAAAAAAAGTTTCAGCACTCCAGCATTTTCTTAAACGCCTTTCTGAAACTGTTGTCTAAGAACGCGTAAAGGAACGGATTGAGACACGAGTTGGCGTAACTCAATCCTGTGATAAAATAAGAGATACCTATAACCAGCGGAGTAGTGGGTAAGTCTGAGGTGAGGGCGACCACTGTACTCAGGTGGAAGGGTGTCCAACAGAACAAGCAAACGGCAAGCACGACGAGGACCATCACTGTGACTCGTTTCTTGGCTTTGTCCAGAGCCTTGCCGTTGGAGTTGAGTCGTGTGCGTCTCAGCTTGTAGAGCATCACGCAATAGAGGATGCAAATAGTTGATACGGGAATGACAAACCCGAGGACCAGCGTGTAGATCCGACTGGCTTTGAACCAGAAACTCTCAGGGCTCGGGAAACTCAAAACGCAGCTCTTCCGGCTCTCCGCGTCGTCGGGACTCACGTAAACACCGGCGAAAACGGTAAAGGGCATCACGATGAGAATGACAAGAACCCAAACGCAAAGGCTGACCGTCTTGGCCAACCTGTAGGTCCGGTGGGGCATCCGTTTGGAGCGCAACGTGGAGACCACGACCAGATAGCGGTCCGCACTCATCACAGTCAAGAAGAGGATGCTGGAGAAGATGTTGTAGTGGTCTATGGAGAGGATCACTTTGCATAAAACCTCTCCAAACGGCCAATAGTTTAACAGGTGCTCGGCGATATTGATGGGCAACACCAACGTGAAAAGGTCGTCGGCAATGGCCAAATTCAAAATGAATAAGTTGGTGACGGTTTTCATTTTAGGCGCCTTTAAGATCACGTAAATGACAGCGGTGTTGCCCGTGAGTCCCACGGCGCAGATGACAGAGTAAATAACCGGTAGCCAGATATAGAAGTCAGAGTAGAACATCCACACTGGAGAAGTGCAGTTGGTTTGGTTATAATCCGGACTGGTCAGGTTGCATGAAGATTGCATTGTTTTGTTGTCCATAGTGTCTTTGAATTCTATTAGAATCAGAACAAATGTAAAACTTTATTACAAAAAAAAAAAAAAAAAGTTTTTTTTCTTTATTTTCTTCTTCTGCACAGTAAATGTATGTAATTGTCTGAGTTTGATTATCACATAATTAAATTCTATTTGTAGTCGTACTAAAGTACTCTACATTAAAAAAAAACATATGAGATTTTATAGGCTATAATTTCACGAAATAGAAAATGAATTGAGGTCATCTTACCTGATAGATCCAGACATACAGGATCTTCTGCTGGTCTTCTCTGGTTTTCCATGCACTTTGTGGTAAATGGCATGTAGAGCGCAACGCTTTTACGCGCGCGGTTTTACACCGCAATATGATGTAACAGACCTCCGACAGTCTCTCACATATCATTTTCATCCTTTATAGTCAGGCAGGGAACACAAAACGTTTCACGGTTGCAATTTATCCAGTTTATCCAGTTTGTCTAGAACAAATGAAATGACTACTGCTTTCGTATAATGCATTGTTCTTGTTGTAATACTTTGAAAGTAAAAAGAGCCAGTGTTAAACATCAGTTAATGATCCTCATTGGTTCTCGCAAGTCAAGCAAATATATTTGAGCTTCTGTTTATCACATTTGCAACTGTGTGAGTTGATGAATGTTTACATGTGAATAAAAGCCTAAATTTAATCTGTTCATCAAATAAAGTGATTTTTGTCGTGGAAAGTTTTGGACTACCGCTCAATTCAAATGGATTAGTTTTACGATCTCTTTATGAACTTTTTGAAGCATCAAAGTGTTAGTTAGCTGTCAATGAAGGGACTGAAATCTCAGATTTCATCAAACAGATCGGTAACACTTTACTTGGGGGTGTGCATAAGACTAACATGACACGTTCATAAAATGACATGACACATTTTATGAATATGAAGGAAGTTTTACGCATGTTTATGACAACTGTCATTAAGTCTCATTCGCTCAATTATGATATTTTTAATGCAAATATGACATTGTTTGAGATGTCTTGTTTCTGACAACTTGACATAAACCAATAAATCATGACCAACTTGGCATTACTAAGGCAACACAACCTGTCATATGACATAGCAGATTCATTATCAAACTTAAGAAACCACTTATATATTGGTTAACATTACATTATGTGGTATTGGTGGTGGGGTCCCACATCAATATTTTTTTCAGGGGCCCCCGAATCCTCTAGCTACAGAACTGATCATCAGGATATGCAGACACCTGATTTGATGTATAAGGATGTAATTTAATGTTTTACCATTCAATACATGTTAGCAATGTTATTTTTTACCATAATTTCAGATAATGCATGACTCACAATTTATTCATTAAGTTTTCTCAATATAGAATGGAGTCATATAACCGGTCTATTTATATTTTTGAGCAAGATGTGAAGAATAGTGTGTCAGTTTAAAGTTTATTTAAGATAATTTTTTAATTAGATAAATGAATAGTAGCAGTACTAACCACTGACTGCTGACGTCAATACTTTCAAAACATATTTGCAGTTGTCATGGTGAAGTGTTTGTGGTTGATTTAGTATGAAAAAAGTCATACCGTATCCCTTTATGCACATATGGGGCTTTCAGAAATCACATATGATAGATATATAGCATATGATACACAGCATATTTTCAGGTTCATTCTGTAAAACTGAGAAAAAGCACTTAAGACGTGTGATTTAAAGTAGCTTTCTCCCCATAAATCAGAGGCCATTATGTTCTCTCTGAGTGGATGCATATGTTCTGATTTAGCCATGACAAAGTATCAATCAAGGTAACACATATAAGTGGCTTTAGTCATGTGACAGCGGAGCAAGTCTCGGGAACTCTCGGATACACCTTACATCTAAAATAAAATAAGACATTCAAATGAATAGGAGTGAATAGAGGAGTAAATTGGGTTCTTTTACTGTGAGGACAAAAGAAATAAATAGAATGTGGGATGATCTTTTTTTTTACAATTTCAGATGGGTTATATTCTTTTGTTTCCTAGTTGTGGTGTTTGAGTGAAACTCAAAAACTTTTGCTTGAAATACTTACAAAATATTTACTTATATACTATATACAGTGTGTATATATATATATATATATATATATATATATATATATATATACAGTATACAAAGCTGTGAAAACTTCTTCAGAGTGATAAAAGCAAATACCTCAATGGGAGCTTGCAAAATAGGACACAGTGTCCTTTTCCAAGAAGAGAGGGAAAGCATGGTACAAAAGAAAAGTAGGTTGAGTGATGCAGGGCCAGACAGCTCGACCATATGCTCCATGTTGGAATTTGAGAACACCATTTTGAGGTGCAAACTCAAAGATGTGTTTCATCACAAGCTGCCTGATCTGTTGCATTTCCACACCAATTCTTATGAGTGAAGATGTGTGTATTAACAACCACAGATAAAAAGTATTAAAAAAATGTTGCAAAAAACTAGTGTGTGCACTAGTGTTCCATGGTTTTATCCTACACTCTTAAAAAGTTTTTTTATTGGTATATCTGGTTTCACAAGGAACATTCAACATCCATAGAACCTTTCCCAATACGCAAAAGGGAACCCAATATGGTTCTTCTATGGCATCGCTGCAACCATCTCTTTGCAGACTATATGCATTAGAAGCAAAAATGTTTTTGTTGTTGTTTTTTTTGTAGATTCACACCAATTTGGTGTGTCGAAGGGTGGTTCTTGCATCGCCAAATTGATGTGAATCTATTAAAAATAAAATCATATCTTTTTTTTTGAATGCATTTTATTATCTTAAAAGTCAGATAAGATATGATTAGATTAAGATATGACTTCATATGTCTTTTTGGAGTGTTCGACGTATTTTATAAAATGTTTACCAAAGGGATAATTCACGCAAAAATTCATGCAAAAATGAAAATTCTCTCATCGTTTACTCACCCATATTTTGAAGAATGTTGGTAACCAAACAGCTGTTGAGCACTACTAACTTCCATAGTATAGAAATCAAATACAATGGAAGTCATTGGGGACCAGAAACTGTGTGGACCAGACACATCTTCTTTTATGTTCAGCACAAGAACGAAATAGTTATGAGTTTGAAAACACTTGAGAGTGAGTAAATGATAATTTTCATTTCAGGGTGAACTTCGGGTAATGCTTTAAGTTGCAATCTTTAGATTTGAAATAGCTGTTGTTATTAGCCACATTAGCTGTAGACATTTTGTTATGTATGTTTTCATTAAAAATATAATATGAAGACAATATTTATAGTTTCGATTAATGTTATTGTTCTTTACATAACCCCTGTAACCACGGGGGCTCAAGCAGCTTTTATTTTTTTGCATTTGTCTTTTTCAGTCCTATTCGTTGGCCCTGGCCATTAAAACCAAGATGCTTTTTTGCAAGCCTTTATTGAAGATTCTTTCTCATATTTCAGGAATGATTTATCAAATAAGACTTTTTAAGGCCTTTTTTATTATTTTAATTTCACCCTGTGGGATTTTAAATCATTTCCGGCCGATAATAGCAGTGTGTTAGCACCCCTTTGCTAATGGATAAATGAGTGGTGCTGAGCCAATTTACAGGCCTAATGGCAGGAAGTGGAAGCATTAAAATTTTCTCTTTCTTTTTCTCCCCTTATTTCTTTAACAGCAGCCTTCAGTCTAAAAAACGACCACATGGATTTGCATCAGTGGTGTCTCACTTAGCACATTTATTACATGCAGATGTTTTCCAGCTGGCTGTAGGGTTCATTTGTATTGAGAGTGTCAGTGCATTATTATGTGTACATGGAAGTCTTACACTTGGGTGCCCGTGTGTGCGTTTGCGGATTGGGGTGTAATTGCTTAAGGACGGAGGAGTTTAGCATTGCATCAAGAAGAAAATTTCGAAACTTTTTACATTTTGAGTCTTATTACAAAGTGCAGAGGGCCAGAATAGCCTTTCAAGGTAAGCTGGATGTGGATTAGGGTCCTCTCCCATGCTCTAAAGTCCAGAAAACACACGGCTAACTAATCTCAACTCATAATGCCTATTCTTCAATAAATATTTCTGATTACCAGGCCTTACTGTTTTATGTGTGTGTGTGTGCATAATATATATATATATATATATATATATATATATATATATATATATAGGTAACACTTTACAATAAGGTTCGTTAGTTAACATTAGTTAACTACATTAGTTAATATGAACTAATAATGAATAGCACATATACAGCATTTGTTAATCTTTGTTAATGTTATTTTCAACATTTACTAATACTTGATTAAAATCTTGTTAACATTAGTTAATGCACCGTGAACTAACATGAACAAACAATGAACAGCTGTATTTTCATGAACTAACATTAACAAAGATGAACAAATGCAGCAACTAATGTATTGCTCATGGTTAGTGCATGTTAGTAAATACATTAACTAATGTTAACTAATGAACCTTATTGTAAAGTGTTACCACTTAAATTTATTCAGAGCCAAAGTCCTAAATGATAAAAGCTAAATAACATAACATGTGACAATGGTTGAATTAAAATGTTTTCAAACTAACAGAATGATGGACAATTTCCAGAAGGAGTCTAAAGGAGTTTAAAATTGAGAGTGATAAGCCAATAAGATCTCAATGTAGAATATTCAATTGCTTATAATGTTTGAATGCATGAATGAAGATGTTAATCAACTCTGCAGCCATAAGAATCAACAAGCATATTGAGTGCGTCAGCGGTCACAGGGTCCTGCTCTGACTCTCACTCTGCCCTGGAAACTCAAATCCAAATCAACACAGTAGCCATCAATTTCCCCAGATGAAAGGCAGTGTTTAGCATGTTCTTTGCATAATGAATGTGATCATGAAAAGTTCTTGGCCTCTGAACTAATGAAGATAAATATTGTCGTTCAGTCTGTTGCCTGGGGAACAAGCTCAGCTCACAATGCTCTTACTGATGACCAACAACAAACTCTGAGAACTAATGGAGATGCTTCATCCTTCCGATAATCCCTGATGTATTTGATTATACGGTCAGCCTTTTCCAAGCTAAATGTAGAAAATTTCTGTCCACAAGGAACAAATCTGTTGTCATAGCTTGTTGTTTGTATTCTGTTGTTGTATATTCCAAACTGGCAGAGGCATAATGTCTGCCAGTATTCAGAGAACAAAGGAAGCAGAGATAGGCTATACTTCTAAACAGAATGTGAACAATGACCGAGGATGACACTAGACAAATCATTGGACAAATAACGCAGAAAAACAGTTTCAGACTGTGGATAAGATGAAAGGGATTGTATGGGAGAGGAAACAAGAGAGAGAGGAGAATAAAAGTTTGAACTAACGAGGACAGTGTGTTTTCCCCTTTCTCTAGCTATCAGAAGAGTTATAAGATGAGAGGCTCATGCAAAACTGAGGTTTCTCAGGTCAAGTCATAGAAGAGACTGACTTTCACCCAAGTGTATGTCATAATATAAAGGAAATTCAAACACATAAATACTAAAGTTTTTTACCAGACATTTTAGTGATATTCTTTGCCTTTCTCCAGCAGGGGGCAGGGTATTAGAAAAATATTAAAAAGTAGAGTCTCAAGAAGTATCAAGAGGTGGCGCTAGAGAGCCATGTTCAATGTCACTCAAGATTGTAAACACTCACAATTAGCTTTATTTAAACGCTCTGAGAAACATATTTCATATTACTTTTACGACATCGACATAACACTTCTTTATTTTACTTATTTAATCAGATTTTAGATCCCACTGTACATGTCTATAATTAAAGCTGTAAAGCAATTGGAAGTGATTTCCAGTAAGCTTTTTAACACACTTTGTAGAGCACTGCATTTTGCACAAATTTGGAACTGTAAAAAGAGCCTTTTTCTGTCTCTCTGTTTGTTCACTTGATGCAATCATGCAAATATAAGCACTTAAGAACTGAAAATTTAGCAAAGCAATTGGAAATGTCCATGCACTGAATGCACCATGCTTTAGGAGATATACACTTGACCTCAGCAAGGTTATATTAAAGGAATCTCAGGTCAAAGAGGAATCTTAAATCGAGAGGTCACATGCCACATAGTTCAAATTCTACAGAATAAAACATAATGTTGTCTCCTTTAATGTATTCTACCTTGCAAAAGTGTTCATACCCCCTTAATTTTTTCACATTTTACATTGCAGCCTTATGCTAAACTTCTTTAAATTACTTTTTTTCGCATCAATCTTCACTCCATACACCATACTTACATATTTGTGATAACTTTGCAGATTTATTAAAAAATATATATATACAGTATATATATTTTGCATAAGTACTTGTACGTATTCTGAGACATTTGAATTTAGTTAAGGAGTTGGCCTATTCCAATTTCTCTGGATAATCTTTGAAATGTTTCTACACTTTGACTGGAGTTAACCTATGGCAAATTCAATTTGAAAAGGCACACCTCTCAGCTGAAAATACACATCAGATCAAAGACCAAGCCATGAGGTCAGAAGAACTGCCTGTAGATCTCAGAGACAGGTTTGTGTGGAGACAGAGATCTGGGGAAGACAACAAACAAATAACTTCTGCATTGAAGGTTCACAGAAGCATGTAGCATCCAAAATCCTTAATGGAAGAAGTTTGGAACAACCGGGACTCTACCTACAGCTGACCTCCTAACCAAACTGAGCAATGAATGGAGAAGGGCCTGGTTATGTCCAAGAAGCTGAAAGTCACTCTAGATGAGCTCCGTGATCATATATGGAGATGGGAGAAATTTACAGAAGGATAAACATCACTGCAACTCTCCACCAATCTGGGCTTTATAGCAGAGGCTAGACTCAAGCCTCACAAGACACACTAAAACCCACTTAGAATTCGTAAAACATCACCGAAAGGACTCAGAATCTGAGAAACAAGACTCTCTGGTCTGATGAACCTCATTTCCAAATGTCATGTCATGTCTGGAGGAAACCGGCACTGCTCATCACCTGCACAATACCATCCCAATGGCAAAGCACGGTGGTGACAGCATCATGCAGCAAAATATAGAGATATGCATAATGAAAACCTGATCCAGTGCATTCAGAACCTTGGACTGGGCAGAAAGACGGGCTTATGGACAACTGAATGATCTTGAGTGGGCCAACCTGGGCTTGAACCCAATCAAACATCTCTGGAGAAACCTGAAAATGTCTGTCCACCGATGGTCCCCATTCAACCCGACAGAGCTTGAGAGGATCTGCACAGAAGAATGGCAGGACATCGACAAATGCAGATGTGCAAAGCTTGTCACATCATAACAAGAAAAGTCCTGAGTTAGAGTACAAATACTTATGCAAAGTAATTATTTCAGTTTTTCCTATTTAATAAAGTTGCAAAAAGTAGTCACATCTGTTTTTTCTTTGTCATTGTGGGGTGAGGAATGTAAATTGATGTGGGGGGAAGAGTAATTTAAAGCCACTAGAGCATAAAGCCGCAACAAAACAAAATGTGGAAAAATGAAGGGGTACAAATACTTTCACAAGGCACTGTATACGTATATCTCATATACAGGCTACATTGATAATACATGATACAGTTCAGGCATGTGTTTCCATGTCCATGCTGGTCATGTATAATTAGTACATGCAGTGAGAGAGACGTAAAAAAATTAACTCTGCAAAATAGTTTTTTTTTAAATCACACACATCCAGTGTAATTTATTTAACACAATACAGGCTTCTCATTATATTTGGTTCAATCTTGGCTACAGTGAACTGTACAATATTTATATGGATGTATTTGATCACACGTGTGTGGATGTGTGAACCACAGTAGCTTAAGTCTGACTCTGCGGTTCTGTCAATGCATGTTGTGGTGAAATGTCATCCACGCATCAAAGATTCCCCGAGGATTGTGTCAAGAGAGGTTATCCGATGTCACAGAGCACTGGAGTTTCCATCAAATGCACTGAGAATTATTTGTCAGCATTATTCAGTATTTCATATTTAATCCCCTTTCATTTAATCGCAAGGAATGTCAACGTAAAAACAAAACAGTCATTATCACCACTCCTCCCTATTGAGTCCATTATGCCTGTCGTCCTAGCATCCATTGAGCAGACAAAAGAAAGAATGACCACAGGCCGATGCGTTGCTTATCTCAGTGTGGCGGTACAGTTGATAGGCTTTAGGGTGCTTTTGTTCTGCCTTTATGGCTCTGGAGTCATTCACAGGCCCTGCTGTCTACACACCCGAGGCAGTTCCTCTTCACTCTCTTCTTTTCCTACTTTTCCCTTATCCCTTACTCCCGATTCCAGGAGCATATGTCACTTGGAAGTGCTCTGCTAATTAGAGGGCTCTTTTGTCTGTGGGTTTCTCTTTTCTTTGCTCTTGTTGTTGATTGTATTGTCACTGGAGTATCCGTGGGAGTCCTGCCGTCCCGACAGAAGGTTTTTATTGGACTCTTAATGAGTTTACCTCGGGTGGTCTCCACAGCTGATCTGCACCTCTCATTCTCTGCCCACAGTGAGCAGAGGCAGATTTCAGCCATCAGGGCTTCTTATCTCGTCTGTTCAGGGTGTTTATGTATCTGTGCATGTCCTGCGCAGGGACATAGGGAAGCGCATTATCGTAGGAGTATGTGCTTAGGCTCAACCTGATTCTTTACAATGCAGTGCTTTACAGAGCGTGAGGAGAATTGCCAACAGTGCTGGCTTGATTTCTCTCTCTTGGGAAAGTGGCACGTGTGCCATGTTACAACTAGTAAATAAGATGGCCCTCAGTGACCCTGCCCTGGCAATCTCTAGGGTCATCTCTCCTACAGCACCTGCTCTCTGAAATAAAGCGATCAACAAAGGTCACGGCCCCTGTGTATCAAGCATTTCTGTGGGTCGAAGGTCAAGCATTGACCAGTGTGGTTGTCCCAATGTGACTCCGATTCACTGCGTCCAATCGTAACGCAACCCGAAAGCATTGACTTTCCTGATGTGCTGACAGGTCTTTTCAGATTTTCTGGTGTCAAATTGGGACATTTAAAGTTTGTTTCTGATAAGTTGGTTTAAAAAAATGTCCTTAACTCCTTGTGTAGGGTAGGTTGAGGTGAGAAGCCCCCTGGGGCAAGATGACCTTTCTCCCATTCTTTTTTTTTTCTCCTGACCATAGATGGCACAAAATCTCATCTCAGCACTTTAGATGAATGGCTATGTTATTTTTAATTTTGTCATTTCATTTAAATATCAACATTTGTGGGATTTAGTCAGTCCGGTTCATTTTGAGGTTTAATGATCTAATTTTGTGTCTCTGGAAAATAGTAATCTGTGACATTGTCTTATGTTGAATATCACTTGAATTTTACTAGAATTTGTAAAAGTTATAGTATGTCAAATTTATACTTGGGGTTAGATGACCTATAGGTTAGATGCGTGAAATTATTACATTTGCATTAATAGTATTGCTTGATCTTAAATTAATATATAAGCAGTTAAATAAGTAAATATTAATATGCTTGTAAATCCTGAAATACCTTTCAGATGAATCTGGAATTCGGCTTTGTCTGTCATCAGTTATTCAATTATCAACTCAATTGTCAATATAACATTTTAAATACAATAGGTTGTTTACTATTTTATATTAATGGGACTTAAAATATAAGTTAATAAGAGTATAAAACGTTTCTGTAAAAGTTTATCCAGGGATATTTCGTACTGTAATATCTAAAGCAAAGTTTCTAATTATTTCCTATAACAACACACTGACTGATGCATCATCATCCTGCACAAACATGCTAAACTAATCTTAATATGTTACAGTTTCAAAATAAATCCATGTTTTTATTAAGGGGGCATCTTCCCCCCACGATGCATTCAAAAGTTTGGGGTCACTAAGAATGGTCATTCAGCAAACATTACAATTAATCATAATTAACAGTAAGATATTTATAATGTTAACAACAGTTAACATTTTTTTTTATCTTACTTGCTCTAAACTTTTAATAGTAGAGTATGGTTTCCACAGTAATATGAAGCAGCACAACCATTTTCAACATTTATAATACTATGAAAAGTTTCTTGAGCACCAAATCAGCAAAGAAAGATTTCTGAAGTAAATGTTCTTTCAAAAACATAAAATCTGATGAAGATGAAGAGAGTGCATTTACTGTAGTCATTTTTAAAAGACTAAAGGAGATGCAAAAAGTTGCACTTGCTTTGTGCTTTCATTTAGTTAGATTACAATAAATATGCAATTTAGAGGAAAATATATATGTAAAAAAATCAAACATATATATATATATATATATATTATATAATTTAATATATATATATATATATATATATATATATATATAAATTAATATTTAAAAATTAATTATAAAAGAACATACATGTAAATACCCCCAATATTTTACATATGATTGCTAAATGTAAATGTATAATTGCTTAACCTTCTTTTGTGATAAGCCTACCCAGTGATTACTATGAATCACTATTATCTGAAAAGTTGCAGATGGCAACTGAGTATGGATATTTGAATAGGAATTTCCAAACCAGCCAGTCAGCTGTGCATGCTCACAATATCCACCAATTTAGTCTTTGTAGTGCTGGGGAAATCGGTCTCACCCCCCTTCAGATGTGTGTACTTTCTATACTGTTTAGATTATTTGCATACAGATGTCTAGTCAGCCCCACTTTGGGCCTGAAAGGGATGGAGGGAGGAAGGGAGGGAGGGAGTTGCTGACTAGCCCATAATTTCAGAGCATACTTCTTAGTGCCATGGCTACTGTGTTTTGATCACTGGGCACAGGTGGCATCTTAATTACCATGGATATTTTAGAGAGAAACTGTGAGGGCCATTTGTATTGGATCACCAGTTTAGCAGACCCTCTCAAAATACCATTAGCACCACTTGGATCATTAAAATTAAGGGCCTAATGACACAGAATTACAAAATAGCTTGGACAACATTTAAATAGAGCAACTTTATGGGACTTTACGCTCAGCTATGAGGGTATCCAACATATGTGAGTCAAGATCACCAATCTAGACTTTTGTGTCCAGATTGTGAATAATTAGTGTGGCATGGGAACAGGTGGAGCAGAGTCTCTGGATGAGGGGAGATTGTCTCAGTAGTGTGAGAGAAAGAGAGAGAGAGGGAGAGAGCAGGAGGAATGGTGTGAAAAGAGCTTGTCTCCTGTTCTTTCAGCTACTTTTTGTCTTATTCTCTCACTAAGACAAGAAAACCTATACTTTAGGACAGCTGCTAAGCTGATTTTCCCAGAGATTAACAGCATATCTGTTGTGTCAAAGAACTGACCACAAAATGCAAGCTGTTGTCTTTGACGTGTTAGTATGAGCAAAGGTTGCTGAAAGAGAAAGTTCTTATTGAAGTTTTGAGGTTTAAGTCCACAAGCAATCAAAGGCCTTTGTCTTTTCACAATACAACAATATTGCACAGCCAGTCAAATCAGACTCACGACAGAAGCTTACATTTCACATGTCAAGACAAGCAATGCATAGTTTCATATTTTGTCTGTACACAAGTTTTTTCTTCATTACATACAATATGGAATATTCAGTATTATGCAAAAAAAAAAAAAAAAATCTTTGCAAAATAAGAGCTTTGTGACCTGAATCCAAATATTAAGGCATAAGTTATAAAAGTTGTTACTAAAATATTATTTTAATTTAAAACTTTCCTTTTGTAAGTTTTGTAAATGTACACCCAGAAATAAACACAGTTAAATGCTTAAATTGCTATTTGTTTTGTTTATTTATGTTGTTCACTGTGTCTGATATAACTTATTATTCAGTCATAATTTGGTTTGTTGTCTCATCAAAACTTTAGTTGTTTCTTCTCTCAATCCCTTCCCCCATTTTTTTTCTCACAAGATTCTTAAAAAAGGGAGACTAGCTGGGTTTGCCTGATATCACCCTCCAGGGTGACAGCTGTGCCAAAAAGCCCTTCACCACACACACACACACACACACACACACACAAAGCTCATTTAGGGAGCCTTGCTCAGTGGCCTGGAAATCACACTCTAAGCTCCGCCCTAAAGTGTGGTCAGCCATTGTCATTGTAATGAGGCCGTGTGCAAGCGTATAAAGGAGAGAGAGTGGGTTTCAGTCTTCCCTCCCCGTAGACATTTTCCACACACAACTACTTGATTAGCCCTCTGATTTCATTCAATATGAAGCTGATTACAAAAGCCAGCAAAGTCATATAATAATAAACAGATATCATCAACCATTATGAATGAGAAAAAGAGTGTAAATAATTAATCAACACTCTTTCAAAGTAACACACACCATATCCCATCATCAGTATTCACAAACATTATGCTGTCTGCAGTTAAACGCATAAAAGCCAACGCTGACAGGCTCCAAGTGCTCATATGTTCATACGAGTCTTTTCAAATAACGCTCTGAAAGCTTTTCACACTTTCTACAGGCCTGGAGTCCACTAAGTGTAAATGCATTAATAAGCACCCCTGGCCTCCTCCACACGTCCCATGGTCCCCCTCCTTACTCACCATGGCAACAGCAATTTGGGGGGGGGGGGGGGGGGGGGGATTCTCAGCATCATTATCAGCAGGCCCATCTGTCATAGGGGGGTAAGACTTCAGATCACGTAAAGAGGCCTACGTGGGCTCCAGCAGTAACCCAGCACATATGCCTTCTCACTGGGCTGACAGGGAAAGGGTGGGGGAGAAGAGAGGTGCACCAGATTGAGTTTGGGAAAGAATGAGAAAGATCTGAGGGCATGAGGTTTCATTGATTGATTAACTGATTTATAGACTCAGATACATTTACAAAACATTCAATATTTTTTTATAGTTGTAAAACAACTTCTAAATATTTTTAAAATAAGAAAATCTATTTTTTACTTTTAAAAATGTTTTTCCTTTTTTCAATTTGTAAAGCGACCTTGAGGTCATGAAAGGTGCTATATAAAAATTAATTATAACAATTTTTTAAATGTAGTTATTGTTCATAGGTGTTTAGTTTAAACAAACAAAAATCACAGTGATGAAATCTGATGTAAGAATATATAAGATTAAAAACTGTATGTGTAAAATTGGCTACATACGATTTACATGGGGAAACTATTTTTAAATACAATTTCCAATCTTGTTTATAATTTAGGATAATGTTAATGATGTTTACATCTGAACATCTACAAACACTTTTCATCTGCATGTTTAAAAACTAGAAATATCATAGCTGACCAAGTTGAGACACGTAGTAAAAAAAGTAGGCTAGTGGCAGAAAATGAATCAAAATTTGTCTCTACTAAAGAAAGAAAAATAGCTTCAGATAATAGCCTAAATGTTGTGTATTTTCTGAGAATATTCAACTCACTCAGAAAAAAGTTTTACCGAGAGATTTTCATTTTAAAACATTCTGACACATGACTCGAGGCGTACTACAAGACAAGCTTTTGTTTTCATTTTCAGATGTCATTGTGTGAGACACAGGCAGTGAGGCGCGCCCTCATTGGCTCGTCGAGAGGAACGACCGCCGCTGATTGGTGGACGCAAACTCACATGAAATAAGACCGCCCACATCTGTGTGTAAGTTTTGTTTAAAGAAACTTTCTCTAATGAAGTTGACTAGTTTTGCGGTGTCGAAGGCGAAGAAATCACCGCAAGGATGAAGTTGTGTAAATCTTTTCTCGGTGAGTGATGGACTTCTCTTTTTTAATCAAGTAGCCTATTTTCAAACTTAGTCATAGTCTGGTTTGCTGTGGTTTTGTTGATAGCCTGTGTTTTTGGGTTTGCTTTAACTTTTTGTTAACAATAATTCGCAGTAAGTTCAATATTGTGGTAACTCGAATAATACATTTGTATGTGTTTTTGTGTGTGTGTGTGTAATCTGCTATGAGAATTTAAATCTGCACCGACAGTCAAATTTCACCCCCCCCCCCTTTTTTTACTTTCATTTTAAGTATTAATAAAATCTTGACTTTATAGACATGGATTACGTTTTAACTCTTTCGAAATAATCTTCTATTGAGGAAAACATAGTATTGACCTAGATCCTGGATTTTTGTATCTTTAAAAAAAATGAACGAACGAAACGAAATCCCTGTCCAGACAGTTTTAAACAAAGGCAACTTTTGTCTCCCACGGGGAGTTGCGCTTTAAACTCTGAGGCTGTCTGACTTCTGGCGTATTAAAACTTTTGTATTTGGGGAGGGATCAGTCCATCTGGCTTTTAGGGGGATTCCGGGGGGTTGCGCTTCTCATTCGCTCAGCTGGCATCCTATGTAATATTTATACACAGTGTCTGGCCAGTGGGAACAGACTGCGGCTTTAATTGTATGCTGGGCTATCCATCTGTATGAAACTTTAGGATGAGGGGTTAGCTCCAGCTGGTAACCGAAGAACTTCGGTCTTATTAAATATGCAAACTCTTAAAGGCTTCTGCTAACTTCATACTTTTTGTTGTTGTTGTTGTTGAAGTTTGGTAAAGAGCCCCTACTTCGTTAAGTTTCTCCTCTTTCCACATGTGATAATAACATAATAATAAAAAATGTGTAGGTTATTTATAGGTATTTTACCATTAATCCAATTTATCAGTTCCACTGTGTTCGATTGGAAACTTCAACATGTGAACATCTTTGTTCGATTTTTTTAAAGAGTTTTCAGAAATTAGTAAGGCTCAGTAATCATTAGTAGGCTAATCAGAATTTCAATGTGTTCCCCAAAAGTGCAATGAACTTATTGTCTGATTTTCATTAAAGATAAAGAAGTGATTTTAAAACATTTAAAACACCTTTTACAACTGGTTGGCTTACTTGAACAAAGTTAAGCCATCTGAAATCTTCATGTTTATTTTAATCTATTTTTTTATATAGTGGGGCAACCTTAGTAGAGATCACAATAATTTAACAGTACAAGTTGGACAGATGAAGTTAATTCGATCATATTCCACAAAACTAGGTCACGTTGTAGGCTTCTGGGAAAGCATTAAAGAAAAGTAGTTCAACGCTTTTGAAGCAAGGCAAATGTGTCATTACGCCTGAAAAAAATAGATCCACATTGAAGACTTGTTTGTTTTAAAAATTATACTCTCTCCAATCTCAGGCTAGGCTACTGCAATATGACAATCGTACAATATCCTTACAAAACCCATATGATGTTTAAATGATTTAAACTATGTTTCGTAACTTTTTAATATATAAAAAGTTTCGTAACCTTTTAATATAACCTTCTGTGCATTAATCGTTATTGAAAACAGCTTTTTGTTCAAAGTATGCACCTGCCGCGGATAGCGCTCTTGTCCATGGTACTGAAGCAGCGCTGTTCTCGGTGCTGAACTTTCAGCTGAACTCAGGCGTCTAAATGTAGAGATTCGTTCAAAAATATCTCAAATTAGTTTAGGTTGTTGGTGAAATGTCAAACGACTTTCATTTTGAGCGTTTCATATAGAGTGGGTGGATGGGGGGTCAATAGCGGCCCACTCTCCATCTTGTGTTGTATGATTTACTATGATGATGATGATGATGATGTCACGGCGCAGGGTAGATAGAGGAGGGGTGGACAATGGGCCTGTGAACGAAAGGTAAGTCAGTATCGTTCGACAAAGCGTGTGAAGAAATGATTTTGGCAGCATTTGTGCTCACATTACCTGTCGATTAAGGGATATATGCCACTTGCGTACAACATGAAGAGGTTTCCGACCGATCCTGAGCGAATTATTAGAGGATTTTAACGGTAGCGGCGCGAGACTCATTCTGAAGGGGAGGTGTACAACACTGAAGTTAACACACACACACACACAGCCTACAAAGAGCAAGAGGCCGCTCGCATCTCCTTGAAGAAAAACGTCGTTTGCTTATGGTATTTTTTTTGTTTACTAATTCGATTGCTGATGTGGATGAAAAATTCTGTGTTTGGAAAGGTTTGCTGGTTTGGATTTCCGTTACTACTGAAGCCAAATGGACGTCGGACTTGTAATCTCTTAAAGAAGAAGTGCAGTTACACCGTGTTTACATTTTCAGAACGTTTTGTCTTGCGTACAATAAGTCACAGTTATGTTATGTAAAATTACGAATAATGTTTTGTGAATAATTGTATTGTAAGTTACATCGCTGGTTTATTTTCAAGAAACCCAAGAACTTAAAAGGGCCTTTAACGTATCTATAACACAAAATTCAATTCATGCTGTCATATTAGCCTACAATGTAAGTGTTGTGCTTGTTTTGAATATTTACGTGGTTGTTTAAATTCAAGCGGAGTATTGATTGGAAGTTTGCTTATTCATACTAAGTCAGAGATAGCCTACATGTAGCCTATGTTATGTATTTAGCCTAATGGGAGTGGACAAATATACATTAGAAACCCTTAAGCACAAGCAGCATATGTTTTGTCTTTTATGCGTGCGTTATTTGCGAGAAACAAAACAATGCGAGCGAACCATCTGTTTACTTGAGGCTAGGCCTACATTATACACTATTAGTTTATTAGAGTGTCGCCTTTTCTTTGAGTTTTACATTTAAATGACTGTTTATTCATCGCTTATGCTGGGTTAGGACCTATGTCGGTTGGACTTTAACCGTTATTGCTTTGATAATACAGTCAAGTGGAGACAGCTCTTACATGTTTTGCTGAATATTGTTTCTCCTCGATGAAAGTGACAGTGTAATAAAGGCGGAGGGTTTGGCTTATAGTAATTGAAAGGCGTGGTGTGCAGAAGAGGTTATGCGCAGCATCATCATGGTGCTTTTTCGAAGCCATGGGTCTGATGCGACAAAAGAAACACTAATATTAGGCTAGTCTATGCTAAAACGTGAGAGCAATTTGTGGCTAACATGGCCTCCCATTGGTCCATTTCATACAAGCATATATGGGAGTTGAACAATGTTTTTCTATTCTCTCCATCATTTGAGAGATTGGGCCTAATGTTTGAGAATTATTGAAAGGGTATCCCTGAAACTAGTAGCCTAATGTATAACGTATAATGTATATGTATGTCTAAATAACATGGCAGCATGTACATTTTCCACATTAATGTCTTTGGAAGTTCCAACCTGTAAAAAAAAAAAAAAAAAAAAAAAAAATGAAAGGAATATTCTGAAGAATTATAAATTATAATTTCATCAAATTATATAATTTGACTCCAAATATAGTTATAAATTAATTTTCAGAAGTATTTGTATGTTCCTCCCCTTTTGTGTTTATTCCTTTTATACAAAGTTTTCAGCAACTGCATTCAAATGCGAACGGGCACAGGACAGTGAGTTTGACTTGCATATTGCATCATATGTGGCAAGTGTCACAATTGTTGCGGTTCTCAAGGGAATTCCCTCCCCTGTTACGTGGGTGACATGGATGAGCACCAGGTGCTGCTTAAAACGTAATCAGACCACGTGTAATGACGCCCTGATAAAAACAGCTGGGTCACGGCCGTATCTCTCGTCACCCGGGATGAATAATCAACACCAGAGCCATGAAGGCACGCAGATTCTGTCAGACCGTGATGGACTGCTGGAAGCCCTTTCAGTGGCCAGAGTGCATATGTCCTCTAGGGGATATTCAATGTTTGCTTCTGGATTAGGGGTGTTCATCTTTGATAATCATCCCATGGAAAATTACGTTGCGGTATTAAAGGCAAAGATTTGTTTACTTTCTGATCTTAGAAGCTCAGCTGCTCACAAAGCATAAATGTGCGTTTTTTTTTTTGTCATTTTAGTTGCATATTTCAAACTAATAGTCTATTATTCATCAAATATCCCTTATATAAAGTATTATTTTATTATGTTTCACGAATGGGAATCCACTGTCAAGACTTTCTTATTGTGACTTTTGATTTCATTATGTAAAATATTTGGACATGTCAAACTGAAATTGTTGTCTTATCCATTCTATCCTACAGAGAATGAGTACAGAGGGCAGCTGCTGAGCCAGAAGTGGACACGAGGGGACAGAGTTAGCAGCTGTGAGAACAAGAGGAGTAGGAGACTCAAAGTGAGACATTATGTGTGTGTGTGAGTCTGTCTGTCAGAGTGGCTTTATTTCATCGTATTTCCCTTTCTGAAGCTCTGACATCTTTCTCACACTGGGAGGGCCCCATTTCTTTCTCATATTGTACTTTGCTTCCACCAAGGATTGGTAGGGATGTGCAATTGAAAGAACTTACTGGATGTGTATTATTGATTGAGCTCTTTAAAAAGCATTTAAGATGATTGGGGTCTACTCTGGTGTCTGTGAAATCAGAACCGCTCAGAACTGAGGATAAAAATCACAACCTGAAACATATAGATATCAAGCCAGAGGACAGTGAAATTATACATTTCATATGATTTTAGAGACACATTAGAGAAATGAGTGTGAGTAGATGAGTGAGTAGAGTGTGTAAGACATAATAAATACTTCACACATAATAATCTCGTCACCTCCCATGCATTTTTGTTTCAGATGAGCCAAGACGCAGACGAGAAGCGGACAAGGACACGCTCAAAAGGAATCAGAGGTAAGAGCCTCTTAAAAAAGAATCTGTTTTTGTCCATTTCAGTGAATTTATTGACTGACGGAGCTTTTATCTCTCTCCTTATATCAGTTCCTCTTGAGCTTGTTGGACAAGAGTACAGGTGAGATAATGAGCTTTTATGCTTATGTAGTGTTACTCATCATGTTTAGAAAGACCACTGTTTAGTAAAACGAATGCAGCTAATGGAAACTCTTGTTTTGCAGCTGCCCTACACCAGGATGCGACGGCCTAGGCCATGTCAGCGGAAAGTATGCACGACACAGAAGGTTAGTAGTAAGAACTCTGTCTCTTATAACTGCCAATACAAAAAAACAAAAATAAGTGGAGAATCTGAGTTTTTACCGAACCTTTTCATCCTTTCCAGTGCATTGGGCTGCCCATTGGCTAAAAAAAGAAAACTCCAGGAGGCAGAGGAGAACCAGCCAGCCCCCAAAAAGAAACCTAACCCCTTAAAACTGGCCATGGATGATGGGTTCAATGCAGACAGTGACACAAACAGTGAAACAGAAGCAAAAGATGAGGAAGTGGAGTCTGAAGAGGACACTGTCGATAAAGAGATGGAAGCGAAAGAAAAGACACCTACATCAGAAGCAATGACAGGTGGTTAAATTAACTATTCATTACTGAATTTTAAATTATATAGATGGTTATCTAACATGCAGTGCATGTACAAACCCAGTCTTTATGTATTTAAGCTCATTAGTGACAAATATCACCAAACTGGCCAAGCAACATCAAAATTATTTTAGTTTATAATTGTCCTTTTTATCATTTCCTTAGAAGAAAGTTCACAAATTGATTCAGAAGAGAAAAAGACGCCTGTCCGAGAAACGTCAAGTCCAGTGCCAGAGATCGAAATTGAGAAGGAGGAGGCCAATATTGAGGTCCAACAAATCACCATGGAAACCGAAACAGAGGAGGAGCTACAGGTCGCCGAAGAGATTCAAGCTCGAGAAGAAGAGATAGAGGAGGAAG
The DNA here is from genome assembly GCA_038021265.1 of Cyprinella venusta. Taxonomy (NCBI): domain Eukaryota; kingdom Metazoa; phylum Chordata; class Actinopteri; order Cypriniformes; family Leuciscidae; genus Cyprinella; species Cyprinella venusta. Next base: position 20,894,435 of record CM075883.1, on the reverse strand, counting down.
CTGAAGAGATTACTGAAGAGGAGCGAGTGACCCAGCAACTGAAAGAGACCGACGAGCCTGTGACAACAGTTGAGGAAGAAGAGGACGACGATGACGATGAAGAGGGGGAGGAGGAAACACAATGTCTGAGCCAGAAGAACAACTCGGACCACCAGTACTTCAGTGGAGACTTTGGCAAAATTCAGACCAAAGAGACTGTGGAGACTGAGAAGGACAGTGAAGATGATGATGAGGAAGGAGATGAGTTGGAGGAGCAATCCCAGGTAGAGCCTTCCTCCTTAATCACCCCTGTCCCCGCTGCTTCAGCTCAGGAATTAGATGTGATAACACACAGCAACATAAATCTAGACCACCCAGTTTGCGAAGATGAAGAGGAGGATGAGGAGGAGGAGGATGACGCTTCAGATAAAGACTCCCCCACTGTAGTCATCGAGCTGGGTTCAGAGGGAGAGGAAGATGAAGATGAGGAAGAGGAAGATGACGGAGAAGAAGAGGAGGCCGATGAAGTAGACGATGACGAGTTAGACAGCATGTCACAGAGGTCGGAGGTCACAGATGACTCGGAGACGTACGACATGACACGGGGGAACCTGGGACTTCTGGAACAGGCCATTGCACTGAAAGCTGAACAAAACGGTCACAGTTCTGAAGAGAGCTGCTCTCCTGAGCAGCAGCACTACTACAGCCCGGAGGAGAGGATGAGCAAGTCCATGGACATCACAGCTCGTAGAGCATACTACGGCAAAGGTGACAGGAAAAACTTATTTCAGCCTACTTTAATTGTAACCCTCTATGATGATAATTTTGGATAACATAAAGTTACAGTTTGTGTGGGTATGGAGTTTAATTGGTTTTGGTCTCTTCACTCTTGGAAACAGAAGGTTCTAGATCAGAGAAGAAGGAAATAAAGTGCCCTACTCCAGGATGTGATGGGACAGGTCATGTGACTGGATTATACCCACATCACCGCAGCCTTTCTGGGTGCCCACACAAGGACAGAATCCCTCCAGAGAGTAAGGATTCAACCATAATCTGTTTAAATGTGTATATTATTATAATTTAAAACTACTGTTTTCTATTTAAATACATTTTAAAATGTAATTTATTATAATGGCAAAGTTGGATTTCCAGCAGCCATTACTCAAGCCTTCAGTCACATGATCCTCAAGAAAATATTTTAATATGCTGATATGGTCCTCAAAAAACAGTCATTATTATCAACAGTTGTTCTGCTTAATATTTTTGTGGAAACCATGATATATTTCTTTCAGGATTCTTTGATCAATAGAAAATTCAAACAAACAGCATTTATTTAACGAGAACGTTTTTTGTAACAATGTAAATATCTTTACTGTCACTTTTTACTTCTAGAATGATCATTTTTATCAAGCTTGTATATTTAAGTTCAGTAATTTCACTTATATTGCAATGAGGATTACCTATTAATTGTCATTTAAGTGAAATTACTGGACTTGAATATATAAGCTTGATAAAAATGATCATTTTAGAAGAAATTTCAAATGGCACTTAGAGGCTTTTGCTTCTGAACTCTTCATATACAGTATATATATATATATATATATATATATATATATATATATATATATATATATATATATATATGTATGTATATGTGTGTGTATATATTCACTGTATCTGTATACTAATGTGTCTTTTTTGGCACTAGTCTTGGCAATGCATGAGAACGTACTGAAGTGTCCAACACCTGGATGCACCGGACAGGGACATGTGAACAGCAACCGCAACACACATCGCAGGTACTGCACCGTAACTATTTTAACCTTTTGAGGCCCCAGTTTCAAATGTTCTCCAAAAACCATGTGTTTTCTTACATTTTACACTTTTAGTCTCTCTGGCTGCCCTATTGCTGCTGCAGGGAAACAAAAAAGCATCGAAAAGCAGTCACAGCCGCAGACCTCTGTCAGTGATCCAGTCACCGGAGGCTCAAACTCTGACAGAGTTCTAAGGTGAGTGTTTTCCTCCTCTTTTACAGACAAAAGAGCTTAATGGGTAAACCGTGGCTAAACACTCTTTTCTCTACAGGCCGATGTGTTTTGTGAAACAGCTGGAGATCCCTCAGTACGGTAGCTACAGGCCCAATGCCATGCCGGCCACTCCTCGGGCCAACCTGGCCAAGGAGCTAGAGAAGTATTCCAAGGTGTCCTTTGACTATGCAAGCTTCGATGTACAGGTATTTGGCAAGCGCCTACTTGCCCCCAAGATGCCCACCAGCGAAACCTCACCTAAAGCCTTCAAACGTAAGCACCTCCCTCATTTATTTTAAAATAATGATACAATAGATATCAACAGATAATGAACTATTGATAGCATTTTGAAAAGCATATTATTTTAATGAACAGCCAAACCATTCCCTAAAGCCTCATCCCCAAGCCACAGCCTGTCTGGGGGCTACACCAAAAGCAGCTCCTCTTCCACCTCCAGTGGGTACGATTATACCCATGATGCCGAAGCCGCACACATGGCTGCCACTGCCATTCTCAACCTGTCCACTCGCTGTTGGGAGAGACCCGAAAACCTCAGCACTCAACAGCCAGATCAGACCAGCAAAGTGAGTTTCTTCCTCTCTATCTGTTTCTGTCATTCAGTCTAGAGGAAATGTGGGTTGCTTAACATCCGCGTTATATACACTATATTTTCTACAATCTAGGACATGGACATTGAGGTGGATGAGAATGGCACTCTGGACCTCAGCATGAAGAAACCCAAGAGGGAAGGAGTCAGGTCACCAGACCCATCTTCATCCTCATCATCATCTTCTCAACATCATGGCGTCACTTCACCCCACTCCAGCCACACCTACAAACAAGAGGAGTGGGAGGGGCCTCTGGATTACACCAAGTCAAACCGACAGAAAGAGGAGGAACCAGAGGAGGTAAATTTCCATCAATTTGAGTACGATATATTCACACATTCTCACTTCATAGTTGAATCTGACAACATTTTGTAATATATATATATAAACATTAAAAAAAGGAAAGTCTTTACACATTCTATGAATTCATCTGTTTTCTGTTTTGATGTGCCATTGTACTCAGGTGGAGTACAGCACACACTCGTATGCCTCCTCTGATGGAGAGGATGATGATGATGCCACTCAGGAAAGCATGGAAGACAGGAAGTACCCTGGTGAGGTCACAACCTCCAGCTTCAAGGTCAAATTCCAGCCCAAGGACTGCAAGAAAGAGGTCTTGCTGTAAGTGTCTGCTGCAACAACTACACACACACTCACACAAAACACATCTACATCTGCAAAGGTAATAAATAATAAATTAACTGGAATGATTCAACAGAGATTTAATGCTCTCTTCATCTCTGTCCAGATGTCCCACCCCAGGTTGTGATGGTAGTGGACATATAACTGGGAACTATGCATCTCACCGCAGGTATGCCAGAAGCTATGGCACAGTATTTCTAGTCTGACCAGCCGCATTCATGTTTTCTTTTTTCTTTATCTATTTTTCTCTTTGCTGAACCCTCCTGCTCCTTTAATGCATTTAGCATGTACTATGAGTTTTATTTAATCATAAATACTAGTTTTTCCACATCAGCCAAGATTTACTCAAGGCCTCTTTGTAGATTATTTAGGTTAATTTACATTTATGTATTTTACTAAAGAATTCATTTGTAACACAAACATAGATTACAGAGCAATATTAAAGTATATTAGCCTATAGAATATACGTATATCTTCCGTCTTCAATGAAATCTTCTTCCCTCTATTCTCTATTCTGGTGTTTTTCTACTGCTCTTCAGTCTCTCTGGTTGTCCCCTTGCTGATAAAAGTCTTCGGACCCTCATGGCTGCCCACAGTGCTGAACTCAAGTATGTCTGTGCTCTAATTTTTCCTCTAATGAATCTTCAACATACTTTACTGATTACTGCTTTTTTGACTCAACTTAACACTTCTGTTTCTGCCACACACTGTTTACTGTCCCCTTTGCTGGCGATTCTTGCACTCTTTCAACCAGCATTAACTTTACATTTTCAGTGGTCAAAAAGAGAATTTTCTGGGACTGTTTCCTAGTGACGCATCAAATCAACTGAGACTATTTAGCATCCAGACTGAAGCCCAAATGTTCTTTTAGATTTCCAGTATGATCGTATGTCTGATATTTGAATTGCATCTATCTAAAGCATTTTTTCTCTTTCTCTTGGCGACCTCCAGATGTCCTACTCCAGGTTGTGATGGATCAGGACACATCACTGGAAACTATGCTTCCCATAGAAGGTGTGTTAATTAACAATATTACAACGTGAACATTTGGATTCACTGTCAAGCTTTGAAAATATCAAACTGCACATGTAGAAACATAAAAACATTTAAATGTTTTCTGTTGAAGTCTGTCTGGATGTCCACGTGCCAAGAAGGGAGGAATAAAAATCACCCCAACAAAGGATGACAAGGAAGATTCGGAGCTCCTTAGGTATGTTTTTTTTAATGCAAAAATCCCAACTTAGTTTGATGTACTAAACCAGTGGATTTGCTGAGCACAGCTCGTATGATTTGAGAAAGCCATGACTGACTGCCAGTTCATCACTTGTCTCTCTATAGGTGCCCAGTGCCAGGTTGCGACAGTCTGGGGCATATCAGTGGGAAATACGCCACCCACCGCAGTGCCTATGGGTGCCCGCTGGCAGCACGCCGTCAGAAGGAGGGCATGTTAAATGGCACACCATTCTCCTGGAAGGCCTTCAAGGCTGAGGGCCCAACCTGCCCCACGCCAGGATGTGATGGATCAGGGCATGCCAACGGCAGCTTTCTCACTCATCGCAGGTACAGATGAGGCCTAGTGAAATTTACAGATCAATATTAGCATATACTATTAAATAACCACTATTAGTTGATAAATAGGACAAGCTGAGTGAACTAAACTAAAACTAAAACAAACTAATGTTTTGATATATTAGAAATGCCTATTTTTGACTTCCTGGGGTTATTGAAGGACGATGTAATCAAGACAATAAGTCTAGTTTCATATCTTATGATCTTGATGTGTTTCCAGTCTATCAGGTTGCCCTAGAGCTTCAGCTAACAAGAAGAGAGCCAGGTTCCCTGGAGATGACTACATCAGCAAGAAATTCAGGGCAAGTGATGGTAAGATCAGATATCACATGCTTCTCTTCTTTCGTCCCCAGTATGTTCATTTTGCGCTCTTTTTATTAACATATGCATTGCTTTTCTATCCCTTCAGTTCTTGACAATGATGAAGACATTAAACAGCTGAACAAAGAGATCAATGAGCTGAATGAGTCAAACTCTGAAATGGAAGCAGATATGGCCAACCTCCATACACAGGTCTACATTTAGCAAATACATATATACACTATATACACTATATGTATATATAGACACTATATGTATATATATATATATAGTGGGCATTTGGCCCTTCACTGAGTCTAGACAAACAAGCATTTTTGAGACATTTTAAGGATAAATACTCTATCACTGAAAATTCCATAATTGAAAGTAGGAGTTTTGGGGACTTCTTTCCATAAGATGCCTTCTTTGAGAGTGCAGTATAATGATAATATTTACAATACATCAAATAAAACATTAGAAAGCATGATCTTGGAGCTGCTGTTTATCCATGCATTTGTATTCTTAGATCTCATCCATGGAGAAGAACCTCAAGAGCATGGAGGAAGAGAATAAGCTCATAGAGGAGAAGAATGAGGCTCTGTTCATGGAACTGTCAGGCCTGAGCCAGACTCTTATCCGCAGCCTTGCCAACATCCGTCTACCACAGATGGTCAGTCTACTTGCTGTCTATTACCTTTTATGACTATGCCCATCCAACACAAGTAGCGTACATTACACTTTTCCTTCCTTTTTTTCTAGCTTGCTTTTAACAAACCACAATCTTTTGTTTACCACAGCAAGAGCCCATCACTGAGCAGAATTTTGACACATACGTGGATACGCTGACCCACATGTTCACAGATAAGGAGTGCTATCAGAACCCAGAGAACCGAGCCCTACTCGAGTCGATCAACCAGGCCGTCAAAGGCATCGAGGTGTGAGCAGAGGAGCAAGACACTGTGGGTTGAATAACCAGACCAACAACATAAAAATACTGTTTAAGGACATTCAGGTTTCGTACGTGGCGCCCTCTGAAAACGAGGAACGTCACAAGACCCGTGGAAGTCAAGAGAAAAGGACCAAATTCCAAATTATGCTGCTTAGCAATTTTGATGAGATACAAGATCCTTTGCCTCTTATAAACCAAGATGGCTCTTCTTCTTTTGGGGTACTTTTTGGAGCAAACCATTTGTTACTGTTTTCTAGAGCAACTCTCACCGACACTGATCTGCCTTTCTTACTTCCCTCAGTGCATGGAGGTTGCCGTGAACAATAAGTCGTGAGATTGTCGTGTGTGTCTGTGGGGGTGAGTCTATGTGTGTATGTGTAACAGAGTGCTTTACGTGTAACGTCCGAAGGTGAATTCACGATTAATGACCTCCCTCGACAAAGTAAGATTAGTGTGCGGCACTGCTACATTTGATCCCTGTATGATAATGTCGTCTCATATTTGGTGTAAATGGGCTCATGTTCCATTCAGTAATATTTATCGTATTTGAGAACATAGATATTGCACTTCCATGAATAGTTTGTAGTTCCATTGTCATGTTATTATTGTAATTATTATTATTATTATTATGGCTATTTAAATTGGGTCCTTGAAATGTAAGTTTAATTTATTTATTCATGTTAAGGTTTATTTTGTTTATTTATTAATCAGTGTCTATTTATGGACTTAATTTATTTTACAAAAGCAAAATACTATACACAGCTTTTAGCAGTTATTAAGAGGAGAGACGTTGCCCTCTGAGCTGTGAAAGAGGCAATATTTTAAGAATATCGACAGCAAATTGTTTTATAAACCTTCCTATTTATTTTAAAGACAGAGATTTATAATCTCTTTTTTAAGTGCAAATATTTTCTACCTAACAATTTTTATATTGTTTTTTAATATTCTCATTTATTTAATGAGTTCTGTTTTCCATAAAAGTATTTTGACACCCTCCAGAGTGAAGTGGGTTGAACAGATATGATGTATTTATTGTTATTTATTTCGTATTTAAGAACAAATTGAATGGAGATCTCGTTGCATATTTATTTTGTAAATGTCTCTGTGTTAGTGGTTGCTGCATATGGATAGTCTTTGCCCATGTTGTTGATAAAATAAATGGGAATTCTATCACATACAACAGAGAGTATGTCATATTTTACACTGATCGTTTCTCGTGATTTATTATAACCAGGATTGTGTTTGCCTTTGGTCCAACAATGATATTTTGTAAGATACTGATCAGTCCAATTAACTTTGAATTATCTGACAATTATCAGACCAATGAAAGAGAAACCAAACACTCTCTCGGTATTGGCTGACATCTGCTGGATAGAGATTGATTCAGTCACGATTTCTCTTCAGCTGATAATAAAAGGATGTCTCATATCATAAAGGATGTCTTTGCATTTTGACAAGGTTAATATTTAGCCCAATATTTAAAAAAATATTGATGATACTCAAATATTAAACATTTTGAATGTGTTTTTACTTTTATAAGACACCAGAGGTAGTTGTCACACCTTCTAAAAGTTATACATGTATTTTACTGTATGTTGCTGTTTAAGCAATAGCTGTCCTTTGTGACAACTTACCCCATATGGTGTGACCACATGCCATGCGACTGGTCCGTGTTTCTGTTTGTGGGCTTGACGTCACGGAGTCAGCAGGCCAATGTTTACATCCAGCACAGCTCGCCGTGAACGTCTATGTAGAGAAACAGAGACATTGAAGAAACAACGGGAGACTATTAACTTGAATTAACTCGAATGGACATCATCACCGGACCATATATTCGTGTCTCAGCGTCAGACGGTTCAGCTCAGTCGACTGTAAAGTCGTCGGGGTGTTTCCCGTGACGAGTTTCTCCCCAAAATCCAGTCCATTTCCATTTCTCCTTTCCTTTGTCTTCATTTTTGCCTACTTTTTGCAGGTAAGCGCTTTATTTGAGTCGTGCTCGCTGTTATAGTTTGTTTCTGGCGTGATAATAGAATGATAAACTATTTTATATTGTATATTTTCATTGAGCTTAACCTGTAGTCTCGCACGCAGAATGAATTAACGTCAGGCAGTGGTTAAAATAACGGGGATATGTGTGTTATTTCATATTTAACTCTATTTTGAGAAACTACCCGGATGTTCAATAAAAACACAGCACAATATGCGTTTGTTAGCGAATGGCGCAGCTGCATTTGAGCGCGCGGTGATTGGTGGAGACCTTCCTCACATCTGCAGTTTCCACACAGCGTCTCTGGGGAAGCTTTAACTTTCCTGCAATGTAGCCCAGCGCCCTCATCCGTTAACTGGACAAAAATGCTGTTTTGTTGGGTCCGAGTCCGAGCCACGTACATTGGCCTCAAAAATTTGGACACCTAACGTAATATGAGTGGCATTAGATTACATACCAAAATAGGTAACGTTAATATAGAGTGCCATTTATTTTGAAGAAATGCAACACAAACACATTTCTTAAGCAAAAAAGTTATTAAGAATTTTTTAACCTGTGAATCGTGTTCAGAATGATTACCAGATGGATGTGTTTGGTTTATAGTTAATTTAGTTATTGCTACAGTAACTCCATGTAACATGGAATAAAGAGTTTTTTTAGTGTTCCCTAATATATTTCAGTGTTTGTTTTTAAGGACATTTTTGTTTACTTTTGTCTGTTAATTATTTGTGGTAGTGTGCTGGAGCACCACTGTCCTCAAGCGAAATCACTTGTAGCTAAATCACTGTTATAGACTTATGCAAGAAACAGGGGAATGTTGTTTATTGATCAATTAATCTTTTTTTTAATCAACAGGAAGTATGTTTCTTGTGTTACTTATTCAGTTATGCTTGCATGTCTTTAATTTTCTTTTTGTCTGTTTAGCCCCAAACAAATATCCAAAATGGGAGGTGCGGTCAGTGCTGGGGAGGACAACGACGAGTTGATTGACAACCTGAAAGAAGCCCAATACATTCGCTCTGATCTGGTCGAACATGCCTTCAGAGCCATTGATCGTGCTGACTACTATCTGGAAGAATTCCGCGACAGTGCCTACAAGGATTTGGCCTGGAGACACGGTAACATCCACCTTTCTGCACCCTGCATCTACTCTGAGGTGATGGAGGCTTTATACCTGCAGCCTGGCCTGTCTTTTCTCAACCTAGGCAGTGGCACAGGCTACCTCAGCACCATGGTGGGACTCATACTGGGTAGGTTAATAGAGAATTTGACTGATTTGATTTTGTTCTGCTTATTTCTTGGGTGTCCACCCAAAAAATGAATGTACTGTCATCATTTACTCATCCTTGTGTCGTTCCAAACCTGGATGACTTTCTTTCTTCTGGGTAGCACGAAAGAATATAGTTTCGCTTCCCATTGACTTTCATTGTATTTTTTTGTCCACACAAGGAAAGTCAATGGTAAGCAAAAGGTTTGGTTATTAACATCCTTCAAAATATTTTTTTTGTGTTCCAGAAAAGCTATAAAGTCATACAGGTTTGAAACAACATGAGGGTGAGTAAATGATGGCAAATTTAAGTTTTTGTAAAAGAGTAGATTTTCTGCTAAATATAATACCTGTTATGTGATCACTGACATTCTGTGCCATATATTTAGGGCCATTTGGTGTGAATCATGGTGTTGAACTGCATGAAGATGTTATAGAATATGCTTATCAGAAGCTGGACTTCTTCATCAAGACGAATGAAAGTTTTGACAGGTGCAGTAACTTTTGTTTTAAAAATAAACTGTATTGAAAGTGGAGCGTGCAAAGTTATGGATTGGTGACTGACATGTCTAATCTTTTGGTCTAGGTTTGAGTTCTGTGAGCCCTCCTTTGTCGTGGGCAACTGTCTGGAAATTGCTCCAGAAAGTAGGCAGTATGACAGAGTTTATTGTGGTGCAGGGGTCCAGAGGGAACATGAAGACTACATGAAGAAGTTGTTGAAGGTTGGGGGAATCTTAGTACTGCCACTGGAAGAAAAGGTGATTAATGCAATCTTACAATGCATCTGGTCTCAGGTAATCCAGGAGATACATGTGTGAAATGGATATGCATTTCTCATTTGTTCTAGCTCACTAAAATAACTCGGACAGGATATAACACATGGGAAACAAGAAAGATAATTGCCGTGTCCTTCGCACCACTTGTGCTCCCTAAACATAGGGAAAATGGCAAACCAAGAGCAGTGTCCCTACGTAAGTAATCTGCTTTATTTTGTGTATACTTAAATTGTTCTGATTTTAAACAATATTACATTTTTTAGCTTAATTATTATTATATTTTTTATACACTATTAGAAATACTTTAATTTGTCAAGGATGCATTAAATTGATCAAAAGTGACAGTAAAAATAATTAATGTAAATGCTATTCTTTTGAACTTTCTATTCATCAAAGTATACTGAAAAAATGTTTCACAATTTTCACAAAAATATCAAGCAACACAACAGTTTTCAACATCATTTCTGAAGGATCATGTGACACTAAAGTAATGCTGAAAATTCAGCAAGAAATTACATTTTAAAATATATTTACATAGAATACAGTTCTTTTAAATTGTTAAAATATTCACAATATTAATGTTTTTACTGTATTTTTAAATCAAATAATGCAGCCTTGGTGAGCATGAGAGACTCATTTTAAAAACATTTTAAAAAATCCTTTGAACCTTAGTGTATTTAGAGTAAGAATTGTGTGTGTATAAATTCAGTAAAAAAATAAAATAAAACGCAGCTGCCATGTTCGAGGTGCGAAGTCTTCAGGATTTGGCCCGCATCACCATCCGTCACATTCTAAAGAGATCTGGGTCTGGATCCTTGCCACTACCCCAGAGAACTGGATTGAAGCGAAGAAATCACTTTAAACAGAAACGTGAGCACCGTGACACCCCTCTTCTGACCAATAGTTATTTGTTCATGAGTCGCTTAATTCCCGGACCCATGGACAACAACAACAACCAGTCAAACACAGACAATGAGGATGAGGATGAAGACTGCAGTAGGGTTTGTGAGCAACTAGAGGATAAAGAAGAGAATGAGAGGAGGAAGGAGGGCAGTGTTTTGGTGATAGAGACTCCAGTAAACCTCTTAAGGGAGAGAATCCTCAGCCTGCCTTTGCCAGAGCCTCTCAAGATGTATCTTCTTTATTACAGAGAGAAGTAGATTTCAGTGCATTTACAGCTACCTATCACTGTTACTTTAAGAGTCCATGGCTCTGTAGTTACTCACTTTCACATTATCCTGGTGATCTTGCTCATAGCATTGCGCTACTTTTTTTCTGCCAAGTTATCGAGGAGGGGAAATGAAGTCTCATTTGGTTCCACCCAAGTTTAAAGTCTGGATTCATGGTCTATGATGCTAACCATCAACACAGAAACAAGAAACGGAGTGAAAAAACTAAGAAAAATCAAATTGATTAATCTAAGTTTCATGTTATTTGTGGGGTGAGTTTCTTTTCAAATTAAGACAAAACCAGCGGTTAAAAATTTACTAAATCATAAATGCAGTGTAGTCTCACTTGTTTTGTGTGTTTGTTATATACCATCTAGTTTCAGTTTTTAGATTTACTATGAAAAGTGAAAATCTAAATATTCTGGTCTATGGATTTTGTAACAAATGTCTAACTGTGTGAAGATACAAAGGTACGTTAAAAAATGTGATTGTCCTACAATCTCTGTAGTTGTTTTTGGACATTTCAAAATAAAAGTCTGATTTTCTAAGGTATTTTGCCGATTTAAAACTGTCTTGAGTTTGTACTGTTTTCAGGGCTTATGTTTGCATTTTTGCTTTTTAAATGTATAAAAGGTCTATAGTTGTGTAATCAGTTCTAAAATATATATTTTAATTTAATTATAAAATGCTCTGATGTGCACTGTCAAGCGATGTAGAATGGACTAATTGAATAACCATTTTTTTTTAAATTGATCTTTTATATTGTCATTATCTTGACCCAAAATATTTCACCTTAGAAGCATCAAATTTTTTTTTTAAAAGGCTAAAATATGGAATGTGAGCTATAATCCATCATCATGCAAATGAAATGTTGCAAAGACTAGAGGGTCCAAGTTGTTTTGACGTATGAATCAGTTTCCAGTTTTCAAACTAGTTTAGAGAACACAAAAACCAAAGCATTATGTTTGTATTCTGATACATAAACTATATCTTGTTGCCTCTGCATTGCAACCATTTAATGTAAAATTTAAATCAAAACTTCTTAACATTGGGCTCACATACAAGACTGATTAAATTAATAAATGCATCATTTTAGATTACAGGAGACAAATATTTACTAAATGGGTAACATTAAAAGAAATATCTGCACAAGCTGTGGAAATGCATACCATGATATTCTTTGATACCACCAACACAACTTTGGCCCATCTTACCCTCAGTTAAAGAAGTTCAAATAGAGAAAATACGCTCACTTTCAGCTTTATTAGATTTGAATACTGTGCTTAACCGCCAAGTACAGACTGGACTTCACTTTGGATAAGAAAATAAAAATGGAAACGAAAAGAGTGAAAGCACTTGCAAAATAACAAAAATGTATTTTCTTGTTTAATGATTAAAAAAATATTTCTTTGCAAGACATTACACAATTCTCATAAAGCTCTCTTCACAGAGAGGCATCAAGAGAAGAAAACTAAAAGGAACGCCACCATTTTCACACTGAACTGATGACTGGTGTCAAGTAGATGAGGTAAATGTTTTGTCGGAGGAAAAAAAAGGCACAATTTACAATCGACCGTGCCATGTAAATTCACGTAATAATACCAATAATAATAACAATATCATTATTATTGTAATAATAACACCATAACAGCAATAGAAAAAATATGCAACAAAAATACAGACTGAATTTTATCTTACAAGTAATCTTCCAGCCCTACTGTATTGCCTGGCCCAGCAACAAAAAATCTGGCCCGTTTAAATACTGCAGTGTCCTCACTCTTTGCTCATAAGAGTCCAAGATTTCCAGTGGTGTTCAACCACTGGCAAGGGGCTAGAATTGTCTGGAGTGATCAAAGTAGTTGCCTTTGACCAGTCGACTCAGCAAACTATCTGACAACCAGACATGACACACACAGTTTCGAGGGGCCAATGCAATCGTCATGGCAGAAAGCGCCACAGCCCTGGCACATGATCATAGCCTTAAGTCGGCAGGAACACTTGAGAGCCACTTCTTCTGCAGCACTGTCCGCAAATGCCTGAATGCTAAGTGTGGCGCTCTGGCCCCCACCGCTGCTGACGCTCACACGTGGCCTTATCTGCAGCACACCATCGGCTAAACTGCGGGAGAAGCCGCTACCGTCCACCACAGACACATTAGCTGTGTAACTGAAGCTGGATGAGGAACCTCCGTTGCCCCCACTCTGCTGCAGTTTTGGTAGCTTGCTATATAACTGGTAAGGGAGACTGGAGGCAGATGAGGAAGGAGAGGAGGAGACAGGGGAAGCAGAGGTGTCTGCTTGACGGGCATATGGATTTCTGACTTGTTCCTTTTTAGCCATTCTGACAAGAGACATTTCCATATTTAGCAGTCCTTCCATAGCTCCACCACCTCCATGAAAACTGTCCAGAGGTTCCTTTTTGGTTATTACAACAGAAGTATTGCCAATGATGGGAGCAGGTGAGTTTTTGGTCAGAGCTTGTTGGCACGAAGGGCGCGAGGAGACTTCATTCTTGATTGTAGCTATAGGAGAAAGCTGTTGCTGATACGTCTGATGCTGAGGTGGTTGGGGTTTGCTTGGGCGCCAATTAATCTTAACAGTAGGTACAACCTCCGACGGACAAAGCTCACCGTGTGGAGGTGAGGGAGCATCAGGTGCAGTTCTGCACACGGACTGGGAGAGATTGTTAGGATGCTGTTGAAAGCCAGCTGGCCTCTCCAGATTTTCACCTCGTGGAGGAAGAGGTCCAGGGTGCTCTTTAATGACAGCGGATTCATAAACTGGAGCATTCTGAGAGTTCATATCCATTGCAGTTCTAGCAGAGGAGTTTGATGGAAGGGATGTTATGACAGGCACTGCTCCTGAGGGCACTGCACCTCCTGGTTGTTGAGAACTGAACTGAACATGTGTAGTTCTTGGGCTGGCTTCCTCAAACAAACATGCCATTCGAGATGGAGCAGAACTCGGCGGCGAAGAACCGAAGTTTCGACCAGGTCCAGGAGATACTCGAACGGATGGGGATTTTTGTTGGAAGTCAGAGACGCCAGTTTCCATAGGTCCTCCTGACTCACACGGGCCTCTAAAACGTGGTCCCAGATTTCTTGGAGGTTGACGACTGGCTGAGTTACTTGCAGGGGAACCTGGAAGTCGATTAATGTCCAGCTTGCTGACTGAGTGAGGCTGGGGTAAGACCTTCTCTAAGGGTAGGCTGCCTTGAAGAAGTTGGGTGACAAGAGGATTGTTGGCCTCTACAGAGGAAACTGGTCGAGATGAACCTTGGAATCGTCTGGCAAGTGGAGGACCGGCAGAATTTAAAACAAAATCTTCTCCAGGACCTCTGCTCAGAGGTTTGGTGTCATCCTCTGTTGAAACAAACAGCTTCACGTCATTGCCATTATCATTCACCCGTAGAGGTCTGCTTTGGTCCCTCTCTGCCTGTGTCAGGTAAGCTTGCACTTGGGCTTGTGAGGGCGCAGTGGTAATCTGTTCCTGAGCATGGTTTATAGCATGGGTATGAATTGTATGCTGCTTGTGGGAATGAATGACTGGCTGGTTTGGCACACCATTAGGGAAGCGAGCCTGAATGACAGTTTGGGTATGGTTGGGGTTAGATATATGGGCCTGTATAACTGGTTGCTGGTGCTGAGGAGGATTCAACATTGATGAAGCGAGTCGACTTGAGGTCTGAATGACAGGATGATTCTGTGACTTTGTATTCTGAGCATGCATGCCGTTAATATCAATCTGGGTTTCATGCCAATCCACGGATTCATCCTCCCGAGTTTCATTTTCAAAGTCAGATGCTGTCTCTGTTGAATCACTGTGCGCTCCAGTGTCTTCCTCGCCAGCATTACTAGGTAGACAAGGTAGAGAGCCTGATTCATATTTTCCTTCAGCATCACTCTCTCCATTACTATGTTCTTGTAGCATGCCCTCTCTCATGGAATGCTCTTCACTACTTTCTACCCATCCATTTCGGGCTGTAACAAGTGTCTCTTTGGGTATTTTCAAGTCTGAGCCATGCTGAATAACTCCAGTTGTCCCTGGGTGAAGCTCACCACCATTCTTTTCACCTTCCCAGGGTTGAGAAGCTGCCAAAGTCCTGATGACATCCACACCCTGGGCACCAAATCTTGGCAGCGAGTCTGGTATAGAGGTGGGCACTAAAGAAATGGCATCATTTGATGCTGAGGTGCAAATAGGAGTAGTCGTTCTACTCTCACTGGACTCTGCCTCCTCACCTCTGGGGTCTTGGTGACTACAAAAAGACTCTGGATCACTTGGCGTAGGCACTGGGGTGTCTAAGGTCTGCTCCGAGGCTTTATCACTTGGGCAGGCAGTCATCTCTTCCTCTCCACAAATCTCCTCCACCTGGTCCTGGGAAGCAGGGCTGTCGGTTGCAGGTGGCGATAGCGTGAGTGTTTTTGGAGACTCTGATGGGGGTAGAGATGGGTTTGAAGACACAGAGGAGGGAGATGGTTCAGTCAGTGGGGTAGAGGTTTGAGGCCTGTCAGCTGAATCTACACTGGACAGCTGTAGTTGTGTTCCAGACGAATGAGAGCTCGCAGGCGATTCCTGCTCCTCCAAATCAACTCTTCCTCCTCGTCTTCCTCCTCCTCCTCCTGGTTCAACGGGACCTGGGTGCTCTCTCGAACGCCTCCCGCTGGAGCGATCCGGTATCCCAGTACCACCCCCCGGGCCGCTCCCCCCAGGCCCTCCCCCATCGCCAGAGGCTGCAACAGCAGCAGCGGCTTCTCGCTGGGCACGGGCTTGCTGTGCACGGGCCTTGATGTCCGCCAGGGTGCGCGCCCCTGTCCCTGAGCGCCGCGACCCTTCGTTAGGGGGGACGATGCGAGGGCAGATTTGGTACGTTGGCGGCCCCTTGACCCAGGGCGGTTTGATCCGGGAGAGCTGTATCTAGTGGAGTGGGTAGAAAAGAAACACGCATACGAGATAAGTTTTACACTCATGGAGATAGTTTTTAACTACATAGAGGTTTACAATAGACTAATAGGAAAAAATAACATGTCCAACATACCCGGATTGGCGGGACCTTGGGCTCCTCTGTTGTAGGTTGTGGCTTTTCTGAGTGCACACAGTCAACTGTGTTACGAAAGGACTGACGCTCATCCAGTCGCGCCCTTTTCTCGGGAAAGCTGGTGAAGGCCTGGGACTCGTCTGGCCTTCTCTTCTGCTCCTTGAGCTGAATTGCTGGACTTGATGTGGCGGGACTGGCTGCGGGGCTGCTCTCCCTGCTGCTTGCACCAGTGCCTGCTGTGCCAGTGGTAATGACTGAAGCCCCATCATCCAGCGGATCGGTGGCAACAGCAGCGGTGGAGGAGGAAGAGGAAGAAGAGGAGTCTGAGCTTGCGGCAAAAGTCTGTCTGTCTGAGGCAGAGGAGGGAGAGGAAGAAGGCGATGATGACGACGACGTTGAAGAAGAGGAAGAGGAAGGAGAGGAGGTAGATGCAACAGCTGGTTCAGGTACTTCAGGCAACAGGCCTGTGGAGGCTTCTGGTTCATCGCAGGTTGAACTTGTGGATTCTGGAGGAGGCGTGGGTACAGGAACAGGGGAGGGAACAGCCTCTGCAGAGAGGTTTTCTTCTGGAGCTTCCAGTCCAATGTCTGTTTGGAGGACCACCTCTGCCTGAACTGCTGTTGCTTCTGGGACTGGTGATGCAACTAATGGTATAACATCTGGAGTTGCAGTGCTCTCTGTTGTTTCTTCTGATGGTAAAGTTGCCGTAGTATTTTTGCAAAGTGAGCGCCGAGCTCTACGTCTGAGGTCAGCTCGTGAACGCCGTCTGATACGGCCTTCCCTCCGTCTTCTTCCAACACTTCGCCTCTTGGGTGTAGCCACTGTAGCAGAATCAGAGTCTAAAACTGCACCGGCAACATCTCCAGCATCGCTCATTGTGAGCTTTAACGACTCTTCTCTTGTCAAGCCAGACCTTAAAAAAAACAAAAAACAAACAGATTCAACATTAATAATCAGATGAACAAAATAATTCTAAGATTAAAAAAAATAGGGAAAAAAGGCTTTTGAACCTTTGGCCATGGTATTCCTCAAAGAACTTCTCTTTCCATGCTTCAACTTTCTTCTCCTTTTCCATCTCTTGCCTGAAGCGGACCTGCATCTCATGAGTGAACTCACCTTCAAGAATGTAAAAATATTTTCACTTTATCCACCAATATAGTAAATTGCCTTGAGCCACATGTCTTGGTCGGTTTCTGACATTTCTTTTCAAATATTACAGGACAAAAGTAAGAGATTCACCCTCAGCTAGACGCTCTTTCCAGCTCTGGGAGGCATGAGTGAAAAATTCATTATTAAGGGCCGAGCTGCTTAGCCGAGCAAGGCCATCGGGGCCAACCTATGCATTAAAAGAATGAAAATTAGGTGAAAAAAAAACATTTATACAATTGTAACAATTGAAAATTCTAAGAATTCTACATTTCTTTCGAGATTTATACCTGTCTGTCCACCTCTGGTAAAAGCTGGAGTAGTTGCTGCTGGGAGTGAGGGGGGAAAGCAGCAAAGGTGCGTGTGTTGATGAGAGCACGAATGTTGGTGTTGACCAGGATAGAGCCTGGAGTCTCAAAATCCACCTCCACTCCACCTCGATTCCTTTTCATGGGACCTGCAAAATACAGTCTTACATTGAGTATACTTAAGAAAGTTGCTTCATGAGACCAAAGAATGTGTGCACGGCAGGGCCATATTCATTTAATATCTTAACAGCAGACTCTGGTCTACCTTCCCATATATTTAGTGTATGATAAATGCATATATATGACGTGCTAGTAAATCTGTATTATCGGAGGGTGTAATAGAAGAACTCTAGTAAAGCAATAAAAATAGTCTTATTTTAAGTTTACTTGAGCCATTGATCAATCCACACAGCTTTTACACTATTATCAGGTGAACATTACATTAGCTAATGGTGCGATTAATAACCAAAATCATTATGCCTATACATAACCACACTGCAAAACAAGTCTTCAATGAAATTCAAACAGTTTTTGGCCAAGACCAGACCCAAGACCAGCTTATTGAGTCTCTAAAGAATCAAACAAAGTACACTGACAAGACTGCAAAAGACAAACCATAGTTTGTTATAGCCTAACAAGGTTTAATGTGTTTGTCACATTTATGCTCAGGTAAAAGCAATAAAATAAGCTGAAGCAAAGGAATAAACATTGGATTCAAAACTTATATACCAGATATCGTTCCCTTTCATTTAAAAGTTGAATCAATTAAGCCAATTTTATTAGACGTCAAAACAATAATGCACTTTGAGAAACCAGCATGACAAAAGATTCACATAGCATGTCGTTCATTCAATAGCATCAGGACAAAAGATTCTACAAAATACTTTTTTTGCATCCATCCACTGCAAATAGAAAATGATAAAAAAAAAATTACAAAGGGCTATTTGTTTATTTCACTATTTCCTCCAGATGCCTTAATTGCTGGTTAGAAATAACTGACTGGGAATAAAAAGTGACTGAAATAAAGACTGGAACATTGTCATTAGAGTGACACAAACTTGTTAGCTATTCACTCACTCAGTGTTATACCTGGGAAGAAGCTAATTATTGTTGTTGTGGGGGACATTTGTGAGCAAGGGGCTTAGGGGAAGTAATTAACACATGGGGGTCCTTGGTTTTCATCCTCTGTACCTGAACGAAGACCACGTATGCTCTTGAAGTGTTGGGTGCGTTTCCAGCCCAGCTCGGAGCGGGCACGGAGAGTAGGGCCTGGACCCCCCCTAGAGCCTTCCCTGCGCCTCCCCGCTGCTCCTGAGGGTAAAGGTGGGGGGAGGATGGAGGCTGATGAGACTCTCTGAGAACGAGTGAGTGTGGGTAGGGCAGCTGAGGCATGAAGGCTAGTGGCACTAAAGAGGCCAAAGTGACAGGCATGTGCGTGAAACACAAAAAGTCAAAGGGACGGATATCCCGAGGCACAGAGACAAAGAGGAAGAGGGGTGAATGGATATCTCTAAGGCGCAAATGCAAAGCAGATATCCAAGGGGAACAGAGCAGGGCTGACAGGACAAACCAGAAACACTGCTTTCACACTGAGGGGTATTGACGTTCAAGTGACAAAAATGTCAGTGGCTTCAAGAAAAGATGCTGTTTTTAGTGCAAAGTTAACCAAGAAAAAAGGAGGCGGCGGCTGTCAACAGGAGGGAACTGTGGGAAAACAGCCCTTGAGGAGACTGCACTATAAAATGATTAGTGTCAACGTCTAAAATTACAAACACTGTCAGGCCTCTCAGATAAAGAGCATCCAGTCAGAGGAAGCAGGTATACAAACCACTGCAGAGTGTGGGGGGTGTGGGGGGGTACAGAAAGAAGGGGGGTGAAAGAGCGAACAAGAAAAAGAGCTATTATAACCTGATGGGACGTGTTCACCGTTGACCTTGAGAGGAGTGAGCACTACACGGGGCATCATCACAGCTTTCTTCCTCTGTCTCCCTGACTGTAAGAGGGATTGGAGAAATAATCGTGAGCACATAAACACACAGCTCCTCCACAGAAATGGAAAATAACAGCATGCTCAAAGGAGAACTTAAATGGGAACGTAATATTAAAAAAAAATTAATGCAGGTACAAAGAATACAAAAGGAAAAAAAACAGGGTGTAACTGTCCTGGAGATGAGTGGGCATTATAGTTTTAGTTCATTCTCAATAGTAGCTGAGCAACTGGCCTGAGCAGGGGATTGTGGGATTGACAAGTGATAAGAGCATCAAACTTCAGCTTTATGCAGAAATTGTTCAACTTTATGCAAATGAGAGGGGGAAAAAAGGCAGTCATAAGTTTCAAAATCTGCTGATTAGTACTGGAGTTCCCGTGCGGTCAGTGTTTGAATCACAAACAATTTTACTGAAAATGATCAGATTAGGATCCAAGTCTTTTTCATTTCTGATGTCAGTCAGTGGGGTTTTCTTGATCTGACTCATGTCATCTTTCTGTACTTCACTAATGACTCATTTTCACATACCGACGTCATTTATTCAACTGCCTTCCGGGCATAACTAGTGATCTGAGAAGGAGTTGAGTGCTGTGCGTAAGGATGATGCTTAGATGAAAATCCATGCTTGAAGGGTCCCGCATGAAAAAAATTAGTTATGAAGGTGAAGTTAGGCACTGCAGGTACCTGCGAGGAGCGACTGAGTCTCGTCTGTGGTTCTGTGGAGCAAGAGGCACTGGAGGAAGTCTCATCCACAGAAGCTAGAACAAGAGGAAATGAGTTAAACATCCATCAGTAATTTTACCTCACCGATTTGTACTTTAATTTTGTTAATGTGTTAATGTAATAGAGAGAGAACAAAAACACTTTTTTTCATTATTTTTTTAAATACTGATGAGTATTTCTTCTTCTAGGTGCTCATTTAACATATGAAAGATTAAATACGCAGTCTTACAACAAACTAAAACTTATTACAACATAAATATTCAGTAAAATTGTCATTTTTCATCAACAGTAGATTACAAGTGCAGGAGCAGTAATTCACCATAATTACACATGGCCATTGGTGAACACGTTCGTTTCCTTTAATTATTATGCCTTATCGGCTGATTGTTTGGTATTGGGAAGAGGGTTAGTAGTGTAAAAGTTGACTAATATAACGTATTTGGCTGTATTACGCATTTACATTAGTCCTCATATGTATTTATATCACAATCAAATGTTCCAAAATGTATAAATGTGCACGCAATTGTAAGGAAGAGCATTTGAAACCCAGGCAGTCACAAAAGAGTTTTTACTTTGAAACAAGCAAAACTCACATTTAGTAAAATCACAGCCTTTTGAAGATTAATAATCGGGCTGTATAGTGATTCCGCTATTTATTTTATAATTAAGACTTGTGTTATACCATTTAAGATATTTATTTGTGAATTTAAAACGAGTCGACATAAAGAACGCTAATAAAACGGCAGTTACTCTCTGAGCCTGACTGAGCAAGAGATAATACAGTACTACACAACCATATTAAACTTTCACATATCATTTATAATTATTAATGATAGGTATTATTCAGCAAATACTTTGGAAAAGGTATGCAAATATTCTATTCTGAAAAAAAAGAAGAAAAAGATACACTTATGGTAATTGCCTTACGCAGAAGAATAATAGATGCTATTAGCATTATTTCATTATGGGAAATGCTGCATTTTAAAAATGGAATAAGAGTAAGTTTTCTAGAATCATCATGCTTTGAAACAACATCTGCCAAGGACGAAGTGTTGTTTTTTCACATAAACGTGTAAAACAGCGCAAAAATGAAATGCATTGTAATTTACAAGCATGATATCACATTTTCTTTTTCACGCCACACACAAATACATGTTCTAAACCACTCTCATCTAGGTCACTGCTGGATGCGTCATGTGCCGCAGTATCCATGGCAACACACACATCCAAAGCAAAAAAAATAAATCAATGTCTCTCAGGCACTACACGCTTCTTAAGCTCAGGGTATTTAATGCTCATCACCATTTGGAATCAAAGCTTTTCTTAAAAATGAAAAGATGGGGCCTCTACTTTTCAGCTCTTTTATACGCTTCTTTAATTTGCAAGCCTGTTCCACTTACTGGAAAACAGGAATTAATCAATTCTTGAAAAGAATGAATAGTCCACACACCATCATTTTCCCCACTAGCAGCAGTCGCCTCTGTGGAGTCACAGCTTTCCTGTTCTGCTCCTTCAACTGTTGCTGTGGTGGATCCTGTTGAAGTACCAGTCCCATCTCCAGACTCGTTCGCTGTCGGGCTCTTTGTCCACTGAAGTGCATTTTTCTGTAGACATCAGTGGGTAGATTCAGACACAGGTTATGTAGCTCTTTCTATGTGGGTATTAGAATCATAAGCCAGTTGCTAAACCACAACACATTCCATCTCAAAATTTCATACTCAAACCTCAGTTTTTTTTAGTCCATATTAAACATAAATGGTTCATACAGAATTATATTTTAGCATTATATTTGGTATATAGTGGAGTCATCTGTAATTTTTTTTCATTGGTTTTCTTGAAGTGATAACTTGCACTTACATGAAAAGAAACCTTAAACACTTTAAAACCAGCATATTCACCACTGATACACCAGTTTAATACTGTAAATGTGGATTTATGTTGCATGATCACCAAACAGCAAAGTACAGTCTGATTAAGATGATAGTTTTCTTCTTTATCTGTTGCCGTTTTGAGTGGCATTTGAAAAAACTTCACTTCTTTTAGTGAAGGTCAAAAGCGACTCACTTATGGAAAAAAAATCTGTTTTACATAACGAAATTGTGTGCCTTGAACTCACTCGTGTTTGACAGTCACAAAGGATCACTAAACTTTAGTCATGAAAACACTCAGCTTGTTTAATACATTTATTTATTAAATTTGTCATTTTGTATATCAAAAAACTGACTCGGTGAATATTTCCATATACTCTGTTTTATTTTTTCCATACTTATCCAGACTTGGAAATTCCTCAATTTAAATTGTAGGAACCATGAAAACAGAGTGAAAGAGGTTGAAGCATAGAAAGATTTCTGCGAGGTTTTACGGATTCTCTACCTTTAGGGTAAACAGACTCATCCTTCCAGGCAGTTTGAAGAAAATACTGTTCTTCACTCGGTCTCCTCTGACCTGAGAGTGAAGCATGGTGACCAGGCAGGCCAATGGAGCGGTGCCGCTGAGGAAGGGTGAAAGAGGGGTAGAAACGCGTGTCACTCAAGTAAGAAAGATTCAACTGATGTAACATGCAACAAATAGATCTTTAAATTAATCTTACCTTCTATTTTTGGGTGAAAATAATTTGAGAAAAAGAGAAACACAAATTATTAGCCCATTATAAACATACACCAATAAAGCCAGTCAAGAGACATTTAAAAAAAGGTACTCCTTAACATCGAAACATATCTCAAGCTTGAATATCATTGCTCAAACAGAAACACAGTACTTTGTTTATGAATGCTTTATAGCAGACCTCATTTCTTTCAGCCCCTTTGTTTGGATGACATGCAGAATCTGTTTGGGTGTCATTGGGGCATCAGAAAAGTTCTCCAGAACCTGCAAGAAGAGGAAAAAAAGCACATAAAAATTTAGTACAATTTTTTAAACACTTGTGAAAAATACACCTTTTTAAATGTATGATTAGTCTATTAAATGGCCTTAGGTGTTGGGTTCATCTACACCAATCAAATGCATTGATTTGGGGATGTTTACATTTCTATGTTAAAAACAGCCAAGCATAATTATTTAACTTGACACGATTTTAAAAACACAACTTGGTACGAGAGACTCAAAAACAGTTGAACTGTGCCTGTACCTGTATGGATGAAGCAGCAATTTAAAGAGGATGAAAAAAAAAAAGACAGTGACAGTTTCAGTGAGGGGTTTATAGTGAAAACCGCTTAACAGTTTAAGCAAAGCACTCTCAGCTTGCCAATTACAGTACCATTGCAATACATACTTATTTTAAGACTACCATGTTAGCAGAAGCACTCAGCTTTCTTATTTTAGGTCCATATTAGACAGGTTCCAGACTTTCGCAATTCCTGTATATGACAAGCTTTTAACCAATATAAAAGTAGGAAAAAAGACAAACACAGTTAATATTATGTAGCATGTGTGAAACCACAGTAAGAACATTATTCACAGAAAATGTGAAATGGGGGAAAGGTGTATTAACACCATATTTTTAACATTCCTCTCCTTATTGGTACGGAGCAAATAATTTCCACCCCTGTTCAGGCCACAAGAACGTGTAACCTTCTGATTACTTGGTGGTTAAAATGGTTAGCACAGCATCCACTTCCCTTGGTCTAAAACCAAGGACATCGAAACAGGAAATGGAAGAGCACAAGCTATAAAAGAAATACACACTAAATGAAATTATAAAATACCAGCCAGATGCACTTCCTGCAAGGAAGCAGGCACGAAAAACGTCAAGCTGTGAGAACTTCAAACTACTAGGCCAATGTCAAGACAAACTTCCTAGTTATTTATAACATAGTCCTGACAAGGCACCAATGCGTGTGTGTACACAATGCAATTGTACATTTATGCATTGCTTCTGTCGAGTTGTGCCAGCATGATTTCTACTCCTCTCACCCCAGCTATTTCATGGTACCATAGGGAATGAAAAATGGAGTAATATTATACAATACCATAATACAGAACAGACACACTTTCTAACATGTATGCACTTAAAAATGAGTGGCTTAGTATTCTTGAAGTCATGATGAAATGGAAGTAGTGACAGATCTCATCTTCAGTATTGACGCACAGCCAAGAAAAGAAGAGTATAAAAAAAGAAAAAGGAAAATGTAGGGACTTCTATCCATCGGTTGTTGAATGGATGGAGCCACATCTGAATGCAATCCAGCAGTCGATTGTAAGAAAGGGGCGGATAAAAATTGAAGCCGTCTGCCGTTTCAAATGAAATGAACATCAAATTATGACATTTTAATTGAAAATTATGCTGGAATGATTAATAGCTAAGAATAAAAAACTGAAAGTTATCTTTTTAAAACGTCTTATATCAAACTCTGGGAATGAATGTACAACAGACTAGACAAGGGGTTAAAGTAAACAAAATTCTTGCTGCACAAAAATGCTCTGAAGTGACGTGATGTTTCTCTTGTTCCAGCAAACATCCAATCCATTTGTAGAGGATGCAATATTAAAACAGCCACAAAAAAACAAACCACAGCATCACCCACATCCAGCATCAGGACTAATGAAAACCAAATTTTCTTCTCAACACACCAAACACACCATTTGAGTCCCCTTAAGGAAGGAACCATCATGAATAACCAGAAACACTAAAATAGGTGGCCTGCTTCACATTTCCTATTGCAAACAACTGTATCACCAAGATGATCTGATATACATGGGCCTTGAGCCTAAGTATCTGGTTGCATCTGACTCCCGAAGCTGCCACTTCTCATTGCTGCTTTGTTTCCAAGTCAGTATATAATGCTGCAATGCTCTTTGAAGCTCTTTAATCAATCACACAACTGAATCATTTAAAAGACCTTATCATCCTATAATTAATGGAACTGAAAATATGATGTTGTAGCCTAACCAGCACTTGGATTTAAAGTATTCAGTCTGTTCGGTGTTGAGTGTGCCCTCATCTCCCCGAGATCCTGTCCCATTACTACAGATGAGGAGCTGGTAGGTGACTACTCTCTACCTGGTATACAGGCATGCCCATACCTGCTTCCCAAAGCTCAATCCATGTGTGTGATACCTGCAAAAGAGCACTGTCCTGAAACATGTTTTGTTAAGTTGACAATATCCTTGGATTTAAATCAATTGGCATCACATTTAATTGCAGGTTCTAAACTGGGACATAATTGCAATAGTTGATACAAGCAGTGGTTCTCCAGCAGATGGGATACCCACCCAAAACGACAACACTTGTGTTTCAAGATCTACTCTTGCCAGATATCATGTCTGTGGCTTCATTCAAACTTTCTCATGCTTTATCTCAAACTAGCCATTATCCAGTAGTCAAATTTAAGAGTGAAAGCGGTTATGATCACCTAGAAAAAGCAGACAAAGACCTGACAGACATGATTTTAACCACACAAAATTTATCAAAAGAAAGCAAATACGCTAATGATAAGTGTAACAAGTGTATTTGGTCTGAGACACTCTTTGAGACACATAATGTCTGATAAGGGAGATAATTTTATTTGATTCATCTCACATTATACGGTTCTGTTTTTTTCTACTAGTCTAGATGTCCAACATACATCTCACTTAAATGCCAGTCTTTGCAACAAGATCAGACACATTTTCCATTTAATTTGCACCACATGCAACAAAGAAACTATGAAGATGCAGATAATTTAATTCAAGCATCTTCCCTGTGGCATGAACTGAATTATGTATAATTTATATTTAACATGCAATAATATATGCACTACAGATCAATTGTATGCACCCATGTTCCACCACTGTGGAGAATAAAGGAGAAACCTTAACATAAATCGTTTTTCAACTGTATATATACTGATAGATGCATAAAGCATTAAAATACCCAATGCTCCTAATACATTTAAAAATCAAATCCTGATAAACTAACAAAATATCAATTGATTACGAACCGGATAAAACAGAAATATGGCCTAACGTTACTATATCAGTTGCTGCTTAAAACAAACAAGCAGACCAAATTAGTATTCAAGACATATTTATTTAAAACTGGTCTTTAATAACAGGCAAAGCTCTCACACTGAGTATTTTCAACATTTTATTCAGCTCGCTAAAAGAAGCCCTGCAAACAAAGGGTCAAACGGGCAGAGCTGCTAATACGCTAGGCTACCAGCAAGGGCTCGTTCATTCAAATGAGACACAAACACTAGAAATGCAATGGTTATGATGTCAAGGTGAATACAGGAACCTTGTGTCAAGAGCCATGTCAGCATAAAGGTAAAAGCCGGGGTTATGAAACATCACACACTGTCTATGGATAAACAAATAGCAGCAACGGCGGCGCATGGATGTGTCCAGCCCAGCGCGAGACAGCTTTGTTCGCGGCTCTCGTACAACACCCCTAACCCTACACACAGGAATAAAACCGCTATAATTTTCTTCAAAAATATTAATATATTACCATACGGGCTGCCTCTGCCCACGTGCGCTCCTTCTTTCTCTTCTGTTTGTCCTTCATGTTGTCGCGCGGGTGCGGATTTCTGCAGCGGATATGAAACGTGTGCGTGAAACACGGCAAGCCCGTTAGCGTGCTAGGCTAGCTGTAACACCAAACGGGTCTTGATTCCTTTTCACCCCCAGGACTTGCGTAGTCGCTCCGTTTGAACTCGCACGCCTTTCCGTAAAACGGGTCGCCAGTAAAGCGATCGGATGTTGCAGCAGCGAAGGACCAGGGAGTTTTTTTGGTAACGTCTCACTGGTTAAATAGTGGTAAACACAGACAGGGCGCAGAAAAGGCGAGCCCCAGTAGCTTTTGGCATACTGCAGGAAATCCTCACTTTGGAATGCAAGACGAGGAGAACACAACAATGAGGTCAAAGGTCAAACACACTGCAGGAATGCAACACAAAAACAATTCTCCCCATCCCCCTCTTCTTCAGTCGTTCCTACAGCCGCGGCTCATCTGACGCATCTGACGGGATAAGGCCACTCCCATTATTATGTGCGGCGAGATCAGACGTGATTCATATTAGGCAGCACGACAGAGATATAAAAACACTAGAATTATTATTTTTTTGTGCTTCAAAGTTTCTCTGTGGATGTCTATTACTACTACATAGCAGATGTAAAACGTATCAAAGCGTTATTTAAAGTCAAATACAGCAAAGAAAAAATAATAATTATGTTTTAAATGTGGAAACTGTATTACAACGTGGTTTACGTGCTTCCTTTTATGGAGCTATGACAGAATTATTTTGGGGGAACTTTAATTAAACAGCTCTGATTATGATTGATGATTACACATTCATATAAAAATGTTCTCTTGAAATATACTCTTTCATTTATAGTTGATTGTAATTATTATTATTTTTAAATCAGAAATGTTACTAGACGTATTAAATGTGTCAAGGAAGACTTACTAGTTACTAAAGTGCATTTGGGTCCCCTGGACTTTTATTTTGAAAAACAAATCACCGGAAAACATACTGAAATAAATATAATTCGGATCGTTTCAAGGATTGTTTTAGTGAATAAGGAAATCTTGGCTCAGAGTGGTCTTTTTTATTGATTGTAATATAACGTGTATATATATATAAATCAATAAAATAATACAGCAAAGGACATGTTCATGTTATAGCGTTTGAGACACTGCGGGGCTTTTCATAGCCGCCATCTTTGTTCGGGGCAAAGATGCCGAAAAGTTGTTCTGCATATAATTGCACAAATAGGTACAACAACAAAAATCCCGAAATCACGTTCCACAGGTAGGTAATGACACAGGTAGCTCATTTGAGGGCATTATATTAAAAACGTATCCGAAATATTTTTTATCATCTTTTTACCATCATCCCTTGCCAGGTTCCCTTTCAGCAAACCATCAGTTCTGAGACAATGGTTAGATAACATTGGACGTGACGACTTTCAGCCAAGGAAGCACATGGTTATCTGTTCACTTCATTTCACCCCGGACAGTTTCAGTGGTTTGGGCAACCGTAAAAATCTGTTGTGGAACGCAGTGCCAACTCTCTTTGCAGTCCCACATCAGAATGCAAAGGTAAATCAGATCACATTATCTTAAATACAACTAATGCACAGAGTGCTTTTCATCTGTATCTCATTGTCATCGTTCTACCGTCAGCAAAATAATTCTAGGAAGAGGCTGAAGAGGGCTGCTGATAAATGTGATGGCATTTCACCTGATAGGACCCCTCCTTTCACTGAGGATGCCCAAACTGATGAGATGCTTGAGGAGGCTCAACACTTTCACACTACTGTTGAGGTTTACTGTCAAACCACAAAGGTGAGTCTTTTATCTTAAAAACCTACATTTCTGTATACATTAGTTATGCATTAAATGCTTCTTTTTTTTTAACAGGCTTTAGCTGCCACAGACCACAACTATGCACTTTTGGACCCATGCACGACCAAAGCCCGTCTGTTTGACATTTTAGATGGCAACAGATGGTTACGGAGAAAGCTGCAGATGAAACGCAGGGTGATAAAAAGAATGAAACTTAAACTGCAAGACGCTCAAAGAGAACTTCTGACTTTGCGTCAACAGCTCAGCTATAGACACACACATTTCCAAAGACGCTCGCAGCTCCCAGTACAGTGTGTCAGTGTAGCATTCAAGCAGTAAGAAAGACCTTGGGGAACATCTTTGAACTATTAAGAAGTCTGAACATTTGGTTATGGGAAACGGGTCATTGTGTACAACAAATCTGTTTCTTCAAAAGTGGTAAAGGTGATGTTTTCAAGTAATTAGACAAGTCCAATTAAATCTGAACTTTACTATGCTTTGGTTTTGAAAGGACTTGTGTGAACACCCCATTTTTTATATAGATTAAATGAGAAAAAAACAAACAAAAAAAAAACTTTACAATAAAGTCCCATTGGTTATTAACAGTGTGAGCAATGCTTTTGTTAGTATTCATAAATCTGGGTTAATTTTGTTAACTGTTCCATATTAGCTCTGGTCCATTATATTAACAGATACCACATCTGATTTTAATAATGTATTAGTAAATGTTGAAATTAACTAATTAAAACATGCTTTTGAAGTATTTTTCAATTTTAGTTCATGTCAAGTAATGTAGTTAAATATAACCTTATTGTAAAGTTATTCAATTCTATCAAATATCACCCCGCTAATGAATTGAGTAAACATTATGAAAGTTTTCTTTAAATAAAAATCTGATTCTTCCGTACACCATTTAAACACAATACACCTTTCTGTTGTTCCTTGATGATTTATTTTAAAAATGACAGTCTATACTTGCTGCAATGGTAGGCAATTAGGTCAATTATAACAATAAACACCTTTGAGCAAAACCAATACTCCAGCAAACAATTATAGATCGTCTTTTTTAACATCATTCAAATGGCAAGTGTGCAGAATGGACATTTCATATAAATGATATAACTCAAAAAGGAAACAAAAAGGTGTCGTACAGCCAGTCTTTCAAATAAAAGATCAAGACAGATTAATTCGCTTTCATAAAGACTCCAAATCCCAAAAAGGCAACAAAAAGTTGAAATCAACCAAAGACTGTCAAAAGGTAGATCTTTCCTGTATGAAGTATGGCACTAAAATGCAGGGATTGAGGGAGATTGAGGCTAAAAAACAAACAGAGGATGTTCCACTGTTATTCCTTTATCCACTGCGATTCAAGTCTTTGGACACAAGGTGGGAGACTAGCCCTACTTGAGATTTAGTTCACATTCTGTTTCCTCAACTAGCACACATTGACAGTACCAGCATATTGTATGCATTGGCCCCTTTAATTCATGACACTGCTGGCAAACGTGGAGTGCAAGAGGTGGGCCTCCAAATATTAGACTCAAGGGAATGGGATAAAAGAGTAAAATAATGCAGATGATTAAGCAGTCAGGGTTTCACTAAGAACATGCTTTGCCTCCAAAACACTTGCAAGATAATTTATTTAGAAGCCGGTGGTACAAAAAGTCAGACACAGAAAGAAGGCTGACAGCTGGGGTACACACCAGCTCCTGTGGGATTTGGTGAGTCGGATCAAGCAGCAATGGTTTCTCTGTGATGTAATGAGGGTAAAATAGCTCTCTCAGGTGAGTGCTGATTACAGGCACTGTTGTGGATCCATATTTAAAGAAGAGGGGCTTTGTTTAAAAATGGTTATGAGGCCTACCAACACAAAAATATATATATCTTTTGTCTTGCTTTTTCTCGGAAAGGCCATTATTTTATTAGTGGAAATCCAGGAAATTAAACGTTCCAATTAAATGTTCTAAATTGCATACAGACATCATGAAGAATATCATTTAAAACAGAACAAAATAAAGGATAAATAGGTATGTGAAGACTTGTGGGCACAGAGTGTTTCCAGGGCACTACTCCAGAACATCTGTCTCTTCAGTCAATACCAGTCCATGCTGTCCCTTTTAGCTCAATAGATATATGTTCCTAACTGTCATTCATTATCAATCCTGTGGGCTAAAAAGAGAGAGGGAAGAAAAGAACATGGGATTTTAAAATACAATTGGGAATAGCAGTCACTACTGGTAAACACAATTAAGCATTTGTCAACATGAAGTCAGGATTACATGGATTGAAAAACAATTGCAGATTGTTGTGCTGGTTTTGCGGACTCACATTGTTTTGGTATCCTGAGTGCTTCTGTGTCACCACATAGAACTTGGTGCATCACACCTCTGAACTGATACAGCATCTTCAGACTCTTTTCCTCACCTACACAGGGGTCGTAGAAGCCTGGTAAACCAGCCTGAGGACATACAAGCAAAAACAACCAATTAATACCTTCAACAGTGCTTAAAATTAGGGGTGCAGAAATTCCACTTTCTCAAAGTTTGTTTTTTTGTATAATTTTTGTGGGTTTCAGAACAGGTTGTTAAAGTTTGTTTCGCTTGATAAGACCCTTATTCATCGTCTGGAATCGTTTAAAGCCCTTTGAACAATTTGCAGTTTGTACTGAAAGTGTCTTTAGGACCTTGAACCGTTTGATTCCCACTGAAGTCCATTATATGGAGAAAAATGCTGGAATGTTTTCTTCAAAAACCTTAATTTCTTTTCGACTGAAGAAAGAAAGACATGGACATCTTGGATTACATGGGGGTGAGTAAATTATCAGCAAAGGTTTTTTTGAAAAGTGAACTACTCACTCCTTTAAGGATTTTGAATTAATTGTTTGGGTTAAAAACCCTCATTTTAATATAATTTAAAATATAATTTATTCCTGTGATGCAAATCAGAATTTTCAGCATCATTACTCCAGTTTTCAGTGTCACATGATCCTTCAGAAATCATTCCAATAGGCTCATTTGGTGCACGAGGGACATTTCTTATTATTATCAATGTTGAAAACAGTTGTGCTGCTTAATATTTTAGTGGAAACTGTGATACATTTTCTTTCAAGATTGTTTGATGAATTAAAAGTTCAAAAGGACAACATTTATTTGAAATAGAAATCTTTTGAAAAATTATAAATGTCTGTCACTTCTGATCAGCTTAATGCTTCTTAAGATATTAAAATATTAAAACAAATGACTGACTTGAAACTTTTGGTCTAGTGTAGATTTGCATCTTTTTTAAAAATTAATTTTACATTAACTTGCAGTTTATTTCCCCTCTCTTTCAGTACAGCATAACCAAAAAAAAGTACTGTATAACCATTTGATATTTGAAAAGCAAATCACATGACAGGCAACTTAAAACTAGAGAAACCTTTTTTGTGAATTCATTGCTGTTCCAATAACTCACTCATCACTTTTTTGACGACAAAACAAGTATGTTATTTACCTTAGAAGCCTCAGTGAGAATGAGCTTGGAGTCCTTCACCAGGCACTGTAGAGGCACAGTGACATCAATGACCCTTGCCCTTTCGTGCTTACGGCTGTTGTCTGTCACAAACTTGCCATACCAGGCATTGAGGATGATCAGACCTGGAATACAACACTACTGAGTCACCAATCCTCATTTGGGACATAGTTTAAATCACAGTTTGATCACTCCCAATGCTATTGGGTGTTATGCGGTCATACCCATTCTGGACTCCTCCGCTTCGATAATTCTACGCACAGACTCTTGCATCAGCAGAACCTAGAGAAAAGAGTGATTTCAAGTAAGACTGCTTGTATATGCACATAGTGAAGGCACACATTTATCACCCAGAGACAGCGACTGATTTGCAGATAGGAACGGTAGCCTGACGCTAACTCATTGTTTCTCCAAGCACAAAGCGCCTGCCGTGAAAGTTATGACCACTTTAAACGGCCATGTATTATAAATTATTTGCTGCGTATTTAGACATAAACTCACAGCTGCTTCTGCCTCTTGCTTCTTCTTGGCGACGTCTGATGCCGAGCTCTCCCGCTGCTTCTCAAGCTCCCTAAACAAAAGGTTCAATGTTAATTCACCATTTGCTCTTTTACTCAGTTTCATGGCCAGTTAAAAGGATTTCAGTCTATTATTTTTCAGACTCACAGGGGATACACGTGGGAGAAGAGTGGTTGAAAGTCAATTGGCCAATAAAAGACAACAAAATGAAACAGGTGGAGAATGTGACTGCGAGACTGCAGATTTAATCAGCTAAAAAGGCTTACTGTTCCTGCTGAGCATGAACATAAGGTCTGATAACCAGCCGCTGGATGGCCAAGTAGAACACAAGGGGTCCGACCGTGGCGTAAAACACGGCGCTGGGTAGAAGCTGGTCTGTTAAGTGAATTGGGAAGAAGTACGTCTGACTCGCCCGGTTCAACCTGAGACGCACAAAAACACCACAATTTCAGAGCTACTGAAAAACTGCTAATGGGAAACAGCTTCAGAATGATCAAAAGCCTTTTACTTGATCTTGAGAGAGACGCCCTGCGGTACTCCAACACTGACAGTAGCACCCAGGACACTGTGCCTACTGATCTTAGTCTCAGCACCGTATTCCACCACCGTACCGAAAAATCCTGACCTGAAACACAAGTGCTGTTTATATTAACAGGATAGAAACACAAAAAGGGAATCATTAAGACATTTGAGAGGACGACTGATTAGTTGTGAGTAGCCACAAATAAACTGCAGGTCATGCGAACACAGAATCTAGGATATCAGTCACAGAGGCTGCATTTACACTGCAAAGCCAAATTCACGGATCCTGTTTGTTTATGTATTTATGTTAGACTAGCTGTCTTCAAACCCCAACAAAACTGCTGTGTTAACCATGTTTGATCAGAAATGTATAAGCATCAAACAAAAACACAATGTTAACTTCAACTAATGCTTATAATTACATAAAAAAGACAGACAGCAGATCTACAACAGATAGTAAATACACTTTTACATTTCTAAAATAAACTAATTAAAATACCTCTTATAGCTAATTTTATTTGTGCATGCAATTATGATTCACATTTAGGGAATTCAAAGCATTTAGTAACCTCATTTGAGCCTATTATAATCAGTTCTGTAAAAATTACAGAGATTACGAGAATCAGATATACAAGCATATAGAGGTCAGAAAATACACATATAGAAAGATAAAATATGTATATAGGTATGGTCAACAACTTTAAAGCACAATATTCTTTAAAAAAAAAATTGGTATAACAAATCACAATATAGATTATTTAAAAAAAACAGTTAGAATACAGCAAAAATTTTGAAAAGTAATTTTGATTTAAAATAATGTCCAAATTATAATATTGGGAGAATCTTAATTTCAAAAAACACAATTCAAATCAATAGTAATATGTATACTGTTCATAATGATAAAGATAAAAGAATATTGGTAGACAAATTTTGACCACTACACAGTTTAAACTTTAAGTGCCAGATTTTTGGTTAAAAGTGTAAATGAAGCCAAAGAAAAAAAAAAAACATAAAACAAGCCATCTTTGTCCAAAACACAAAAAGACAAAGGCGGCAATCTACAGATACATACTTGACAGAGCCCTTGATCTTGGTCTGATCATCATCCTGGAATTTGTACTGGTAGCTCATCATAATAAATGTATGTGGAATTCCCAGCTATGGTGATAAAAAAGTGGTAAGTCCTAAGAACAGTGAACACTTTGGCATAAAGAAGATCAGGGAATGTTTGTGCAAAACAGCAACTGACCTGCACAGCAAAGGTGAAATGACTGCTTTTGGTGTCCCTGACAATGCTGGTGTTCATGGAAGACTGAGTTCCCCAGCGCCACTGTAAATAACCCATAGTGTTTTTGTCTAGGTGGCGTGCAAGCATAGTAGTGAGACCCGGCCGTATACCACGGGATGAAAACTGCATGCCACAATGAGCCGTTGTGAAGCTGAAAAACACAAACATATCTTAGTATACAATACACAAAATAGTGTGCAACATAAAACCGCATACAATTTTCTGATTTTCTAAACACCACTGGTATGCAACAGACTCACCAACGTGAAGTCAAGTTACGGAAAATCTTCAGCCCGAAGAGAGGGCCATGAGTGTCTCCTGCCCCAAACTCAACCTGTTTTAAACATAAATATGTTATAAGATATAAATCATGTTTGGTTTCATGCTAAGCAAACATTATAATCCAATCCATAAGTATGACAAACAATAACTGAATGTCCTCACCTCTCCCCAGCCCTTAGCTGAGGTAACTCTTCTCAAGGCTAAGTTTATGTTTCCACCCCCATTGCCATTGTGTGTGGAGAGAGAGCCAGAAAGAATGGCTGTGTCTGAGGTGGTCAGAGGGGCCTATGAGAGCAAGGATAGACAGCCAATAAAACTTATGATTGTATCAAGATCAGGGACAATGAAATATATATATATATATATGTTTCCATGAAAAAGAAAAGGGAAAAATCTTGTAAAGGAAAAACCTAGTTTAAAACACGTCTCTAAGAAATTTGCTCTTTGTATTTATGTATTAAAAGTTTATATATACTATATACATAAAAATATTATCAAATTCAACAAGGAAAAAATTATTGTCATGCCATTAACCCTTATTCTGAAAGCATATTTACATGTAAATAATTGCACAAAGTCTAATCAAAATTTAATGACAGATTTTTTGTTAACTCTCGCTGCATTTATTGGAAAAAAAAAGCAGTAAAAACTGTAATATTGTGAAACATTACAATTTAAAATTCCTGTGTTGGCAAAGCTGAATTTTCATCATCAAAGATCAGTGTCAAATTATCCTTCAGAAATCATTCTAATATTTGGTGCTGAAAGGGATAGTTCACCCAAAAATGCATAGAAATTCCATAGTACTTTTTTTTCATATTATGGAAGTCAATGGCTACCATCAACTGTCTGGTTAACAACATTCTTCACAATATATTTCTAGTAGTCAACAGAATAGGGAACAAACATGAGGGTGATTAAGTGATGATAAATGTACATTTTAGGTGAACTATCCCTTTAACATTTCGTTGGAAACTGTTTTCACTTTTTTTCAGGATGAATAGAAAGTTCAAAAGATCAGCATGGATTTGATCGAAATATAAATATTTTGCAACATTATAATAGTCTTTACTGTCACTTTTGATTAATTACAAACATCTTTACTGTCAGTTACATTTTTTAAATATTTAATATAATAATAATAATCTATTTTACATAGCGCCTATAAAGTGGCTACAGTACACAAGGAACTTTATACAATGAAACAGACAGATAAAAATACAAAGAGTACAGGAAAAAAGGGTACAGAATGGAATACAATTACGCTAGTTAAAATTATCAATAAAAAGCTGGCCTAAAAAAAAGTTATTAGGTTAGATTTTAAAATGTGTAGTATTAGTATCGATAAGCCTTTCAGTCATAGGAGAAGATAGCATAGGGTGAAGTCTAGCAATATTTCTGATATGAAAAAAAATGAATTCTTAACAGTATATTGCATGTGTGAGTCAAAAGACAAACTCAAATCAAATCTAAGTCCTTAAAAAACCATTAAACAGTAATGTATCTATGAAGGTTTACATACTGTACCTCTATGGACTGAGATATGTGCATCCTGTTGATTTCAATGTGCGGTAAACCACCACTGCCACCAGCAGAGATCTCTTCATAATCCTCCTCATAATGATCAAAGAGGTCTGTCGCATCAATACCCACACTTATTGTCCCCTGAGTGAGAGAGCGAACAATCAACGAGACCTATATTAACTTTGACAGCAGACACAGCTTTGAAGGCATTAGGTCAAACCTTAGGGTTGGTCCTTTGCTGTAGTCTTCTCTCCTCTCTCTCTCTTTGAAGTCGCTCATACTCTTCACGGATCTCTGCTGGCGTTCTTTTCCTCTCTACTACCTAGAAATCATTTTATTGTGTAGTAGTGAGCAAAAAAAAAGATGACACATATGCCCACGGGGAAAATGATTTGCTTGAAATGCAATAAACTATGGAACGAATGCTAAAGCATTTATTAGTCTCCCAAATCTTCAGCTTACCTCCCATCCTTCTACATCCAGCCCTCTCTTCCCATATACGTCATAGATTGCTCTAGATTGTGGGTCGCTTAATACTACAGAAGCAAATAAAAATACAAATCATCAAATATTCATGAGTTGGTATTAAAAACTTATGTTTCCAGTAAAGAAAAACTGTCAGCTAAAACATTACAAAACACTTATTTGATAATAAACACAGGCACATAATACAACAAAAGTGTCTTGCTTTGACAGAAGCTGAGTCTGCAAAAACATTGTACCTTCATAAGCCTTGTGCACCAAGTTAAAAAGCTGCTCTGCCTGCCGCTTAAGCTCTGGATCTCTGTGCTTATCTGGATGGTAGAGCATGCAAAGACGGCGATATGAAGCCTTGAGCTCGTCCTGTGTGGCCTGCATATATATATAAAAAAAGTTCAGTCTTCAGATCCATCATCATACACCTAAACTTCAGCACCTAAACATTTGGAGGGGAATATACAATAAAAAGGTGCAACAATCAACTCTAAAAAAACAGTTCAGAAGTGGTAGTCTGGAGACTTTTGTGTGTACACTAGTAACCATTATCCCACAAATGCAATTTGTCATCATTTACTCCCTCGCCAAACCTTTGTTCTTCCATTCTGTTCCACTGAGGTTAGACAAAATAAAAAGTCACCATTAAATTTGATTTTAGAGCAAAAGATAATCTGTATAACATGCCCACAGACTAAAGTTGTACAGGTTTGGAACAACATGGGGGTGAGTAAATGATGATAGACTTTTCACTTTTGGGTCAACTATTCATTAAAATGACCTTAACAGTTGGCAAAGAACAAAATATCTCAGAAAACGGTTCAGTGAATGTTTAAATGTCATTAGTAAAGTTTGAAGACAATGCTTTGGTAACAGTTTCACTTTTACAGTTGTGAAGTGTCAACAAGAATCGCTTATACTCCGTGCTTCTCGTCGAAGTCTAAAAAGAACAGAAGGCATTTACGTATTGTGTGTCAGATCTATAGAAACCATGCAGTCAAATTCCAATGATAAACAAGGGTCACGGTGTGCTGCTGACTGAGCTATAGCTTAACGGCATGTTGTCGGATCCTGTTCAACAGCGAGATATGCGAAACGCCTGCTTTTACTACTCACTTGCGGCTCTCTCAACTTAAACTCCTCATTAAACAAGAGTGTGTCATACCTCCCTGCGGACGTTTAGCAAAGAATAATAGTCATCATTGTCGATTTCATCTTCTTCCAAGGCCGCCGCCATATTTACCACCTTTCATCCCCGCCCCAGCGCCAGATCAAACTACGCTGATCTTTGGTGTGTCGAATCGGAGCGCATGAAGGTCTTTAGTGCCACCCACAGGATGGGAGGAACACTGGACAAATGGCTGGGATGACGAAAATCCCGTCCCAATGTGGTACAGTATGTTAACAGGCAGGTGGACCATCAAATCATTGCATTATGGTTTTTGATGAAAACATTCCAGGATTTTTCTCTATATAATGGACTTCATTGGACCCCAACCATTTCAAGGTCCAAATGACAAGGGCTTTAAACGACACCAGACGATGAATAAGTGTCTTATCTAGCGAAATGATCGATCAGTTCAAAAATAAATGAAAAAGTTTTTTCAGCGAACGAAATTACTCAAAGAAGTGTTCAAGAAGTGAACGCTCATCACAGAACCAAGGAAGGCAGCATTTGTGCTAAAACTTAAACTTTTTTATTTTTTTAAAATGACGGATCGTTTCACACCGATTCATCGTCTGGTGTGGTTTAAAGCCCTCTGAAGCTGCACTGAAACTCTCATTTTGACCTTGAAACAGTTGGGGTCCATTGAAGTCCATTAGGCCTATATGGAGAAAAATCCTGTAATGCTTTCATCAAAAAACATTAATTTCTTTTCGACTGAAGAAAGAAAGACATCTTGGACATCTTGGATGACATGGGGGTGAGTAAATTATCAGCAAAAGTTTTTTTTTAAAGTGAACTAACTGTACAGTGATGTTCGTACTTCGTAATACAGTGGTGAATACTAAGACAACTGGTGACGTTTGAACAGTCAGTTCACAGACTCTATCTATATATCTACTTTTTTCATGTCATTTGGTTCATTCAATGAACGAAATAAACAAATTGACTCGGAAAAAGATTCGTTCATTTTGATGAACGAGTTTGAACAGGAGAGTCACGAACATGCATCACTGAACAGAGCAAGGCGACCATTTGAGCTTATAAAACTTAAACTTTATTTTTATATTTTTTTAAATGAGCGATCGTTTCGCTTGATAAGACCCTTATTCATCGTCTGGAATCGTTTAAAGCCATTTGAACAGTTTGCAGTTTGCACTGAAACTGTCTTTTGAACCTTGAACTGTTTGGTTCCCATTGAAGTCCATTATATGGAGAAAAATCCTGTAATGTTTTCATCAAAAACATTTATTTCTGTTCGACTGAAGAAAGAAAGACATGGACATCTTGGATGACATAGGGGTGAGTAAATTATCAGCAAAAGTTTTTTTTAAAAGTGAACTAACGGTAATCCTTTAAGTCCCATGTTTCAGTCTGTTCTTTGTCTGTCGTTGACGCTACAAGCCTGGCTGTTCCGTTTGTTCCTGTTGTATCCTGCCTGTTAATATTCTAATTTTCTTAAATAAACACTGCTGCATTTTAATCCAGCCTCCGTGCCTGCTTCAACCAGACATGCTACTTTGAAGTTGCATCAGAATTAGTTAAGTTTTTGAAGTTTTCACATCTGAGATCCAAATGAAATGTAGCAGCACAAGACGAAATATAATGTTAATAAAGCTTTTTAATGTTTTAATCTTTTTAAAGATCTTTTCACTACTTTTCAGAGTGAAAATGCATTTGAACGTGAAGTTTCAGACAATTTGCAGAAAGTAATTTACACGGACATTTACCCAAGGACAAATGTATAACCCTAACAGTTATAAATGATGGCACAAAGGTCAGATGTAAAAAATTAAATTTGTAAAATCATATTAACCTTAAATACATGTAAAATATCATTAATGTATTAACTGATTTCATAATTTGTCCCAAAGAGGGTTACTTTTTTTCAGTTTAAAAACCCAAATAACTAAATTAACATTCGGTTAGTAAATGACTAGTTGAAATCAAACCCAACAAAATCAGTGTCATGTGCAGAATCTTTAAATAATTCCACCTGAATAAAATCAACTTGAATCTCTGACAACTCATCAAATTGAATAAAATGACTGTAACAAGTTGAATGGATGGAAACAAAGATGTTACTTCTGTGTGATGTTGTGTGAACTTTATGTGATCACAAGAATAGATTGCAGATGTTCACAAGGAATTATGCTATAGTAAAATTTTTAGTCCCTTAGGGAATTCAAGTGCCTTAAAAGTTGTAGTAGAATAACATTGTTCAGGCTTTATATTAATTTTAGCCTTCTGAACACGTTCTAATCCTAATTTAAACCCATATGCATTGAACTTGATTCATTAATTCCACAATATGTTATTTCAAAAACATTATAAGTCACAATGTTATATATATTTCCATTACCAGATGTATCGTCTGATATACTGGCCCGAATGTTTTCTCTCCACACGGGTCATTTAGAATGTTTTATTCAACAATCCAAGATTTTTCTCTTGGAAAACGAACAGATAAGCATTTGGAAAGCACTCTCATGTTATCAAGAAACGGCAAGCAATAAAGATGACGCTTTATTGATAACATTTCATAGCGGGTATTCGCTGCGGGCAGAGAGACATTTAAGCCATTATCTATACGCTCAGTGCAATTAACGAATGCTTAATCTAACGAATAATTAATCAGCTTGGGTATCATGCGACTTCCATATTCCTAAACGCAGTTTTGAGGTTTTCTAAGCAATTCAGATGGGACCTATACCACAGCATTCTTCATATACTCTAGTAATAGGCTGTCAGAAACTGTTTCTCTGTCTGTGCAGGATACTTTCAGTGAACCATAAGACGTTTTGGAGCCTAGGTCTGTCTCTCTCTATGCACTGTGAGAATGGTTCGCTGCTGCCACCTGGAGCTGTCCGTTCAGCACCTGCGCAGCTCTTCCGAGCATTCAGCCCAACGCTGCTATAGCCTACCTATGGATTGCTATGTTTATCTTAATTGTTTACATCGCTTTAACAACATAAAAACAGTTGTGTGTATAAACTGTAAAAAAAAAAGTTTTAACTCAATAAATTCAAAGTGGTCGAAAAAGTTTTCAATTTTAGTGGGTTGAACCTGGTAGAGCTATGATTTGAAAACGCAATAACTCAATAGCCCCAACTTCGTCACAATATACTTAAATACATAAGGGTCATCTACAAAACGTATACAAATAACTTGACCTGAATTGTTTACGAATGAAATACGTTTTCTGCTTTTGAATTGAGCAAGTTGAAACATTTGCATCGCCTTTTCATTTGCACGCGAACGTCTCACGAGCGCTCACTTTCGATTGGTTCGGTTCTTCTTAAGGTGTATCTACACACCACGCTTTACCCAATGGTTCTGAGAGACACTTTAAAGGGGAGGATATTTGCTTTGGTCTCGCAAGCCATTTTAGAACAACATGGTCAGTCATAGTTCGACAGCCAATGGTGAGTGCGCTCCGGTTGGACTTGCCTCTGCCTCTCCAGTCCCTTCTCGTGCTGCTGTCCTCTGCGTGAACGCGCGTGGTACCCAACGCTCGTGAAGAGGAGGAGGATGTGGCGCGCGGAGGGGAAATGGCTGCCGAAAACAAGCCGGAAGGTAAGTCAGAAACATCGGGGATATTTTTTACTTGTACGACAAGAGTGTGCGAGGGAAAAAAATTGGAGGCAGGCGAGGAGGAGCCGTCAGTTGAGAAGCGAGGAGCTTTTGGGATTTTAAAGCCTCTGTGTTTATCCTCACACACTCGTTATTCCAGCACGGAGACATCACATCACATCACCCTAGCCAGCATCGGTAGCTAGCCAACAGTGTGCATCACATATATTTAAAAACAATCCGGAGCAAAAGCGCGAGAGCCTCTGAAAATTCAAAAATCTGTGTCGCGGTCCGTTTCCTTCAGCCTTAACGGTCGCGCTCAAAGCAAAACTTGTGAGCTTGAGCTTGAAAACTGTCGATTTCTAACTTCTTTTTTCGATTTATCAAGCTTCTTCAGTTGAGTAAATTGTTTCTGAGTTTGCGGGTATGGAGTTCTGGAGACCGTAGTTTGACTTAAAACTACCTTACATCCTGGAGTCGTATAAAACACTACTGGTGGTAAGCTTGTTTAATACAGAATTTTTACCTCAGTCACTTTCACGCGTACATAGACTTCAACTGACCTTATTTTTTGCGGTTTTGTGATGTGTGGTCAAAGCAATTTCACTTTGAAATTTGCTTCAAGGACACATTCTTCCATACTAGTTTGTCCCCTTTACGTCATACACATAAACAGCAGTTTAAATCTCTGAACTAGATTATTGTATAACCAGAGAGTCTCATATTTCCAGACCTTTATAGAACCAATGGGATGTGTCGTCAATAACGCAAAATGGAAGAAAATTATATATAACAATTTCCCTTTAACACTGTTTTGGATACTTTTCATATGACACAACAAGAGTTGCTTTCACTCTCAGAGTCTCTAGTGCAGTTGAATATAATGTATGTCCACAGTATGTCGCTGCTACATTTGGCTGAAATACAAATTATAATTTGTTTAAATGACTATTTATTATTTCAGAAGTAGCAACTGTATTGTTTTGTAGGCTATTATTAGGGCTCTACGACAATAATTACACTTTAAACAGATTTGTCAAGATGTCAACACTCTCATATAGAAGATTTCATTGTATATAAAATGTATGAACAACGAGGTTTTGGGAAGTCGTCATTAGTTGCGAGGATTTTTTGTTTGAAATTCACCTTCAGTGTCAGATCAAAGCACATAATATTTTATTAGCCACAAGGTGGCGATATTGAGTTAAACTTATTTTAGGGAATCATGATATTATCTTACAAATATTCAGTTGGCTAAAGCGATATAATCATCCTATCATGTTTTTGATAGCAAACTAGCCTATAAAAAAACTTTAAAGAAAGCAATATGACTTTATAAATCATTCTGTGATTATGATATTTTCCTTATCATGATGCTAAATAGCCTAGTAGAAAGTGAAAGATAAGTTTGATTATAAAATCTCACTTCTGTGTAGTAAATTTGGCATATTGATAAACTAATGAATTATCCTAATAAAAGTGCCATTAAAACATGACTCCAGTCAAATTCAGGGTTCTGATTCTGAATATAGCAATCCACAAGGAGGTGGTATTGAGCTTCCCAAATGTTCACTTTTATATTTTTAACACCGTGTCAGCTAAGAATACAAGCATTACCATAAATATACATCTCCGTTTGTTTTCAAAACAGCACTGAGGCTAACTACCTAAACCAGCTCTCTCTTGGTGTGTGTGTGTGTGTGTGTAATTGTGGGTGTGTGCATGTTAATGTGTGCATAGTCAATCTCTGCATGTCTGTGTGTGCATTTCCGATTCAAACAAACACAACCAGCCTTGAAACGTGTCTCAGACTGGCCTGCTTCCTGCCAATGCTTCTCAGTAACCAAGAGCTTTTTAGAAACCCTG
Organism: Cyprinella venusta; assembly: GCA_038021265.1. Lineage (NCBI taxonomy): Eukaryota > Metazoa > Chordata > Actinopteri > Cypriniformes > Leuciscidae > Cyprinella > Cyprinella venusta. Next base: position 20,850,971 of record CM075883.1, on the reverse strand, counting down.
ACTTGTGACTCTCATTGCAGAACAGGCTGGGTTATTTTTGTCATGGTTGTCAGGTCAATGTATGGGGGAGGAGCTAGTGTTCCACACCTCCATATTAATATAGAGTGCACTGCACTGTATAGCTACAACTAAATTCAGAGTCCCATATAGTGCATTATATTTAAACTCTAGGCCTACACACTCTAAGCATGTATGCTAGGGGAGTTTTCCATTATACATTTTAGCGCAGATTGTTGCCTGTATTTTAACCTTTTGTCCTTGAAGCATTTAAAATGTTTGCATAGAGCATGGTTCTCCAGGGCCTTATTATTTGGCAGGGTTTTTTCGCACATAAGGACAGGCTGTTCTTTGCTGGAGGCTGCTATGAAAACATGGTTAATGTCTCACGCACCCCATAGAGTTCTTCTGTCTCCTGATATGACCCAGCTCACTTTTTACTTTGCCAGGAACTGGGACTGTACCTATGGAAGGTGGCCACCATGGATTGAGATGTGCTTGAGAACTGCACAGTTAAAGGGACAGTTCACCCAAAAAATAATTTACTCATTTACACACCCTCATCATTTTCCAAACCAGACTTGCTTTCCTCTGTGGACCACACAAAAAAGATATTTAAAACAGATATTGAGGACATGGGGGTGAGTAAATGACGACATAAGGGATTTTAACCATGACTTTAAACAAAAATTTCAACTATTCTCCATATTTCTTTAAAGATCAATTTAATTGGTTCCTTCAGAGAAGGTCTGAAATTCTGTTATAGGGCGCTGTTTATTACAACAACTGACTATTAGTAGAAGCAGGGAAGATATAAGCTTAGAAAATGAACTTTTAAAGATCTCTCCCCCACAGGTCTTAGTTTGAGAATATGCTTTTTTAATTGAATTAGTAAATGGCAGGGATAGATGGAGATGGCACTTCTTGGGGAGTTGTGAACAGATCTTTTCGGCTTGTCTCGCTCATTCTCCACCTGCCTCACACAGAAACACACATTAGCTTCATCGATTGGTGTAGCTTACTAAAATTGAGCCTCACCAAACAGCCCTGGGTCCACAATGAGTGTGATTGCTGCCCTCATTGCTACCTGTTAAAGGCTATTTCTTAACAGTTTATTTCGACACCGACAGATTTATCAGTAAGACTGAGAAGCGGAGTGAAAAAATACTAGAAACAGGCAGACACACACAACATGTCAGGAGTTTTTAAACAAATAAATTAGCATCGGAGTTACTACACGCAGTTGTCTAGATTGTTTTCTCCCTTGGCAGCGTAAAACCTTATAGCCATTAACAGCTGGAGCCGTCTATAATACTTTGTTATACGTAATGAAAATGTGCATGCGGTCTCAAGTTACAAGGGAGCCGGGTCGCTTTTACATTCCTCGTCCACCCCTGCCTGCAAATGAAACTGCATTTTCTCCCCACAAGGCAGCACCCTTAGGCCAAAGTAATCCCTTTAAATGCACCCCTGAATGTGCTTGATAAAAAAAAGGGGAGAAGCAAATAGGCATGCTGAACTCTGAGGCCGAACGGTGCATATTGTTCGGGAGAGGTGTTCCTCAGCATGGAGACGGACACATTTGGGATGCATGGGCTTGCTGATGGGAGGGAGACCGGGGTTCGGCAGACACGACACTGCTGACCCCGGGAAACATTCTCATAAGTTCCTGCGATGTGCATGGGGGAAATAAAGACTAAAACAAAGTTGTGAGCTGTTGTACATCCGGGAGTGTGTACTTTTCCCAGAATTCTTTTTTGTCTTCTCCACTCTCTCTCTCTGCTTCCTGAAGGACTGAAGAAAATCCGTAATCCGGATCGAATGTACAGATCAGCTGTGTGTTATTCGGCCCATGCTCCTCCTAAGAGTGTCAGTGATGACACAGAGACGAACAGTAAGAGCTGCTTATTAATATTGCATTCGTGGCATTGCTCGAAGGGGCCACTTGCTGCTTAATCTATTATTCATCCATCGATTCATTTATTTACCTCTTGATTTCATTTGTCGTCCTCTCCTCCTTTGGGATTTCCTGTTGGGGCTTTCTGTGATGATTGACGAGCCAGTGCTTTGATGGGGGTATGTTGTCGATATCAGATGTGTTGTTAGTAACTGAAAGTGTCAGTGGGTGGGTAAGATCTTGCACATCTCGAGCTCCAAATGCTAGCGTCGACCTTTGAAAAGCATCCATCCAGAGGACCCAATAGCACAGCGTGACTGAGCTCTTCTATCTGTTGAAATGATTTGTCAACGCTACTAGACATTTTCCCCTAAAAACATGCATATTTTATGTTGGACTTTTTGTTGTGTTCAGATCATGTGTATGTTAATATGGCTTGATGTGTTATGGAGCTCTGATTACCCTAGAAGTGGCACTGTTCTCGTGTTTAATAGGCAGTATATTTTTTTCTCCAGGCACCTCTGAAGTCTTAGTTGATCTGTGTAATTAAGCCCGTTCATTTTTTTTTTTGTGTAAATTTGTAAGTGGAGTTAAATCAGCCTCATCTTCTTGTTATGCCGTCTGCTCATTACGCCATTGAGTAAGTCCTTGCCATTTCAAAGCTCAAAGATTTTAAGAGATGTAAAGTAAACTGCAGAAGTGGCTGTTTGCAGCCAGTCATGTTATTTCAGATGGCTTGTGTAGTATATATGTGAGGATGCCTCCTTTTGTATCTGTCTGGGCGTTAAGTATCAAGTCTCACGCTCTCATACACCAGCACGATTTAACCGTTGTGTGTGTGTGTCTGTCTGTAGTGGCCCAGTTAAAAACCTAGACGGTTTTCGTATTACCAGGACAGTAAAAATGCAGCATGGCTTGGTGGAAACAGGTATGTGAGTAATCATGTGAGTAATTGTGGGAGTAGTTATGATAAGGATAAAGGGCTTTAGCGAGGATCTGGTGGCGTGTCCTTTACTGTCTGCTGTGTGCGAGTAAATGTGTGTGTGCATGTGTGCTCACAGGTCCTCACCTCCTCTTTCCCTGAGATGGGATTTTCATGGATGGGTGAGCTTGGCTGAGGCTGAAAATACATAAGAAGGCTCGTTTTTCTCTTCAGTTTGTTGCAGGCGCTTTGGTAGCTGAATTAAGTCACTGTTTTGGGCTTCGTGGATTTAGGCCAGTCTCATACTGTATATGAATGCCGACAACTTTTAGATAACATGTTCGTAATGATTTAGTCGACGTGGAAACAAAAAGACTGCATAGTCTAGATTCAGTTTAGAAATTACTTTCTCTGTGTGAAAAAGAAATGTATTACTGGCAAACTACAGCCAGAATTGTGATCGCTCTAGTGGATGCGGCTGGTCACTAATGTCTGCTGAGAGCTCATCAGATGTACCCAAGTCTCGGACATCACCCATTAAACCACATCAGTGTTTTAACAAGGCTGCCTGCTGGTGATTTGTCACAGTGGCTATACAGCCAGCCTGACAAACAGCAATATGGGCAGACACAGCTGAACACTGCTGTGTAGCATGTCTAGTCTGAGGATTCGGGGCAAATAATGAAAAATAGAAAGTGTCTCAGTATTTCCTATGGCTATAATAGGCAGTGAAGGCAGACAGTTTGTCCATACATTTACCTGGTTCACATTATTAATGTATTCCTGATAACACCCTATGCTTGTTACTTCGTTGTCTATCCTTTTACAGACTATATTACTGCTTTCTAATACATCAAAAAGTTGAACAAGAACATAATCAAGTGGAAGAGAGATGCTGAAATGATGCTGTTTGTGCTCCTTAATTTAGACACAATCATCCTTTTGCTCAGCAAAGTCCAGCTTTTTGCAATTAATCAAGCATTGATTTTTCAAAGAGCAAAGCATGGAAAAGAAATGATGTAATCTAGATTTAAAGAGATGGCACTGATTAACTGTCAATTCACAATAACTAAATAAAAGACCACAAAGCGTTGTATGCAGCAAACTGTGGTCTGTGAACTAGATTATTTACACTTGAAATATTGGCTACTAGAAATAATGAAACAAATATCAAATGGTATGAGCCTGACTAAAAATTAATACTTAACTGTATGGTTGATTTTATGCCATACAAATCAGTTTAATATTAATATTAACTGTTATGAGAAGCCTGTTAATATTACATTTTTTAAAGCTACATTACATTTGCACTTGGCCTAAAATGCTATATTGCTATTTGATTGGCTGTTAAACATACAACCTTCATCCACAAGATCTAAAGTAGTGTCACATTCATAGTAATGGACGCCAGGTCTGAAAGGTTTAAGATGTGGTTCTCTTTATTATGCCCTCAAGAGATGCTCAGTCACTCACAGTCAGTCATGCCAAGAATCATTTTCTTACTTCTCACAACTATCTCGCTTAAGTGTAACTGATTGCCATTGTGAATGGTAGCATATGATTTAGTCAACATTATGCTGGTTCAGAGGGCTTTTGCTATTATGCTTCAATCCATGCTTCTTTATTTCTTTTCAAGATAATAGCAAGGTCTAGCTTCTTATAATGTGGAAGTGCTCTCAGACAGATGCTAATTGTGACTTGGTGATGAGGCTTGTTCCAGGACATCCGTTTAAGAAAATGTATAGTTTATTTTGAGTAATTGATTTATTGATGTGGTGGTGTCAGAGATGTTTTATGATTTCAAGTGGTGATTCTATCTCTTAGATTAGATAAGCTAATTCACCAGAGAGTTAGTGAGAGGTATATCAGTCATATGTAAATGGAGGAAATGAGAAGTATGTGAATATGTGCAGGGTTCGACCTTAAGCCTTTTCATGTGCTAGGGCTGCACGATTTGGGTCAAAATAATAATCACGATTATTTTGATTAATATTGAGATCACGATTAATTATCACGATTATTTGTTGATTTTAACCAAAATATAAAAATAAAATAGTTCCTCTTATTCACAAAAAAATCAGTTTCATTTCAGTTATTAAAGTTTCATAGAAGCTAATTTAATGAACTGCATTTTGTGCAATTTACATTTGTAAAACAGAAGTTTAGTTCATCGATTTGGGATTAATCCTTTTTTCATAGTATTAATATAGCATTTGTGAAACTAGGTGGGGGATTTCCAGTTCCCAGCATGCATTGCAAGGAATTGAATGGGGATAATTTTTGTTGAAATTAAGTGCTGTTATCTGTTTTTTTTTTTACTAATATGAGAAAAGGGAGAGACTTATTCTGTTTAATGTTTTGTTATGTTGGGATTTAGAAGTGTTGTTGGTGTTACCACTGTGGTGAAAAGTGGAGCCTATGCTTAGGTTGTGGAGCTTCCATGCTTTTGCTGCTTCATTTAAAAACTAGTAACTTTGCAAAAGCAAATGAAGTGACTATATTTTTCTCTCTCCACTTCACCAACAGCACACTTTTCCTCAGGTAAATAAAAGTTTTATATAGCATGTTAACATGCGCTATTGCCTGCTAACTGCAAAATATTTAGTTTGATGTGTCAGATTTGGTTGGGATAGTTTGTTTTTGTTTGATTTGATCAGGTTAAAGTGTCTTAATTTATTGTTTACACAGTTTTCGGCTACACAATGTATTATCATTTATTGGGTATTTGAGTTTACGGTTTATAATTTACTGTTTAGAAATCCCATTTCCTATGTGTAGAAACCCTGTCCACAATTGAATGAAGATCAAGTGTGTGTGTGTCAGACATCAGTTTGACTGATCAAAATCAGTCAAACAAACAAGTTTGGAACAACATGAGGGTGTAATAGATGATAGTATTTTTTATTGGTGAACTCTTCTATTTAAAAAAATCCTTTTTCTCAGGGTACTAAATATTAGGGGCTTTCGCACAGAACAGTTATAGGAACTAAACACCTGGGTGATTCCCAGAGAACTAATGGTTCCCCTAGGAACATTTTCTGGTTGCATTCGCACCATCAGAAGGAACTCTAAAGTGATGTAAGCTTCACTTGTTGTTGTGACTTTTAATTTTGACGGTGCGCCCTTTATAAGGTGCAGAGAGGCTGAGCTATTATACGTAGAAAGTAGAACTATTATACGTAGAAAGTAGACAGTAATGAACAGTTGGTAGCGTATGCCTTCTGGTTGATGTCTAGTGTTGCTAGCTGAGCAGAAGAACATAATCACGTTTCTTTTGGTTCCCTCAAAGTTGCGTTGGATTTTCTCCTTAGCGTAAAGGTTAAGAGGCCCAAAGTTAGTTTCTGGAGTAAAAATATAGGCTGTAATCTGTGTGTATACACAGCCTTTTTAAAAATGGTGTTCGGCCTGGTTTAGACGCTACTCTGAAGTAGGATCTACATTAGTTCCTCCTAAAGAGTTCCTAAAATGGTTCGTAATTCCTGCGGTGCAAATGCACCAAAATCCGGGGACTTCTGCCATAGTTCTAGGTACTATGAAAAGGTTCCTCTGGTGCGAAAACCCTTTTGGATGACAGCCCAATCTCTGGGCAGCACAAGCTTGCCTGAGAAGTCTGTGGCCCCACCAGGCCTTAGTTTAAATTGAGTTCATCAGTTGAGCTGTGATAGCAGGATCAGAGGTTCTCTGCCACGGCAGACTTCTAACAAATAGCCCAATGGCTACGGCTCTTCAATAAGAGAAGCCAGAAATTCATTGACAGAGAAAAAGATAGGGTTTTACCAGATCATTCCAAAAAAAAAAAAAAGAGGGAGAGGGAAGACCAGTCTTCTCATCCCATTTTATGATTGTGCTATTGCTGTATATTTTATGTCTACTATATAAAAGCTGAGGAATATTTCATCATAATAGCAATCTGATTATTATTTCAAGTCAATTCTCTTCCTATTTGGTCTCAAGAACATTATTAGATCACCATTGAATGGATCGATACCGCAGCTGAGAGTGGTTTTGCAAATAGTGTCTCTTCTAATGTTTAGTGATTTTATGGGTGGGGAATGCTATAGTCTCTTATGTTTTCATTATGTTCAGGGTGACACTGCCAATTGCCTACAGCATGTTACGGGGGGATGCATATTGAAGCAAATGTCAATAATGTATTTGTGAATTTTGACAACTAAACCTGAGCTCTGAAATAGGGGCCACATAATCGTAATCGCATTTGAAAGTGTCTGCATTGGTGTAATGTGCTATTGATATTTTAAAACGTGATTGATGATAACTTTTATATTGAAGGTTGAATAAAATGTCCATTGGATCTTGCCGAGGGAAGCAACAATTAAAAGCAAGTGTCACTCACTGCAGAGCTACAGTGAGAGAGAGAGAGAGAGAGAGAGAGAGAGAGAGAGAGAGAGAGAGTGAGAGTGAGAGTTGCGAGTTTTGCGTTGTGGATGATATTGATTTTAGATTTGTTTTTTTCAGACCTCTCAAGTTTCATGACCCACACTTGTCTCCAGGGTGAGACTAGCTCAAGCTGGCGTGACTGATATTGTTAAAGCTCCTAAACCGTCTCCTTCAGGAGTGGCATCTCAGATAATCTCAGGATCAGTCGCCTTCTCCCCATAGAAATTTATGTCCACTTCTATGTGACACACTTGTTGTCCTCTTATTAGGGGTGGGCATGAGTACCCAAATACTTATTTGGACATAACAGCAATAACTGAACAACAGTTTTTTTTTCAGTCTTTTAAAACATATATTAGATATATGTTATATTTAAAGAGTAGGCAATGGGTGATATGATCAAAATTCACAACATAAGTAATTTTTTTAAAATAATTACTATATATGAAGATGCAGTTGTTTTTTTCCTGAGGTTGTTGCGATATCAACATTTTAGAGACCCGAGATTTTATCATTCTTAACATCAATTTTGATTTCGTTGCAAAGACTAAAACAAGTCTGATTAATCTACGAAAAAAGTTAGTGATAAAATAAGAACAAAGAAACTACAAGCAATATAACAAATGAATACGTTTGAACAAAAAAGTCTATCAAAAATAAGAAATCCTAAAGAAATATTTTACTAAACTGATTCAGTCAAAAGTGAGTGATTGTTCTCATTGTTTTGTCAAGGATTTAGACAGCAGCAGGTATGTTTTCTCCCAACTGTTTAAGTTAACTCGAGACAGCTCAAACCTTCATTTTAATTTGGGTCTAGACTGAGAAATCGGCCATTTAGGTTTAGACTGATAAGGCTTAAAAATGTGAAATTTCAGTTTATTGTATATCAATTGTATATCACCCAGCCTTTTTTCAAAGACATTTTCAAGAGGATTTTTTATTTTACCTGGCTGTTGTTTAATTAAGTACAGCAATGCATACACATATTGAAAAACAGTTAAGACAATGGACCCCCAAAGTATTGTTGATTTCAGTTAAGTACTTGATTAGATAAAATGACTAACGTAGCACATGAAGCATCATTATTTTGTGGCTGACATGAAGTGGACAGACTGGTGCAGAGGGTAGTTGTCCTCCCTGAAATAATAAACAGCCCTGTTTGAAGAGATCACCACAGGCATTTCGAAAAGCAAGAAAGCAGCAACATGTCTTTTGGGAAATTCTATGTTTGCAGTTTGTAAGTGTTGGACTGGGGCCCATCCCACTTCAAACCCCACAACTCCCACAGTCCAACAGTTAGAAGTTGTGAGCTGGAAACGAGCCGTGAAGACCCGCTGGTGTGATATTCTTTCCGTCCTACCTGCCCTTCTAATGAGAGAATTCCCTTCTGAGTGGGTGGCAAGCGCAAGCAGAAGCAGAAAAACCTTTTCGGTCCCTCCACTAGTTCCTCATTTCTCTCTAACTCTCTCTTTGTGGGAGCTCTTTCTATAGGGTATCTATTATACTCTTGTGGTCCTCTACTATTCAACCATGCACCTGACTGGAGAGTTGCTTTCTCCTGATCAGGACTGCTGTAGTAATTGGCTGCCCCCTCAGCTCGGCTCAGCACAGCACATCTTCCAATATAACAGGCTACTGTTTCAGCCTACCTTGCACTTTAGGATCTGACAACTAAATTGTTGTTCACCGGTAGGGAGACAGAATTATGTTAATGTCCACATTGTCACTGCTGTTTAGGCAAGAAAATAAAGGAAACAAGATGGCATATTAGAGGCTGGAGTTGCGCAGCAGGATGTGCCGTTTACAACCATGAGATCAAAGCGGCAAGGAGAGTCGTTATGTCTGAAGCCCAGCAGTCAATAGTCATGGCTGGAGCTGGGTTGTTATACTAGACTTCTTCCTCTGATTTTTTCTTGTTGCTTTGCAAGAGTTTTCACTCTCTCTCTAGATTGTATAGGTTGAGGTTAGTCGTCTACTGTATCTTTTTTGGCTGTTTTGTTTAAAAATTACCAATTGTTGAAACATTTAGCCATGTAAAGGGAACCACTATTATTGCACAGTCCTATGCAGAACATGACATGAGGTCACACATCATAATTAAATGTGGTTGTAATGCAGTTAGTTGTTATGGGAAGGAGGAGGCGGGAACTGGCGCACATCCAATACAAAATTAAAAATAACAAAAATAACTCTCATTAGCAATCACGCCACCGACTTCGCGCCATTCTCTCACGGCCCTCTGTCTCGTCCTGCTTACCACAGTGGTCATTGTTAGGGATGTAACGATTTACTCGCAACCAGTTGAAAATCAATAAAAATGTGTGACAGTTTAAGTCGGTTGAAATGTTAAATGAATCGCGATACACGTTTTAAACAGCAGGGCGCATTTACTGTATAGCCTACTGTGAAGTTGTGAACCTCACTTTAGAGGCACAATAGCAGTGAGCACACACTGGCGTGAAGCAAGCGAGTGTTTTCACTTCATTCATTGAACTTGATCTTGTGTGAGCTAAGCTCAACTTCCATAGGAATGAATTGAAAACCCTCGGTTTGCTCCACTCGCGCCGCGCCAGTGTGTGCCATAGACTGGTGTGCACGCAAGCGTAGATGTTGACTCAAATCGGAGGAGTGACAGCGTTTTGACGTTCCATAGACTAATAATAATCACCACCGTGAGAAGCACCAGTCACCTCCGTTTTCATGTAAAAGTCAGTAGTACGACAACTGCGAGAGCCACGGAGATCACAAGGTGCATCAGTGTTTCCGTGGCAACTTGGTGTTGTATTAATTTTACTATCTCTTTCTCTAAATGTGTTTTTTTTAAACTCTTACTTGTGTAATGACACAAATTATATCAAAAATAGAATCTTGCCTTTGTTACAATGTAAAACCCCTGTCAATCTGGTACTACAGTCTTTTAGTTTGCGAAGGTACCAGTGTCCAGCCTCTTGACTAAACAGACAGAAAGACTGAGTTGAAACAACCTTGAAGGGATTTTTTTAATGTTGTTTTATTATTTGACAAATATGTTTTAAATTAAAAAGAAATGTGCTGCATATTGTCTTAGTAATAATAAAAGGGACACTTTTGTCTTAAATCTCATTTGTTAATTTTTTTTTTTGAGAAAATCGCATTGTGACACCATGTATCGTGAATCGTATCACATCGCGAGATGAGTGAATCGCTACATAGTCATTGTCGTTAATGTCAGCTGCCATTTATAAACTTTATAGAAGTCATGATAAAATGTCCAGTTCAAGTGCTTTGTCTGAGGAATCTCAATTTTTTTACCAAGTTTAAATTTAACATGTTCGATATACTTTTTAATCTACAAATTAAACTACTTTGTGTATGGTCATTTTACGAATGAATTGCAGTTTTCTGTATTCATACAACCAGAAAATGACATAGGATGATGTTGCAGACACAGATGCTTAAAGTCAGCTTTTCCCATCTTAGCAATTAAGGTTTGAATTAGGATCGGGATACTGATGTTAGATCAGCAATTACGGACAAACTTGTCTCGCTCATGGAACTAGAATTCCATGTTAATGTCTAAATTCATAATCGCTAAGCTTTCATCAGCCTTCTGCTTCGCCAATGTGTCTGCTCACAGTCGTAACAGCCTCTTTACCCTATGAATGTTTTTTTGTTGTTTGTTCTCTGGCACTCTCCTGAATTTTATTTCTATTTTTTATGACGCTACAGCTCATTCCCAGTCCCAGAGCCGCAGTAATGTCAGATAAGGGTGTGTGTTGACACTGATAGACTGCTCTTTATTAAAGCAGCCAGCGTTAGAACTTTAGTGAATTAGCATTCCGCTCTGTTCTCTGTCTGCTTTTAACTGCGGAGCAATGAGCCCTCATTTCAATGCCATTCATTTTATTTGGTGAAAAAGGAGCACAGCCCAAACATCTCAAGAGGTCTTTCAAGTTGTGCTCTGGGAGGAGTTAGAAGTGATTTTATTAGTATGAGGGGGTTTTAATTAACAACCAGTCATCTAATCGGAGCAGTGAATGTTTTTCATTCTCCTGGATGTGTGCTTATATTCAGCACAAGTCAGATTCGAACCTGTCTTCAAGTCCCTAATAGCATTTTACACTGATAAATGTCTGCTTTTAATTCACGGCGAATATGGTGGATGGCTTATTTGAGCTGTTTTACCATTTAATTATCATCCCTCGCACTGTTTTATAATCATAATGTTCTGTTTCATTATTCTCAAAACAGATAGTAACTCAGTGAACCAACTGTCCTATATGGATGCTCATATCAGTGTGCAAAAAAGGCTCTGGAGCTTGGCTGGTTAGCATGGACCATAGACTTCAAATCATGTACTTATGGGATCCTGCACCAGTTGAGCAACTGCCAGTGAGATGAATGATAATGCTATTGCTAACCTTCCTTTAGGTCTCATAGACCTCCTTGCTCTGAAGTGAATGATGTCATCATCAGTGGGTGTGTCAAAGGGAATGTGTTTGTTGGCTCTGATGAGTGGAAGGCCTTGGTTATGGGCTGACTGTGTGTGTGTGGTCTGAAATGATTACAAATGGGCTGATATTAGAGTCTTGGCCACTCTTAGAGGGCTCCGCCTACACTGTCTGATCTGTATTTGAGTTTGTCTGGAGATGACCAAGGCCTGTCACTATCTGGCCCGCCTGTCTTTGTGATCTTTCTTCAAAATGCAATTGTATTCAGTTCTGGCTTTATTCTGCTTTGGAACGCCCATTTTTCACAACCCAAGCAATTCCTGATTCATAAAATCAAGTGTTGCCAGGGTGGGTTTTGCCGGGGGGAGATGCGTGGGATTTCCCTCTTTCTGGTCAATGTATCCCTGCCTCTGCTTAATTATTTTTATCCTCAGTGGAGATAAATTTATCCCCCCCTCAAAGTGATCAGTGCTACTACACTAGTGGCGAGACGGATCACAAAACTTATCACTGGTCCCTGGTTTGATTAAAGTCAATTTTATTTTAAAATGCGCTACTTTGGCTGGCTCTACTATAGCTGCCGCAGCCTCTCTGTAATCACCATTCAACTCAATGTCCCGTCCATGGCGCTATCTGATTGGTTACACCTCACGAGTAGTAACCTATCAACATTTGCGAGACGGTTGCAGGTAGAGCTGTGTAGAAAGGACGGCAGCATATTACTGAAGCGGGAATAAACATCACTTTCTGATTATCTGTTTCTAAGCAGAGTTAGTGTCCCAGTCACACCACTGAGAATGGACGGAGTTACACATACGGTGTTACACTTAATTGAGGTTAAAGCAAAGGTTTTTTGATTACTCGCTCACGCTTGAGCTTCTGCCGCGAGTTGTTTCAACAATGTAAAGGCGTGTTCACGTGTGTGTAGATGTCCTGCGGTGCGATTGAGGCGTTTAGCATGGTAGACGCGCGAATGAGGCGAATAGACTACCACAGATAATTCTACTGTGATGGTTTAACTTTGCAATCAATCCATGTTCAGCAGAGGCTGATATATTTCCTTCATTTATTATTAGCATGTTTTTTCATTGTGCATGATCACAGTTGTGCATGATCATAAAGATAAGCTATTATAGTAAAAATATTGCATAGGCTACTTCATGAGTTAATAAGAAAAAATATTTTTACAATTCCTGCAAATGCAGTGATGAAGTTCATGTTCTCATGATTTATTTTTATGAATAAAAATACCATACTTTTGTATTTTTGACAAGTATTCTGTTATGCTAGTTAGAAATGTTACATTACAGACATAAAATAGGTTGTGAATGCCTTCGTCTAGACTTTTGGCCATTTGCCTGTTTTCATTACTTTTTTGATGACTTAATGACTGAAATTATTGGGACATCATGTTTTTGATTTTACCTTTTCTTTTTACTTTTGACACTGGTTGCTACAGATATTGTTTTTCATGGTGGTGCACGATATATTGGCCAGTGATATAATACCGGCTGATATGGTCATTTTTTTACACATCGGTATCATTCCAATGTCAAAATAGGGCCGATGTGATTGTGAACAGGCCGATAATCATTTCTGTGTATTTGACGTGAGTGTCGGGCGGGGATGTTTGTTTTTGCATGAGCGCAAGTCCTGTCATCAGTTTAAACATCAAGTGCAAGAAGACTTGTGCACTGTTTTCTGTCAGCCTAAGGCATATTTTTGTCCCGCCAAAGCCTTATTTGACCAGTGAGTGATGTAGATGACTGACTGCTGCGCTTGTTTAACTGAGAGAATGAGCGGAGAAAGTGAAAGACCTGGTTGCGCGCGCACTCTCACCATCTTCAAACTGTCTTGCTCTCCCTCCCTCCCTCCCTTGCGCATTAATAAATTGAGTTGACTGAATATCTTTGAGAATACAGAATGGTAAAAGGTCGTAAGACTGACGTTTTTTTTGTTCAGAACTACCAGTGGTTGTGAATTGTGCTAAAATAATGTTGCTTTATCTTCTCTGAAAATATTTACACACATCAGATGACATAAACTACACTTTCAATAATAATAAAAAAAATCTGTCTAGTGATGAAATGTTTTCTGTGTTGAGACAAATCTTGTGCGATGTCTTAAACTGCCTGGATAATCACACAACGTGTGCCGTGGTCCGTTAATGACACGTCCGATTCGCGAACTAATGACTCCTTTGAACCGATTCACTTTAATGAATGGTTAAAACGACTGATCTGTCCAACACTGAACTCAAGAGACATAAATCAGAAACACTTTACAATAAGGTTCCATTTATTAAAGTCTAGTTAACTACATTATTTAACATTCTACTAATATTAGTTTCAATAGGGATTTACTCTGTGACAAAACAACCCCAGTCATTCAAGAATGATTCATTCTTTCCAAATAGAGCTATTCAAGTCATCTGGTGAAATTGTTTTTATCACAATATCGCATCTGTAAATATCGGTATCAGCCACAACAGCAATATTAATATTGGTTATCGATATCGGCCACAATTTTCACATCGGTGCGTCACTATTTTTTTCCCTATGTGTACTGTGTGGGATGGCGGATTGTTGTCACTCGGGAGCAGGTGCTCTATGCTAATGTTAATTGATTGATTCAAATGATTCCAGATACCAGTCTCAGATCTTTACTGTAAAACTCATTTACCCTTGTACAATCGCCCCATCCATGTATACTACATTCAGCACTCAGCATACTCCAGAATTCCAGAATTATCTCCATACATCAGACAAAAGAACACAGAGAGTGACACTGTTGTTTCATGCCATTATCAGGTAGTTGTAAACTTTTTGTTTGGACCTTGCTCTAGACTGGGATTACATTCTTCTCAGTGAGCTGTTCCCCACCTTTTCTTATTCTTTAAAAAATTCACAGTCATCCTTTAAGTCCATCTTCTCCAATATTGTCTTTTATAACTTTAGACATCTAGACATCTGAGAAAATTAAAAATAGAGGTGTTATAGAACGGACAGGCAGGGTGACTTTGCCTTTAAGAAGCACTGGGGACATGGGGGTTTGCCATTTGAAATGTACATCTTTGATTTCTGGTCGGCTTGTGCTTGAGACACGGCTCTTTGTTTTATATTCACAAACAGAAGTCCAAGCTTTCGTGGGGTTCTCAGACAAATTGAAAAGGGTTCAGGTAATAAGAAGCGCACACTTGAGAATCACATTCCTTGAATAAAGTATAAGGCTTTGTTGAGCACAGTCACTGTAAGACATTTTCAAAGGTGGCATAGCTATACAGGAAGGACAACTAAAAGTCAGTGCCTCAAAAATCTTGAGGATGCTTTTATTTATTTATAAATATATTCTAGGCTATGTCTATAGAAAATGTCTATATTTTCACCTTACAACCCTATACGGACACTGAAGCTCGAGTCGCCACATTGTTTTTACTCACCACCATACTTTTTACATGGAATGCACGAACAATGCAAATGAAAAAATGCTACATAAATGTAATATACATATAAAATATAAATTTCAAACACTATTAAAGACAAATAAGCAGTCTATGTTAAAATAAAAACAAACACAATATAAAAACAATAGATGTAAATGAAATAAACTGCTTTTCAGGTTTTTCAGTCAGATCTAACAGTTGTTAGATAAAAATATGATAGATTCAAGATAAGTAAGTGATTTTTAGCTGTGAGTCTGTTGTTTGATTAAAATTAAAATTCTTAAAAACAGTCTTCATCAACTGTTGTTTATGTTCACTTAATCTAACTTAATTATGTTTACTAGGATAGTCACCAAGATGGCATTCTGACATAATTTTGCGTGAAATTGTCAGACGCAAAACGTAAAAGATTTCTATTCATTATTCACGTGTTGTCTGACACATGTTAGTTATCCTTTTCGTCTTCTTGCTAAAAAACATATGCAGCTGATAAACTTTCATAAAAATGCAGCATTGGCCGATCACAGCACAAACAAATAATGTATGATATTCTTTTTAGATTTTTTCATGTTAATGTAAATGTCAAATATGACACAACAGGCTTCTGGGGAATATTTTCATCATTGATTTGCAATGAATGGTATATATGAACAATAAAAGCCTGATAAATGTGTTTGTGTGTGTGTGAGAGAAATAAGATACTCAACAAATATCACATTTAGGCCTATTACATCAGGAATTATTCATTGCAAATCATTGATAATTGAGAGATGGACAAATAATTGTTCTATGTAAAAAAAAAGATATATAATAAAAATATTTATTGCAGTATAAATATCAGTTTTTCCCGTGGTATCAAAGATGGAATCAAATATCGATATATTTTCAAGGTATCGTATCGAAGTAATAAATTCAAGTATTGTGACAACGCTAATTCAGGGTGATACAAGAGACCTCCACATAGTGTAAGGGTGTTGCTTACCCTTTTTGCAGAAATGGCTTGAAGACATGTTATCCCTAACTCAGCTGGGATAACCCTCAAATTTAACCCCTTCCAATCATACCACCCTACCATTATAACATGAATTATAGAAAGTAAAGCAAATCTGATCTGGCTTTGCAAGTTTGCAGACAGTGACAAGTGATGTTTTTGTACTTTTATTCATTGAAAAAAAAAAATATTATTTTGGGTGTGGAAGAAAAGAGAAAGAAAACTAGAGATCTGTAACAGGATTATGTAATTAAAGGCCATATTTCTCAGTCCAAACAGATAACAAAATCCTATTCTTTGACATAAATAGATGTCTGCAATATCAAAGTTGATTGTCTGACAACTGGGTAAGTCACAACTGCACCAGTTTAGATGATGTCTCTGTCATTTGAGAAAAGCAAATATCTTTCTCGCTGTAGTGGAGAAAGAGGCCTTCACACCAGGGTTATTTAAATTTTGCACAACCGTCCAACAGTGCAACATAAACCTTCAGACCTGGAGATGGGTAATTGAATGCAGCATATGTGTCTTGATTTGTCATCAGTGACGCGTGCGGCAGCGATACACATGGTGACGTGTAAGCGCATTAGCTTAGAGGAAATCGAACTGATTTGCATGCATGCTCATAACCACATTTACAGGATTTGGTATAGCATCGCAGTCGCAAATGATAGATGATTGTTTGTCACAATTACAGCCTTAGGAAAATGGCGGGGGTGTTTTTGACAGTGACTCAGGCATATTATGTCACATTTTTGACTCGCTGTTAGGACGTTTGTTATGGATTAGATATTCTGTCATTGTGCTGGTGTTGAAATGTAGGTTGAGCTCACAAAGTACGTGAACATGAATTTGTGTAAATTCTTGTTTTATTATATTTATAAAACATTAATATGAACATCTATAGATGATTAATGCACATTTTTTGTTTGTTTGCTTCAGTAGGTATAGTTGTCCACATTGTAGGGCTCTAAGGCCATTCAGAGGGATATTGTACAATACATTGCATACTTCATTCAGGAAAGATTTTCTGCTAGCAGGTGCCTGGCCAAGTCTTTTTTCCCCCTTTCATCCATACTCCTGCTATCCTGCGGGGGGTTTTATGGGAATAGAATGTGAATGTCATGTGGGTGCAGGTGACAGGTGGCAAATGTATAATCGGCAGTTGGTCGTATGAGGTGATTATAATTGGACTCAATTTACAGTTGTAGACAATTTCATTGTAATTTAGAAATTCCACTCTGAAAGTGAACTTTCATTTAACAATGAAAGTTAAATGGAAGTGATTTGACTGGCCTGCCAAGCCCTTAGGAATGGGAACGAGAGACAGACAAGATAAGAATGGAAGAAAGCCTGATATATAGCCCTGCCTTAATTGCCCCTGAACAAATTGTATTCCCTTTTTTCTTTTATCTTTAGCCAGCATTTGTGCTTTTTACTGTTCTTTTGAACAGCCAGGATCAGGGTGGCTGTGTACTTTATTGGGTAGTTAAAGTCTTAATAAAGCTTAGCATCAGTTTCCCTTAAACCCTTGAGAGTGGACTTCCACTACTGAAACACCTGAAATCTGATGATTCTCATTACAATGTCACTATTTCTTTTTTCCCCCTCACAGTACGCTTGGCCCATTAATTCACATTTTCATTCATCTAACATTTTTACCTTCATTCTGCAGGTTGCTCATTAGTCGCTCTTTGCAGTCAGAATAATTGGTGCCCATTAATTAATGATCCTTGTTATATGCTCTGTCTAAAGAATGTAGAAGAACTGCTGAAGATAATCTAATATTAAATCGTATATCCTTATTATTGTATTAGTGCACTGAGCCCTATATATTAACATGATTGCATCAATACGTCTTGAGTATTGATTAATTACATTTATTATTCAAATAATGGTATTGAAATGCTTTTACTGTCTCCTATTTCTAATCTATATTGCACTGTTGTTTTTTTTATTTTTTTTTTTTTGCAGATGAACATGGACATTTGAAAATATACCTGCCCAAAAAGCTGCTTGAATGTCTACCAAAATGCTCCACATTGCCAAAAGAGAGACACAGGTGGAACACCAATGAGGTAAGGTCACCTCTCTTCGCCATCTGCTGTTGTCTTTTTTTAACTCCTGCTGACTTCATAGAGATAAAACCTCGTTTATTTTAAGCAGTGAAACGGACACAATGTGTTAATAGAAACCTCTCTAGGGATTCTGCAGTCAGTTCAGATATTAACAGCAACTGCGTGATTGCCTTATTTTTGTGGCAGGAGGAAGTTGCATATTTTCCGTGCTGTGCTTGCAAAGGATTTTCACTAGGCGGACATAGATTTAGTGTTGTAGGAAACAGCAGGTTCATAAAGCGTTTTGTATTAATACAAAGATCTCATTTCTACATTAATGCAAATATAAATTTGTAATAGTTTATGATCAACTCATTAAACATTTATGTTTTGGCCTTCAATATTGTAGCTCATATTCTGTTCCTTTTTTTGGTAGTGAATTACCGAGCAGTTTGTAAGTTAAAACTCAAAAACGTATATCATTTTTGCCCATCTGTTCCGGCATCACATTTATTCACAGATGTTTTAATTCCCTGGGAATATAGACAAGATGTGATTATTTATTTATTTATGTTTAAGCTGGTGTGTCGAGAAAAACTGCCAATGGACATTATATATACAGTATAGTGCTAATTCAGAGTAGAACATGATCACTAAATTTCCTTAGACCTTCTTTTCATATCAGCTCGACTCAATCTGTTGTTGTGGAAAGCTTAGTCTCGACAATCGCAACATTTTCAGGACTCCTTGAAAATTTTCCCAGGGGTCAGAGCACTGTGTGATTGTATATTAACAATTCATGGAGGAAGCGAACAATATTTTAGGATTTCAATCAAGCTTGGTTCAGTTGTTTATTGACTTTCAGTAGATGCTGACATGCTATTTCAGACCCCACTGTGCCACTGCATTGAAGCCCCGCTATCTAACAAAGCCATATACCTAATAATCTACATGAGAATGTGTTTTAAGTATGTTTATCACAGCCTGAAGGCATTTCAGACACAATGCATCAAACAAATAAGAAAAGATAACAAGCCTCTTAGATTTCGGTATTGAAAAGGAAAATGTAAAATGTTTTTATTTGTATGACTGTGGGTGGAAAAATCAGAGACCGTTTGCTCCAGCTGTCCTTGACCTATAGGCCAGCCATTTTAAATTAGTTCATTTCTTTTCAGTGCAGCTACTTTATCATTTAATGGAAATGAGACGGTGACTTGCTTGATTTTAACATTTTATTTGTTGTTCGTGTTCAGTCTGTTGTGCGTCGCGACTCCCTCTGTGTGGAGGCTGCGGGGAGATTGAAACTAAACATTGTTTCACCGCCGTAAGCTAGAGGGATTTTGAATGACTGAGTTTCTCTAAGGAGATTCATAAACTCATAGCTCAGTAAGGCGATGCAGTTTTATTACAATTGATCCCATTGAAGCACGCATGGGTTTCACACAGTAAGTGACTGGCATCAGAGAACAGGAGGCAAAGAAACCTTGCGTGTGCATGTCAAGTGTTTTGTGGGGTTTTCTTTCGTTTTTTTTTTTAAGATTCTCCCCCTCAAATTAATGATATCCTTTCAAGCAGGCATGCAGGTAAAGAGAGGGATGAGGAGCGCTCTGGTGGGTTAGTAAGCCTGCCTGCATTGCTCAGTAATATCAAAACGCCTGCCACAGCCACATACATAACTCACATGTCACCTTTACATCAATTTCAGCTCTGCCAAAAGTCCCTAGTGACAAATCACTGACACGACCCTCTTAAAGGGATATTTATGAATTGAATACACTGCTTTATCCCTCTTCGTATTCTTTATAGAGTGACAAGTAGCTTTTTTGAAGGTAGAGAGGTATGGATCTGAATGACAATGCTGAAATAGACGTTGAAAGCACCAGCCGTTGAATGTTTGTGTCTTGTCAGATTTAGCTCTGAATGTTTTCCCTCTGCGGTTCTGGTAACCAGAGATTCAGTTTCGTTTTGTTGAATAGTTTGTCTTTGAAGTGCAAATACGGCATTGTGGGATATAGTTGATTGTTTGGCTTTATTTCCATGTAATATGATGCAATGCTCAGAGCAGTAAAATTTGAACTATGCATGTGCACTTGTCATTCAAAGGCTGTCAGTTTATATCAGGCATGCTGTGTGTTTGTTCATATTTGTGGTCTGGTTTAGATTGATACAAGAATATTGCTTCAGATCAGCGGCTGCCTTCCTAATTGAAGCTGATGGTTTAACGCGTTTGACCCGCGGTGTTGCGCTTGCAGTCAAAATTAATTAATGTGTTTTTTGGAATTGATTAAAAAATGTCAGCACTTATTGTGAAATGATGTCATATTCATCCTAGTATGTGAAGTGAAAGAAAGGTTTACAGAAAGAAATCAGGAACTCTGTAATATTTTGGGAAGTTATTTAATGTTTTACCCCTAATTATTTTTTAAAGGAAACTAAATATATAAGTTGTGTTAATTTGTACAAATGATTGTAGATTGATGTTCCTATATAGCCTTTGAAGAAGTTTTTTGCAGCAGTGCTTTTTACTCACCTCACTTGTATCTCTCTTCACAATAACACAGTGCTCTTTCTTTTTTTAATCCCATTATACTTACTAAATAAAAGTAAATTCAGTTATAAAATAACAAACGTAGATTCTATATTTCTCAATCTGCATACAAATGCTTGGAAAATGCAAAATCTAAACCCAATACAAATTTGAGATAATGAAATATAATAACATTACCCACTTTTTATTGACTTAGTCTTCTATATATAACAAAGATTTCCTAAAGTAAATTGTTGTAATACTATTATAGTGTTTCTTCAACTACTGGCTCTTTTATGTCCCAGTGTTTGATATTTATCTCTTTCTGTATGAAGGCTACTTTTTCAATTTATGTTAATCTATAAATATTACATTTTAAAAGTTTTTATAATCTTCACATTGTGTGATCCAAGCAAAGAGGGCTAGTTGTTGTTGTTAATGTGAAAGGTGTTTTTTAAAGAGTTCACTGTGTTAAAAGTGGCCACAGTTGAAGAAATGCCCATTCATGATCATGCTAAATGATATTGTAAATATTGAATGAGTTAAAAGGGATATACAGTATGATCCTTAATGAAGACAAGAATGGTTGGGACAACCTTTCCCAAAAAGCAAGGGCATTTGTGTGTCATGTGTGCCAGGCAGACACTGAGGCTAGAGTGAGTCACTGATGGCTGACTGAGAGGTATTAAGCGGTCTCATTGCTGCTGATTGCGTGACTCTTACTGAAAGTGACACCTCCTGTATTTCCTCTAAATCCCTCTTGCTGCTCTTTTTTTTGTTTTTGTTTTTTGATGGAAATAATGTCTTGGTAACTATGAGGGTTCAATTTAAGTTTATGTGGGCTGGAAATATACAGGATTAACTCCCCAATTTTGTCAGCTCACATTATGTTATGTGCTTTGTTTTTTACTCTCACAAAGTCTGTTGTTGTTTGAGTTTCCCTCATGTAACATGCAATTCTCCATTTTGAAGTGCAGTCAAATTCAGATGACAGCGTAACTTCTAATGCTGTCCAGACAAGTCAGGCTAGATGGAGTGCAGCGGTCATATGTGGGAGCCCATCTCTCCTCTGCTGGATTGTTTAGTGCTTTAAGCCATATTTGTATCCGTCGTCTTTTCTGCGTGTGGATTCATAGGGAGAATGTTAGTTGGAATAATTTCAAACATTTGCTGAAAAGTTACATTTATAAACCAATCTACTCAAAAAGAGGGAGATGCCATGAGGAGGAGGTAAGCTGCATGTAGGTGGTTGAAAAGAGGTGATTGCACAAAGGCATTGCTCTGCTTTTAAACTGTCAGAGTGAGATTTGAAGACAATATGGGTCAAGGAATGACAATTTATTTAACTGGAGCAACCACAGCACCACAGTCTTTATAACAAAGAAAACAGGCTTAACAATAAAGGCAGATTTAAGATTTTGAGGCAGACATGAAAACTAATTAGAAAAGGGTTCTATGAGATCTGACAATGGCTTCCAAGAAAAGAAATCAAGGATACAGGTTCAGTTGGGATACTGTACAGTGAGTTAGTATCTGATGTTTGGCTTTTCTAACATAAATTGATCCACATGTGGAAAGTACACAGTGGCTTTTGAGACAATTCCATTGAGACAATTCTTTCTTTTAATACTCGATTTCTAGTCTTTCAGCAAGGACACCATACTGGGAGGAGGGAACCCTTGATTTCCAAACTCTATAGTTTGATTATGGTTTATAGTTTGACTCTATCAGAGTACATCTCTTACCTAAATTTAGAAGTACACTCTCCGTTCTGCTTGACATAGTCCTTCTCATGTTGAAATGGCATGTGTGTTTAGTTGGCTTGAGAACCAGTGGGGTTCAAAAAAATAATAATGATGACTTGTCAAACTTTTAAGATGGTTTCTCATCAAAAAAGGGCATCTAGCATGTGGAAAGTGTCAGCAGTACTATCAGAAGCCCGACAAAGTTTCTTTCTCTGGAAGGGACCCTCTGGGAGAGGGAGACAGGCAGGAAAGAGGAGCTAAGCTAGTGTGACTCTCAGCCTCTAATGAGTGGCAGCCACTAAAGACCTGTGAACCTTCTCTCAGCCCTGAACCGAAGCCCAACTGTGGGATGAGAGCGCATCAGCTCAGTCGCTCTAAGGACTTCTACACATTTAATGCCCTGTCATCAGGACTAATCCTCTCTGCCCGGCACTGCTGTGGCACGGTGCCCGTGTGCAATATGCCTCTGCTCCTGGTGGGGTGCCATTGTTGGACGCACATGGTACTGGAGCAGCCCAGGGAGAGTCGTGGGCAGAGAGAACAGAATCTTCCGGTTACAGTCACGTCCGGCTTCAACGTCCAGGGAGAGGGTTCTGATTACGCAGGATGTGGAGAGGCTGAAAAAAAGGAGAGGTTTGGCTCACTAGGCCAGATATGACTGCATTTCCCCCACCAAATCAGTGACAATATGATAGCCCTCGTGAGAGTCAATGCACCTGCTGGAGAAAGCCATTTACAGATGAAATACTGATCAGAGCAATCTTCTGTTTTTGATTACAATGCATCGAAAGCCTCCCGGTGCACAGTTGTCCTGAAGATTACAATAGAGAGGTTAAATTCACACAAAATGCTTGTTAGACATATTAGTCTCTGCTTTCTTCATTTAGAATAGGGAGTTATCTTCTTGTGTTTGTGATATGAATTGTTGATTTTCCGTGCATTTGTAGAGCTGTGTGTTTATCTTTTTGTTACGTGGCTGTCTGACCTGTTTTTCCACCTCTTCTTTATGAAAAGTAGCAATATAGGTGATTTCACTTTTAAGAAGTCAGCCTTACACTTTACATTAGCTACTTTTGATTAGTTTAGCTCTTCTGTTGGGGCGCAACAATGAAGGCAATGTCCTTCCTTTAAGATTCCTTTATCTCTGTCTCCCATCTGAATCTTTCCCGACCCCCCCACTTGCCGTCCCTCCTGTGGAATCTGCGTCACATCTATTCAATAACAGTTTCAGGTCATGGCTTCAATTATATCCACATCACTCTGCTGTACCCTTGAAAATATAAAGACTGAACAAATAATAAAAGAGCTGCATATGAACAAAAGGAAACCTCTCCGTAACCTTTCTGTTACTCGTTTGTAGTAGTAATTTGTAATATGAGGCTGTGGTTCAGTTACTTGCTACAAGCTTGTTTTAGTGAAATTGCCTTGTCTGCTGATATATAATTAATTAGGCTTTGCACTGATATTGAAATTCTGGCCAAGAAACCAATAATTAATTTCACCTTATGGCCGATAGCAAATAAATGGCCGATATTATAAATAAAATCACACATTTTAAATGTTACAAAGGAATTTAGATATTGTTATGTACATGTATGAAAATGGATAAAGATTTATTTTTTAGATTGGTGAAAGACTGATTAAATGAGAAATCATAATAATAGAATTGTGGCCTCTGGAATATGGTTTTTATAATCTTTGGAACAATAAGAGACATCAGTTAGAAAGTAACTCCTTAGCCACTTTTGGTGACCATTCAAAAGTAGCTTCATTTGGATAGTTGCTTGCGAAGTGCTTGTAACTGTTGAGATTCAGATAAACGCTGGTATTATAGACGACTTTCTAGTTTGAACTTCTCTTGAATTGGTGGGAACGAGAGGTCAGTATTAATGATCTAACTTGGCTGTATATAGCAGAATTAAATCACTGATATTGTTCATAAATATCGTGCATTCCTCTAATTAAAGTATATTTCTAAGCTCATATACATATGGGGCTCCAAGTAGACAGTTGTTTGTTTGTGGTTAGAACTATCATAGAATAACACATTTTTCAGTAGCACGGTGAGGAGGGTGCTGCATCTTTTATGTGGCAGTCATATTGACTTCCAGTGTCATCAAATGTACACACTCATTTTTTCCTCTCGCTCTTCTTGTTTTTCTCGCAGAAAGTAAATATTTTCTTTGTCAGTAGTGGCTGCCTCATAGTGCTCTTATTATGGATGCCAAAGTGTCTGACTAAAATCTAACTTGGCAGAGATCTGTTCCAGAACTAGATGGCTAGCTTGCTAATGTATTGGCCTGTCTGTGCCTTTCAGAGCCCAGACTGCTTGTTTTATTTAGAGTGGTAACCTCCACTTCTTCTCCGCCTACTCCTTTCAGTGCCTTCTGTATTCCTGAGGGCCTCCCTATCCCCCATCCAGACAAGCCTGAGCTCATTAGAACATTTCCCTGGATTAAAGTCTTCCTTTATGGATTACAACCGTTAAGATGTTTGAACAGTTCTCGTCACAGAGACACGTATTTAACTTTTAAATACTCGTTTGGCTGATTAGCGCAGTTTGATGATTTTGGAAGCCCAATCGGACCTGTGTCTACCTGTGACTGAATTTTTGTCTTCTTTTGATGTTGTAAATGGGACGTTCCTCTCAACTGTGACTAATTAAAATTACCCCGTATGAATTGCAAGTGTTTACCGAGAAGTTCATTAGCCTCTCTGGGGCAATCAGTGGAAATTAAAGGTCATGTTTGCTTGTTTGTTTTCGGTGAGAGAAATGCTTTAACATTTTTATGAACAGGTGTCTAAAGCATGACTTGAATTTGAAATGCAGTGCTTATGGGCTTCTCGGGTTGAGCTGCTGATGTCTTCTTTAAGGTTAAGGTTCAAATGGCACCTCTTTCTTCTGGGGAGCCCTATTTGCATAACTAGCTGCCTTTCATTTGCACACCAAAACAATTTCCTGGTATTTGTTGATTGATATGGATAGCTATTAATTTATGTCTCTCTTTTTTCCTGTTGAATATTTTATAATGTTAGGATTGCTGCCAGTATTTCATTTAGACCATTATGATTTTGAAAACTACTTTCCTCTTGAATGAGACTGTTGATAAATTCTCCCACATAATCATAATAATGGTTTATTGTTTGTGTTATATGTGTGGAGACAGTTTTCATTATTAAAATCAGATAATTCAAAAAAAAAAAAAACGTTGTTTGGTGTCAAGAATTTAGATGTGCACAATTCTGGGTTAATTGAGAATCATGATTTTTTTTTTGTTTAAGTAGAATTCACAATTCTAAATAGACGAAATGGAATACTGAAAATGATTATTGCTTAAGTCTATTTAAAAAGTCAGTTTGAATGAATGATTCAGTGACTCAGTCATAAAAAAACTTGTTTCAATACTGGATAAATCTCTTGAATGAATGATTCAGTGACAAAAACATTTTTTGATAGTCTCTTGCCGCCACCTACCGGTGTAATTATGTGATTGATACATTGTTTATTTAGTGTCTTTACCTTCAAAATGTGGTTTATTATATTTTTATGGCTACCATAGACATCAGTGTTTATATCTGAACTGTAAAGGTGTTTCCTATTGCTTTTGCAATATTTTGAATTATAATATTATGATATTTATACCTATACATGACAACTGCTCTCTCTGGCTCAGCACCAGTGCAGATCTGAATGGCCAGTGTAGATCTGAATGATCGTACTTTTCAAAGTGTTTATAAATGTTTGCGTGGGTGTTAATAATTAATTGTGCAGCTCTAGTAGAATTTGTAAAAAAAACAAACAAACTTTAAAATATATTTATAAGAGCCAATATATGTTTGCGACCTATTGTGTAGTACTGCTACTACAACTACTACTACTAATATGCTAATCTGTTACCACCCGAATTCTATATTCTATGTCATGTGCCACATTTCATGTTAATAGTCTAATGTTTCTACAAAATGGCAACATTAAAAAAATCTAATGGCAGTAAAAAGTATAAGTTGAATTTATGATTGCCAAGTCTGCCTGCACATTCAGTTCCCCATCATTCTGTTTCCGTAACCGTGTCGGCATGCAGTAGGAGGGCAGTTGTGTAGCCTGGGCCGAGCTGCCTTTGTCTGTAATGAGAACCTTCCTGTGGGTCATTCTGGGGTCTTGAATGCTACAAGGACTTTGCAGTTTTCTCCTGGCTCTGAGGCAGGGGTCTCCAGTACACTCTGATGACAGGGGTCCCTGCTCAAAATTGCCTGACCTCTATTGGTGCACATACAGGTCACTTCACCTCCTATGGGAACTTCTAAATTGAACCCAGCTTGCGCTTTCATTTTTTATTGCACTCCACCCCACCTCCTCCTTTCTTTTCTCTTTTCTCCTCTCCTCCCTCTCCTCTCATTCTTCTCATCTTCCATCTTTCTTCTCTCTTCCTCATGTGTTCAGTGAGGTGCAAAGTTATTCATGGGTGGAGAAATAGATTTCTACCTTTAGTTTTGAGCTGCCTGGCCTGGCTTTTTGCATGGTAAAGGACTTTGCAAAGGGAAAAGAATGCTGTTATAATGCGCTTATTTGCATGCTCGTTTCAGTGCATTGTTGTGCAGCTAATATTTACAAGAGTTTGAAAGAAAATGCCATTGTGTTCTCAGCTCTCTGGATCAAATGGCAGGGGAACTGAGGTGCACACACTGAAGCCTGATGTATTATTCCATTTCATGGAGTCTGCCAGCCTAGCGCTCATACCCCGGTAATCTATACCCCTGCCGCTCACCCCCACTTGAAATAAATAGGATTGGTATCTGTCTCCATGACTCTCAGAGATGCAGTGATTGATGGATCTTGTACAGGATTAATTATTGAAGCTAGTGGTTTCCTCTCACTGGCAAGACTACACAACATGACAAAAAGCTGCCTGGAAGATGGGCGTACACATAAAACCGCCCTTCATTTATGAATACATTATCACTGGGTGGAGGGCCTAATGATTTATTGTTTAAATTTAAAATTTAATGTATGATGTTATTTGGTTGCATTTATTTACTTCTCAGAGTTTAAAGGTTAAAGCAGAAGTGCTTGTTTTTCCTCTTGATGCTCTTGCGAGCTTGTGTGTGAAGGACATAGACTGTTATTGTTTTGTTTTTTTTCTCTTGACCTCATGGAGCTGTTGTGTATCAAGTAGGGCTGCCCCCTAACAGTTGACTAAATTTTAGATGACTAAGATGAGGCTCAATCGACCAAAATTGTATCAGTTGGTTTGCAAAAACAAAGAAAAAAACAAAAAAACCTTATGGTGAAGTCACACAGTCCATGAGGACAGATCGTTAACGGCAGGTCCTTGTGTTAATTTACTGTATGTTGGGAAGGAAATCAAACGTTCGGCTATCATTTGGCTTATCATTTTAAACATGTAAGTAGCAACTTTACATGACTGCTCGGTCTAACGTTACCCTAGATAATTGTGCGCTATTATTATTACACATATCCAAGTGTTCATCAAGTGTCGAAGCTAAAGTATTAGCGCGCTTAGTGCATGATACTGAGGTGCTAGCACGTTCATTTGCATTTTTTCCTGATAACAGCCGAAACAACTTAATTAATTAACTTAATTTTTGGTCATACAGATAATAAGATAAGATCATTCGAATCAAAACTGTTGGGCTTTTTATTTTTGTAAAATCACAATAACAAGAAAACATTGCGCCTTTGTAAAATAAAGAAAACAAGCAGGTTGTACTTTCTGCCGTCTCGAAACTCAGCGTATAGGCTACTTGCCTCAGGAGGGACACGACAGGAGACATGAGTAATATATCTATAGAAAACTTGAAATGTCTACTTTTAAATGAACCAATTCAAATAAGCAATAGCCTCTGCTTATGTAGGCTAATCAATCCGTAAAAAAAATCTTTTTCATATGTATAGGCACGTTCACTATACTGTGAGGTAGCATTGTCAACTTCAACTTCCTTGAGCACCGAATAGACTATATTACGCCTATATTAATCGCTTATGGTTTAGTATTCTCCTCATTATATATTTAAATAATTAAATTAATATAAACGTGCGACTAGTCGACTAGAAAAATAGTCTGGGCCAGTCCTGGTATCAAGGCTAACTCCACTTTCTTAGTGTCCTAGTTTTTATGTCCATCAGGTTTGGTCTTGTGCTTTATTTTGTCCTTATTTAGCTGTTTCCCAGGAAGCCCTTCACAACGACTTGAAGCATTACTATGAGAGTAACCATGCTCCAACAGTATGAAGAGATGAGGTGCCAACTGCAGAGGTGATTCACAGGGATTTCAATAGACTCCCCCATTCTGGCACTTTTCGTTCAGATCAGTGGGAGGGAAGTTCTAGCTTAATCACTGGAAGGGCACATGAGCTCTTCTGCTTCACAGGATCCCTCCTCTTTTTCCCTTTCTTGTTATATGCTGGGCTTTGATCTTTAAAGGTCCTTGAGAACGAAGAGCCAGCAGGCTGGGACTCTCTGCGTTTGGATTCCTGCCCATCCGTAGCTCCATCTAACGGACATCCCTGGACACAGCAGGCCTTCTTGTGTTTCTCGGCCTCTTTCTCTCTCCTTTTTCTGCCCTCTCTCTGCTCACACTTGCTTCAGCCCATAACTATCCTGATATTTTATTCTCTATTGCACTCATTTGTTTTGAACCATGATACATGCATTTGCATTTATCTATCCTTTTTGTGTCATCGCAGGCAATCATTTTTACAAATTCGAAGTGGCACTTTGCACTGACAAATGCACTTCTCCCCTTTTGGCAAAATCCCTCTTCTAGAGTCGTGACAAGAGGTCGCAAGCATTCATTGCATAAGTGTGAAGCATTACACAGGTTTTTCCGACCAAGAACCTGAACCTTGGCAGCACAGCAAGACTCCCTGGACTCGCTGCTAACTAGACATGTCATTAAAGTCTAAATTTAACGTTGTACTGATGTCACAATCTGCAGGGCTTTTGTCAAGGTAACATGATATTTGTCAGATCACATTATTCCTGTTTTGTATTAGTGTTGGTGGATTGCAAAACAAAGATATTTCTCCTACTGTGAGGGGTATGAGAATGGAGAATCTTTTTACACTTCAGGTATGGGATCTCCTAATACATTTTCTCTCACAAAACTCTCAAGATATTTCAGAATCTTTACATTACAACGTAGCAGCTCATGTCTGCAGAAATGTCTCTTCAGCAAGGTACTTAGATTATTGGGGTAGGGAAGCCTTTGATCTATGGATTCATATATTATTAGACTTCATGTTACTCTGTGGACCACAATGGATGACACTGTGTGACCTTTACGGCTTCCAGCAATCCATTAAATCACAATATGAAAGGTCGCTCTTCATCGTTTTTATGCTCTTAAATGTTACTTCTGCCACATTGGTCAGAGCGTTGAAGCCCTGTGACAGGTGTCCTTCATGAAGGTCGGCACTTGAGTTTTTGTCCTACTCTGCAAGATGTTGGCCAGTGTCCACCTTAGATCCATATGTCAGTAAATGCCAGGCTAAAAAGGCTGACTTGGCCATAATCATTAATACCACTGGTTGCTACTCATGCTATATGGGATGAAAGAGCATAGTGATTGCTACTTACTCTCACAATATATACCTTCTCTAATTGTAGTCTGATTGCAGATGATCGAAGGTGCCAGACATCTTCACATACTCAGGAGGGAATCTTTGCATACTTAAAGGTACAGTTCACTCAAAAATGAAAGCAATTTCTCAAAGTTAGTTTAGTCCTCCACAGGTTGTTGCAAACTCATGGCTTTTTCATTTTGTAGCGCAAAAAAACTTTTTTCCCGAAGAATATGCTGGCCACTTTTTAAATATAATTAAAAAGCAGCAATTAGACTGTCATGACTAAAAAGTATTATACAATTATCTTAAATTTGGTGAACTATTCCATGTGTTTTGAAGCCAATACACAATGGATTTGATACATTTAAAGGGATAGGTTACCTAAAAATGAAAACAATTATCAAAATAATTTTTACTCTTATGGTTTCAAACTTTTGACTAGTGTTGTCATAAGTACCAAATGAAACTCTCATGATAGGCGGCTGCTTTTAAACTCCCCTTTATGTTTTTGTGTGAGTGCTCTGTGAAGTGTCAAAGGTTTCTATTAACAACATGTTTTTGCTGCATTGAGCATTGTAGCCAATCAAAGACTTGTTTGTTGAGTGTGTGAACAACAATGGCTAATTAGAGTGTTTAAGTTAGTCATAATCCACTCAATATGCCAGAGTTTGCTCAGCGTAAGCACTGCATGCTCGTAAATCATTTCATTATAACCAACATTAAAACCTAAAGTCTAATGTCCGTGGTGCGTTATTCGGATTTTAAGAGCAAATGCTTGGCCATAATGTAGTGTGTGCACAACGCGCATACACTTTACTTCTCTCACTCATCTATACTGATCTCTCTCATCTATCACCTGTATCTATATCTTATGCAGAACACAAAATAAGATATTTAATCCCATTTAACCAAATTATTTTTAAATAATAAACAAGATATTTAATCTAAACCCCATTCATTGTAACTGCATGGAAAAGAGCCAGTCCATTTTAATTTTTTCCTATTGTGTTACTTAGAAGAAAGAAATTTCATACAATTTCAAGTTTGGAACAACATGATGATGAGTAAATGTTGACAATTTTCTATTTTAAACAAACCCTTTAATATATCAATCTTAATCATAAGAGCTAATGAAGGGCATTAAATCACCAGCTAAAATCGCTAGTGTTCCTTTTGGTTTATTCCAGTTTTTTAAACCTGAGAATCTGTTTTGATGAATGAAGTAATTATTCAGATGGGGAAGCATGCCTCCATGCTTCTTAATCACCTTACATACAGATTTTCTAGATGAAATCTAATTAGACTATGAATGCTCCTTTCATTTGAATGAACTGAAAACACACAGCCCCCTTAGCCAGAGGTACACAATTGCAGCGTGTTAACATTTTTGTGTTGAGCAGCCCTGAACATAGGACTTTCTTCACATTTAAATGAATCCAGAAGTGACCCACTCAACCAGGAAACAGCTCTGATTTGTAAATGCTTAGCTGTGAGATTGAGGCCTTGGATTCCTGTCTGTATTTCACTTCCACCTCGGACCATGTGGTAGATGTGTATCTCACAGAGAGAGGCTAAAAAATTGCATTTCTGTCCTGTCTGTTGTCTGTCCGAGAAAATAAAGACCGCACGGCAGACGGTAGAATAGGTTTGGTAAGCTGGCATTGCTGGGTCTCAGGGACACTAGCAAGATTCACGATCACATGCTCCGCTGCCAAAGCCAGAAAGGTTGAGGTGTTGACGGGGTGTGTTCGGGTAGTTCATTAAAATGTGCCCTCTCCTAACCCCTTTTCTCCTTGCAGCCTGTCCTTTAGCAAAACCTTGAGGTTCCATTGAAATTCCGCCGAGCTTTCCTCTTTTGAAATATCTGTTGATGAGGTAATGCAGGGCTGCGATAGCTCTCTGCTCCCTCCGCTGCTGAACATTTCTCTAAGTCATGTTTACATAATTAGCGAGCTCTCAGAGAGCCTTGGCAATTTTTTAAAAATGAAAGGAGCTAGTTAGTAGTCCACTCGATGTGTCTCCCTCTCTGAGACCACTGTGCTGAAGATCTGCAGATATGCATACATTCAAAAAGCATGCTAACATGCAAAACCCAGCTCCTCTCTGTTTTATATATTTTATGCATTGAAACCAACGTTTATAGTCATTTACATGTGCCGTATGCTATGCTGTGGGATTAAGTATTTTGTGTTTTTGTATGCATGAGCATGTAGCTTACATAATGAACTCAGTGTTTTTCCTAAAATAAATGACTGAGCCTTACTGTTAATAATTGTAAATTGATTTTTTACTTATCAAGCCTGTCCAGTGTTCCTCTGTGCTGCTATCAGCCTCTGAAATGCTATTCTTTCATTTACAGCTTCTCTTACAGTAATTAGATATTTCAAATATGTGAGGAAACATAATTAGTGGCCATTCATTTATGAGGGAGATGTGTGTATTAAAGTTATTTTTGACAAAATGTGATTAATCATTTTAGTAGGGTCCATATAAGATTGACAACGGAGAGTTTGATACTGTTGAGAGTCTCACTTTACCCCGTTTGACCTTATCGCTGAATCTAAATTACGTAACCAACTTCAGAAGCTGTGACACTGTTATATTAGCCTAGTTATATGCTGAAGTGAATGGCTTTTTCTGTTCACACTTTTGTCACATTTTAATTTGTACAGCACACAGTTACAATAAAGATTGCTCATTTTTTTAGAGTTGAGATTTTGCCTGCTTAGAAGAACTTTCTCACCAAACAGAGAAAAAAAAAACACTCTTTAATTACAAATGTGATGAGGGCTGTAAATCTCTCTCCCTCTCCTTCGGTGTTGTCTTGAGAGATGAATCAGCTAAAGCGTGCCGGCATCCACACACAAATCTTCATTAGATGTGGTTGATAAACCATTAATCCATTCTTTCACTCTCTTTTATTTCTGTGGCTTTTTTGGTCCACTCACATTCTGAATTTGAAACAAAAGAGACCACAAACATTATTCAAGATAGACACCATATTTCGTTTAACACAGATGAAAGTAAGATTGTAAGGGATAGGTCTTTTTAATGGGTTGCCCTGTTTTGTGCCTGGGTTTTGCTCATTTGTTGGCTAAATACTGAAAATAATTGTTTCCATAAAACATGGGTTGTGACATAATTAGATGTGCTATAAGACTAAAGGGACTGTTAAAAATCAGTCATCATTTATGTAATTTTAAGATTCTATGACTTTCTTCTTTGAAACAAAGAAGTTAAAATTGTCCATACTTACCTGTACACGACACTTGCATCAGAATACAATAGTTTTGTATGGTGAACAGATATAAATTTAAATCTGTTAGTGTTATAATTCATTATGATCGATCACGTGAATCAAAGTCAGACATGACATTTAGGCTACATTCACATTCAATTCCAATTTATTACTCAGATCCGATGTTTTTCGAATAGCTGTTCACGTTTTTGTTTTAAATGTTCCCAATAAGTCCCCTCATGCGCAAAAGAATGATAAAACGAACACGGAGGACATTAAAGTAAGTGATTACGTGTTTATTTATAATAAATGCATGTGTGACTGCTGAGGGATGATGATGAATGTTGCTCTAGAGTGACGTAAAATTCGTAAAACCTCCACAGCCTGGACCCTCATTTTAATCGTATGAAAAAGAGTGGCCAGTACACTCTTCAAAATTTGTCAATGATGAAATGTTCATTTTTCGGTGAACTGTTGAGCTATTTTGGTTAGTTTAAGCATTTACAGACAAAAATTCGTGATCATACATTTTTTGATCTCTAGTGACTACTTTGATCTCTAGTGTTCATGTGGATCTGTCGCTACTCTAGTTTGTATTCACTGAAATTGTAGTAATGATCAGCTTTCCAAAAATGTGAGATTTAAATGGAGAGTAATGAATGCTATATTTGATAAACAGTATGCAACTGGGATCACAGAAGGGTGTAATTTGCACTGTTTGTAGATCCTTGATTCACTCTGTATCTGCACTTCTTGCATAAGGGTCAGTGTTTCATTTGTCCCGCTGATTGCTTGTTACGTTTTCTCTGACTCGCATGAATAATGTAAAATGCGACCATTTTCTGCCCCAGAACCAGTTTGTGCTGCAAGTTTATTTTCCTGTCAAGTGGCTGGAAATATTCCTCCCTCTGTTTGCAGCTCCAGCAGTTTGTGAATTTGATTAACCAAATTGCCGAAATTTCTCACACATTTCCAGAAAATTGTCACAGATAGAGACACTGGGAGATGAAAACCGCCTGTGTGTGACCTTGCGAGAGGCAATCAATGGCCTTTATCTTGCCCGGCGCATTATAAATCCTACCACCGGTGTGGTCAACAGGTCCTTGTAATATATTGACCTGCGGTGCAGCAATTTATCAGTTTGTCTCTGAGGTTAAATAATTTAGTTTTTCAGCTCAGGCCTTACTTTCTCTTTGTTCCTCTTCATTCCCAGAGTTCCTCTCTGAGTTTTGGCTGATTCTGATGGATTGAAGTTTTAAGATGTGGCATGAATAACAGAACCCCTTCTCTAATCATAGATCTCATCTGGAGAGGAAACAAGCAATGCTGCCTTTGTGTTTACCTCTGTAAATTCTGCTCTTCCTGTGCTGTTGTCTGTGGACGTGGGCCCTGGAGTTATAACTTCTTGAATCAACACAAGAGATCAGAGTGTGCATAGTTGGCAGAAGAAATTGCTTTCATTTACTGCAGCAAACTATAGATTTTTTTTGTTGTTCTGGCTCTCCTAGAGTTAAAACTAGCACCTGAAGGCTCCCTTCTGCTTTTTAAATTGGAGTAATTGAATGTAAAAAATACCGTGGTGATTCTGTTCTGGGTTTTTTTGACAGGTGTTGATTTATTGTTAGAGTATGTATAATTATAAACAAGAGCCTGTGGCCTTCACAAGAGACATGTGAGAGTTTATGGAAGGTGAGATGCGCTTGACATACTTAGGAAAGAAATCCCCAGTGTTTTCCCTCAATGCCAGCACCTACTTTAAATCAGTACTTGCTTGGGAGCAGACGTAAGCCCCAAAATCAGAGACGCTCTTTACGAGTGTTATGTCCCTTATTCCTGTTCATCTCTTTCATTATCACTTCTTGAGCAGGACGGTAGCAGCCAATACTTCTTCAAGCAAGATATATGCAGCAGGGAATTAACAGGAGATTGATGTAGTAGATACCAAATACCCGACATGAGAGGATTGAGTGGGCTTGAATAAGAAATACACGGTGAGGACGTGCCAAGGTCTGTGCTAAACCTTGAGCCAAAATTCCCCTCAACTAAACTATGCTCCCTGATATGAAAGACAGAATTGTTTTGATATTCTGCTCAAAGCCGGCTATCTCCAAACTCCAAAGGAACACCTGGAAATATGCAGGAGAAATATGAGCATGCACAAAAGAGCATTGTAATGCAAAATGTATCGTAAGTACTGGTTAGATGTTTATATAAATATCTCCCTGTGGCTTTTAGTGGTTAATTAATTTGTTGTTTGTCCATCTCCTCATTTTGCATTCTAAAGCACTAAAGCCTAATTTGAGGTCTGTTCTGGATCTTTGTGTACTCATCATTTAATATTTCTTTCATTTAATATTTAAAAAAAAAAAAAAAATTAATCAGAAGCAACATATATAAGAAACAAATGTAATCTGTTTTAATAATGGTGCTTTTGCCTTTGTTTAATAGGATTGTAGAGAGCAGACAAGAAAATAGGGTTGAGAGAGGGAGTGTTGTCGGAAAATGACCTTTTTTTGTTCACAGTAATTTCTTATTTAAGTTATTTAATTGACAGTAATGAATAATGATTGCATAAAGACTTTTATTTTGTTGACCTTTGTAATTGTGTAACCGAGCCAAGAGGACCACGATGCTAGTTTCTTCACAACCTGTTAACACATCATGTTTTCCCGCTGCCTGTTTGACAGGGTGACTTTCTGAATGACAGAGCCAAGCTGCCAATACTGTGTAGATGAGAACTAGCTCACAGAAGAGGCAGAACTCCATACCTCTAAATGGCACCATCACACACACCCGGTGCTGCTAAAAGCTGGAGTAATTGCTGCACTTTTTTCACACGTTCCCGTCAAGGCCAAAGGGTCTGGCAGAGCCTGTAGATTAGTCTGTGCAACACATAGGCACAAATGATGTGTGAACTGATGTTTGATTGGGTGGATGGAGAGAGGTGTTATTGTCGGAGGTGCTTATCAACACATTTACTGCGTGGTCTCTGACTCTCTCTGTAAATATTAGTGCTTTTTAATAGCTGGCCTCTGACTCCAGTGAAGCGTACGTTGTTATTAATCCTGCGAATAAGCTTAATGTCTCCGTAATTAGAGGAAGGTAAAACGCTAATGCAACAAGTGAATGCTTTTTAGGTTATATGAAAGAACGCACGGTTATGAATGGTGGGCTGTCGAACCACAGGATATTATGTCTGGGAAAAAAAGTCCTGCATTATTGTTTGAAATTTCTCTCCACTTACATACAAGTGCTGCACTTCAGACTAGAGAAATTGTCCTTAGGGTTTCCTGTTACAAATGTTGTAGCTTGAAACATAGCTTTCAAAGGCATTTGCTTGTTTGTTGACAAACAACGGTCTCGGAAAAACAGCTCCCCCAGGCACTACGGCGGCAAACCTCTGATTTAAACCGCAAATATCCCTTTTCAGCTGTTAAGAATGATAATCTGTTATATAGGGAGGCGATGTGAATTTGAGCTCCGTCCGTGTCCTCCCTGAGTCAGTCAGGCATGTTATCTGATGTGGATGCTCACCGATAGACTGGAAACTTGGCTGTTCGTGTGAACCTCCCTCACAGGGTGGACTACCATGTAAATAATAGATACCCTTGGGTGTGAATCACACACGAGATAACCTTCAAGACAGTCATGGATCAGCAGTTTCACATTAGTTGATAGGATTAAGGAAAAAATATCTACAGGAGTCTCTTAATAGAAAAGACAATTGAGAGAAGAATTGAGAGGTGTATTTGAAGGGAAACTGTAATGACGAGCTGGGCTGGTGATATTTCAGTTTTGGATCATATGACTTGTTCTCCCACTCTTGACTCTCTTATTTGCTGCTAACTTTACATTTTTTTCATTTTATAACTAAATTTGTCCTGCATGAGACCTAGCATATAGTGTTATACATAAGAGTGGGATTGCTATCCGCCCATTCATCCAGCGGCCTGTACTCCAAACAAGCTGTTTCTTTGTCCTCTGAAAACTGGACCCTTGCTGTGTCGCACAACTATCCATCTCCATTTTCCCTTTCTGTATGCTAGATAAGCACAACAGATGCTTTAGAGTTTTGATGGCAACATCACAACACTTGTTTTTGAGTGAATCACTATGACAGAAAGAACACCACTGCCTTAAGTTATTCCTGAAAGCCTATCTTTGAAATAGTATACATTTTTGCTGGAGTTCACAGAAGTCACCCCCAAACTGCACTAGTATGTAAGTTTATGGCTTAACAATTGTGTTAAAAAGTATAGCTAAAACTTTACATATACATTTTTGGTTTTGAACCAGGCCCACACTTATTCTGATTGCTCATAATTTTGCAGAAAATTGTTATGCTAATTGTAACAGCAATCCTTTGCGAAGTCTCCCTCCACTTGTGTGTTTATTAAATATTTTGGTTAGTATGAAAATGGTTTCAGCTACCAATAAGATTGTAATGCTATCGTATCTGTTGAATCCCTTTTATCTTGTTTAATCCACGGAATTTACATGATTTTCCCCAAATTCAACACACAGTGTGAAAAGACTACAGATACTTTACTGGGCCTTGTTTTAACACACTGAAGTCCGTGGTGTAGGTTTGTCAAACTGTATGGAACTAAAATAATGCCAAATGTTTTTGAAACAAAAATCCATATGAAAAAAATAGGCATTGCATTAAACATGCTTGGATTTTTGTGGTCATGGTTGAATATTTGAGCTGTGAATATTTAAATTCAGAACATTTCAAAACACATTTTCATTGTTAAAAATTTAATAATCAATATTCAAATTTAAGATTAGTCAAGATTACCAAGCATTCTCTCCATCAAGCATGTAGTGTAATTCAACAGGCTTTTTTTTGTTTCAAAAACATTTGCCATTATTTTACTTCCATATTGTCAAATCCTAACATTGGACTAGTGCTGATTGCATTGTTACTTATAATTATAATCTGACGGTGATACTGTTATTATTATTTCTTGAATGTTCTGAAGGTTTCAAATGACCTGTTGTAAAATAGTACGTTTAGTTAAGGGTTATTTACCGAAGCATAAATCTCTCTGCACCCCATAAAAAAGACAAATCTGAATAAAATGCCCATGTTGCGAGCAATGAAAGAAGTGATTGCTGCAGACGAATGATTACAATGAGCAGGAAAGTCTTGCTCTCATTACTCAGCCATATATGAGATATACTCAGGGCGGCATTAACGTGACTTTGGAAGAGGAATTAGAGAGTAATAATTCATAAAACTGTGCAATTAGTACAAGCAGCTGTAACACTGTGACCCCCATTCATCAACACAATTGGTCTTGCGTATTTAAATAGTGAAGCAAATTTATTTAAATGTAATATTGGTTATACAGTAAAGCCTGACGGCTAGATTTCAGAACATAGCTCAGAGAACATGCATGATGACAAGGACCACAGAGCTTGTTTTGGTCTCATGTGAGGTTTCTTTGCTCCCGGACTCCTCTGAAGGACATGGAGACCACAGGCGGATCCCCGCTCAGGAGCAGAGAGGCTAATCCAGGGTCTGTAGCAGCTTTATTAAAAGAAGTGTAATTAGCCACCAAGGAAGGTGGGCTAAAGGAGAGACCTGCAATAATTGAAGTCTGTAGAGATGTTGTATGTGCAACCTGATGCCCTGTTGTCTTGTATAGCATTAGCTCATAAGGTCACCCAACCTGGAGGGCAGAGCTGCAAAAGGTTCAAGTGTAGTTTAAAAGTTCCTCCCCTGACAGTAATAAACCAATCCTCAGATTCTGAGGCAAAAGAGCATTCTGAATATTTGGGGAGTGTTATATGTTGTGTATACTGTATATGCACAGTAGTTTGTAGTGTTTCTATATATAGACTCAAATGCTCTTTAAAGCAAAATCATACACACTGAGTTCTAATGTTGTCAAGTCAAGTATATTTATATAGCACTTTTCACAATAGATTGCATCAAAGCAACTTCATGGTATCACTCAAAACATAATAACAATGTTCGTTTCTTAGTGGAAAAACATCCACGTTTGGTAGAGCTGATCAATGGTATTACTGTTTGGTTAATTTGAATATCCCCAACTGAGCAGGCCAAAGTCAACAGTGGCAAGGAACCGAATACTCCATCAAATGACCTAATGGTGTCCTAAAACTCCATCAGGTGACCCAATGGAGAAAAAAAAGAACCTTGGGAGAACCTAGGCTCAGTCGGGGACCAGTTCTCCTCTGGCGTTTATGAACTAGAGGCCGGATTTACAGTAACTATAAGGTAAAAATGTATATGAATGTTTCTAAACAGACTTTAAACGTGAACCTGTGATAAACGCTGATGGTGCTCATCAAGACTTGATGCTATAGTTACAGTATGTGCATTTGAATGTACATGTGCGCAGGTTTGTAATTGCCAACAATTCATGTCTGAACAAACTACTTGTCTTGTCTATAAATTTGATACAGAATTTAGTTTTATTTTATCACTTCGGGTAGGTACATGAAATGAAATTCACAACACTTTATCTGTAGAATGGGAAAGGAATCCTCCATAGGGAGAGGCTAGTTGGCACTTCAGCACTGCATTGTCATCGGGTCCAGGCTAAGCTCCTCGTCAGATCTGGATATGGCCCGGATCCGGCAGGCTGCAGGAAAACCTTGGGATAAGCAAAGACAGCGTAGATGCCATTCTTCTTATGATGTAACGAGTACATCAGGATTTAAGGGAATTGTTCCCAGTTCCGGCTGACCTAATATATGCAGCCTAACATTAAATTATAAGTCCATAATGTATTATATGAATAATAGGGCAAAGAGATGTGTCTTTAATCGAGCTTTGAACTGACAGAGTGTGTCTGCTTCCCGGACAATGGTTGGAAGACTATTCCACAATTTTGGTACTAAATAGGAAAAGAATCTACCGCCAGCAGTTGATATTCTAGGTATTATTAACTGGCCGGAACTTTGAGATCGCAATAGACGTGGGACTATAATGTGTTAAGAGCTCGCTCAAGTACTGCGGAGCTAAACCATTTAGTGCTTTGTAAGTAATCAGCAATATATTAAAATTTATATGATGTTTAATAGGCAGCCAATGCTGTGTTGACAGAACCGGACTAATATGGTCATACTTCCTGGTTCTTGTAAGAACTTGAGCTGCTGCCTTTTGCTGTAGTTTGTTTATTAAGCGTGCAGGGCAACCACCCAGTAGATCATTACAATAATCTAGCCTTGAGGTCATGAACGCATGAAC
This sequence comes from Cyprinella venusta, assembly GCA_038021265.1. NCBI lineage: Eukaryota > Metazoa > Chordata > Actinopteri > Cypriniformes > Leuciscidae > Cyprinella > Cyprinella venusta. Next base: position 20,810,518 of record CM075883.1, on the reverse strand, counting down.
TAATTGTTCCGCATTTGTCAGTGAGAGCATATGATGTAATTTAGAAATAAATGTGTCATTTTCGATGTGTCAACGATTTAATATACTGCAAATAGCTTACTATTTTTTTTTATGTTTATTTATAATTCATTTAGGCGGACAAGGCTACCAAGTGCTGCGCAGCTATTTTTTCCCCCCGCATCGACCAAGATTTTCTTTGGTTGATTACAGCCCTACATATTAGAATGATTTCTGAAGGATCATGTGACACTGAAGTATTTCAGTAATGATGCTGAAAATTCAGCTTTGCATCACAACAATAAATTACTTTTTAAAATATATGCACAATATTTCACTATTGTACAGTAATATTTTACTGTTTTTTTATTTTTAATCAAATAAAGGCAGGCTTAGTAAGCATAAAAAAACCCTACTTTTGAAAACGTTAAAAAAAACATACTAATGCCAAACCTTTGAACGGCGCTGTGTACACACACACAAAACTTTTTTTTTTCTGTTCTGTAGTGACAAAAAAGGAATCAGATGTTTTTTCCCCAAGACCTCTTTTTTTATTCTCTCAGCAGGCTTTTTGTGGGAAATACCCAGAGTGCCACTAAATTCAGAAATGAAGACTCTGAGCTATGAAACAAAGGCCTGATTTGCCTTAATCATCATTTGCTCTGGAATGGAAAATCAATGGCCTTTGATGAGAGTGTTTTGCACTGTGACAATGTGAAATGTGAGATTGGATGTTTAAAACGGCTCCTGTCTTTGTTGTTTTCGAACTCCATTCTTTTAATGTGTGGGAAGTGTTCCATCTATTATGGAGCGCTTGTCTGTCAAGGAAATTAGTTTCCTGGAACTTTGAACAGAGGAGAAAAAAAAAACTAGAAAGATTTTTTTTTTCATTCTTTGTTGGAATTGAGCTTAACTCAGGAAGCTTGGCTTATGTAACAGATGGGATAAATGTGTCACTCACTGTCAGTGACAGTCCTCTAAAGTAACACTTGATTAAACCTACTTTGCCAGTCTGGAGCCCAAATATAGACAAACTGCTCTGCATGTTCTTATCTAGGCTTACTTTTTTAGAAGCATTGATATGTTTGTGTGACTTATTAAAAAAAAGTAATCACTTGACTGTTATTTTGACTTTAAAAATCTCTTTAAAAAAATCCTATCTTAAATATTTATATCTGAATATATATTTATCAGAAAATTGACCATTTGAAAAATATTACTTTGAAGAGTACATTGATTTCTATATTAATGTTTCTGTAAGGCTTCCCATGGTCATTGAAGAAAGGGAAAATCAAGGAATTTTAAAGTTGTGATTTCCAGGTCTGGAAACAATCTCTTTATCTAATCTTATCTTGATTTGATCTCTTGATTCGAAGAAAAAAAGAACAAAAAATCCCCAATGTGATTAATTTAGTGATTTCATAATGGAGATTTTATAACATGTATGTTTAAAATCATTTAGACTCTGCTTTTAGTAGCTAGGGAGTCTGATGTGAGGTAAATTAATCTAATTTTTCACCTGTATTTGATACACATAGTCTGTAATTTGTTCTAATGATGCCCAGCTTGATGGTACTCCTTCCACTTAAATGTACAGTGGTTCACGGACAGTTGGAGGTCCTTCTCCAAGATGAAGTCGAGAAATGCTTTTTTTTTGCTTTTTTTTCCCCTCACCTTCTCCATTCTCACTGTTTGGATAAAAGATTAGAGATGAATTAGTAACAGTTTTATTATGGCAGTTCAACTCCTCCAACGAATAAAACCTCAGATTTCTCAAGGTCAGTTGGGCCAGATTTTTATTTATTCTTGGTATTATCAAGGTACAAACAAACAATGAATTAAAAGTAAATTTGTGTCTCTCTCTCCTTCCCCAGACATTACATGCCCTTGTCCTCTGCTTGTTGATGCCGCTTTATTTATTTATATATTTTGGAGTATAAAAGTGTAATTTTGAGTGAATTGCATATAATAACCCCATATGATGGCGAGAAGAATTTTGTCAGTTGCAGTTCTTGAGAGTGAAGCAGTGGCTTATCTCTGAGGGGATTGGGCCCATCAATCACAGCACAATGATTTTTCTTTCATTTTTACCTGTAATGGCCCTGTTTCCTCCACTGCCTCCTGGATAGCATTTAGTGATGGAACACTTAAGTGCAATAGACCCAACACAGTGTACGCAGACGGGGTGGCTAGATTGAAAAGTTACATTGAAGCCCGGTCACCTCAGACCACATCTTTTGCTCTTAAATGTTAACACACATACACACATTTATCTTGTCTTGGTTCAGGAGTGAGGCGACATAGAAGACAATAAAGTGGGAATGAATATTTAACATTACTAAGCTCTTGAAGAGGATGAGTAGCTCTGAACTCAGAGATACATCTGATATGATTGAGATAATGTACATAATTATGACGGGTGTAAACTGTAGGAGCTCTTATGTGTTGATTTACAAGGCAGTATTTTTTGTGACACTCTGCCAATTTCAAAATACAGTTAGCTGCCAACCTAGACAGCAGTTTTGGGCATTATAGGTGTTTAGATGTTCAAAAGTGCCTTTGATTCCCCAAAATGTTGTTAGGTTGCTGTTCTCTACATTACAGTATGAAACACAGCCATGTTGTCAAGTTCTCCACATTTGATAGTAATACAATACGCCATATGTTACAGTTTAACCACTGTGAAGGTTGTGGTTTTGACTGATTTTAAAACCAATGTTTAAAGATTAAACGTTTTAATCCCAACAAAATATCTTCTGTCATTTAGACGGTTTTGATCCTACTGCCAAACTCAAATTCAGAATAACATCACAGACTGAAAACCTGAAAAGTATGTTCTTACCTTACTTTGACCCTTTTCTTTGGAAAAAACTTAACTTCACTTGAAAGGTACAAAAAGAAAATCTAAAATTTAAATTTTGTTAATAGTGGCATATTTAATTCCACTAAAGTGATGTATTGAGGCTATATTTGGAGTACAGCGGTATTTGAGGGTTCATTGTAAGGCTGTATATAATTTTACATTGATGGATACTCTGGCTCTCTGAGGCTGTTCTCCAGTGCTGAAGTGCTCACAGTGTGTGGCTCCAGAATGAAAGAAAGTGGGAACGGCTGATGTGTGCAGGGCAGGTGCATGCCATAAATGACAGCTCATACCACGGGCACTCATACTGTGCAGCAATGCCCTGCTCCATCTGGACGGTACACAAACACGCACACAAGCAATCGCTCACATGTGCCCATGCAAATATTGCACATAAATAAGAGCTGCCCACTCGTGCCATCATCACACAAAACAGGTTAACTAAATTACAATGAATGTGGACTGAAGCTTTTAAGCTTGAAAAATGCACAACTAACATGATAAAAGTGTTCTTTACAACTTTTATACTACATACCATAGCTTACCGAAATTATGTGATCACGCTCCACAGCGCCACCCAGTGCATTCATTATAACTGCGAGTTAGTGCTTGGGATTTATGATGGATTTAGTGCATTAACAGCCAACAAAGCAACATAATAAAATTCGAATAGTATTTTATTTTTCGAATAATAATTGCAGATCGAATATTCTAAAATTCGAATGTTCGTGCACATCCCTAGTATAAACCAATTTTATGATTCCTCTATTACTTGTAAAACAGCGAGTTTACTTTTGCATCTATACTGAATTGCTAAAGTACAGATTTGAAATGACAATGTTTTCATTTTTGCGTGAACTATTCTTTTAAAACGATTTTGTTTGGCTCTTATCTGGGACAGCTTGTGTATTTTTCAGGACTGATTGCTCTGTGTGTTCTGTGGATGTTCTGTCTGTTGACATTAGACAGCGCACCGGATGGTGGAATGTATATTTGTATCAGCAGAGGAAATATTGGTTTGTGTTTATACATCTTGTAGCATCTTATATTTTGGCATCTGTACACTGATACGGTCTCTTTTTTTTTCCTTTTTACACATGACAAGGCAAGCACTAGCAAGTTGCTGTATTAAATGCAGGTTTCAGACATATTGTCTAGGGAGAGAATATAGTGGAAGTGCTGTTTTGTCAAAGTTAGTCCTTGGCTGTTTATACCTCTCTCTAAATGTTACATATGATTCAGTGAGAGCAGGATTTGCCAGTCAACTGTGCCCTAAAGGCACATGGAAGGTTAAGGTGTGCCTGTTTAATTTACGGTTTGCATGGGGTAGGATATAGAAAATTCTTGTTTATTCGTTCCCTTTTGCTTCCTTTATAAATCTTAACACGTCTTGGAGTCAAGTCATTTAATTTATTTCCTTGACATGATGAATAACGATTATTATTTTGAGGCTTTCAAGTTGACTTTGGTCTCAGAGTCATTAGCGTGGTAAGAGGGAAGTTGACAGTTTTTTACTCTGAGGTTGTGGTTTCAAGACAGATGCAAATTGGTGTATTTGAAGGATGTGAAGGGATTGTAAATGTGCATGTTTTCTCACACATGTCTGACTGATTTTGTGTTGTGATTTGGTCAGTGCTCTACCTAAAAGATAGTGACACGTGACTGTACAGACATACAGACTTATGGAACAAGGCAAACAACTCTACTCTTTATCACTCAAGCTGTATCTAGAGACCAGAATATCATTAGATTTGTTCATACTGCAAGTTTTGCTTTATTTTTGACTATTCCACACTGTCATTTTGCAAAATGATGAAATCTGGTCCAATTGTTTAGAAATTATAGTCAATATTCAATGTATTTGTAATAGTAATGTAAGCGTCAGAATGCCAAGTCACTTTTTTACTCAGCAACGGAGAGTAGTTGTCATTGTGGAAAGAGAGGTTAAGAAAATGGAAATTTTGCCTCTGCTCATGTCTACTATGATATCTTGCCGCCGTTGTGAGAGGCATTTTACACATTCATGCATATACTGTGTTCAAAACTGCTGACTCCTTCAGTCACTCAACTATTCACTACATGGTAAACTTAGATAGCTCATGAGAAAAGAATGAATGAAAAGGACTGAATTGGGAGACAAGTCTCACAAGATCATAAGCCAAATCATATGTACTGTCTAGGTTGCATGTTTTTTTTTGTCCAAATAGAATTAGATAAAGTCTATAGAACAAGCATGATGGACTTCTCTCTGGCCACTGGGTCACCCATGGAGATCAGGCTCAGTGGTTTGTATTAGAGCACTGTGGTGAAGGCATGAGAGACTTGCATTAAATTAAGCCTGGTTACTTGGCATGGTTTTAAAGTATTCTGGTCACCCGGAGAATCTGTTATACCCTGCAACAGTGAAAAAGTTCTCTAAAAAGTGTGCAAGTGCAAACTGTATTTTCTGATTGATAAGCAGACATAGGGAGGCTGGATGGTATGAAGACCTTGTGGCTGGGGGCAGAGTTGCTGTGTCATTACCACCTCCATTATGATCCCAGCCTTAATGCTGGGATTGGGCTGGTAACAGCCTCATCTCTTGCCCTGATCTGATTCTGAGACACCTGCCGTTCTGGGTCAACAAGCAGAGATTTTAGTTCTCATGCTACCATGGCAACTTTTTATTCCCTTTCAGATCTCACTGATGTAATTTTGGATGTCTGAATATTGTTCCTGGTAGATGAGATGGAATCAACTAAATTATTGGATTAATGGTTTCAGGGAGGCTATTGTGTTCTGATATTGGCTCTAGCTAATGCAGGATCACATGGTTCATTAACACCACAAAGCAATTATAAGAACTGTGCAACGCTGGTTGTAAATGACCAAGCAGAATACAATTGTATCCACTTGTTTGAGGTCTGAATTTTTTTGGGGGGGGCAGTTTAATTTGTTTGGGACCAATAACAAATGTGTGTTTGTGTGTTTTAAAAATTATTTTCTAAGGGGCATGATCAATAGTTGGAATGAGGTGTTGTATCTGTCAGATTTGGACATCTGTGGATGCAGGCTTTCAAGAGAAAAACACTCTAATTTTGTCCCTGCTAATGTCCAGATAAAGCCAATTTAAATCGTTGGAGCATCTCATTTATTTTCATTCCTGTTCAGATGTTCTCCTACAATAGAAATGCAAATTGCACGGAGAAATTCCAGCCTTCTCTTGGAGAGACATAATAGAGGCATCACAAAATTTCTGATGGAACAATTGTCCATTTGATACCTTTAATAGAAATGCATCCATACTACTGATAGACAAGCCCTGACAAGAGACAAATTCTAATAATTGCATTTTTTTTTTTTGAAAGAGGCAAAACAATGAACGGACAACTGAAGCCAAGTCTGGGTGTTTGAAGGGACAACTGAAGCCAAGTCTGGGCTTTTATTGAACAACACCGATCTCAGTGAAACCAACTGGCAAAGCATTCCCTGCTAAGCAGTGCATTTAGCTCCAAATAAAGTGATGTATCCTGGGTATTTAAGGCTTGCATTGGTAAGAGACACTGTGCATTAACTCTTATCCATGTTCTGTGATGAGACCCTCTGTGCAGACATTGTTCATCTTCTTGTGCTATGCTTGTATTCCCTCTTTGGGCTGTTTGCATGGGGGCAAAAACAATATAAATTACGCTGCATCTGAAGGATGGTGCACTCCACACAAGGACTGTGATAGGGTATTGATTCTCACTACATTGCTAAAATTGCCTGTCTGCCTCCTAGCTCCAAACACACATGTGACAGCTCCAATATAGGCTAGGAACTATGCTCTATGCAGGGCCCTTACTGGGGTCCCCGCCATCCCTGAGGCTGCATTGGGCTATCAAAGCATCTAGGAGAAAGTGGAACTAACTTGTTTTTTTTTTTTTTGCCACAGATTATTAGGATCTGCATAATCGTTTCTTATCCTCATGTAAAAGAGGAATATGTTAATAATAATTTATTGTTATTAATAATAATATGTTTTCATTGAAAATTGATGGGAACAAAATTAGTGCAACAATATGGAACTTTCTTTAAATGATGCAGATGGAAGGAGAATACAGTTTTTGCTGGTGCTTGTGCTGACAAAAGACTCTATTTCAAGAATGTTAAAATATCAAGGACACCATAATTAAATAGATTTTATGCATAAATGACCCTTTCTGTACTTATTTAATAATTAATAATCTCTCATTAGCTTTATTCCAGAACCCACACAAGTGTCATGCAAACATTTTTTGTGTGGGTTGTTTAAGAAGAATTTGAATTCTCCTGCCTTCTTCTGACATATAATAATGAAAATCTTGAATTTACTTGCCAAATACTTCCATTTGATAATGGGCTTGCATGTCAAAAGCTGAGCTTCAGGATACAGATCTGATACCTCTCTGTGACCTTTCCAAAGATGGCTGCATGGAAGCTCATCTAGTCATCTCCACAGGAACATCCAGATTGTGTGATTGTAACCCTCTGGGGTCTAAGGTGTTTTGGGGGTCCTGAGATGTTTTGACATGCCTTGACATTTGTGCTTTTTTTCAGTTGCTTATAAACATATATAATGGGACAGGTGAAATTACACTAAATTTAGCACAAACAGGGTGCATGTATGTAAATATATTTATTTTTGAGAGAATATTGTTTATACTTGGTTATTGAAAAAAAAACTAAAAATTAAAGTTTCTGAAATAAGGCCACAAAACACTAAATATCTGTCCACAAGACTTTTGACTAATAGATGATGATGTCGCCTAGAGTTTTTGCTTCAAAATGATATTTAGCTGAAAGGAAAACGACTGACATCTCTCTTTCTTATACGGATTACATAATCTGAGAATATTTGTTTTTTTTACATAAATTACTTCATTTAATTAGAAGAATGAACTTCACTGATAGAGGCAAAATTTGCATCATGTTTATTTTTCTTTATTTGACAAAAAGCAGAACATTTAGTTTTTATTCTGAGTCGGCACGATAGCCGACCCCAGGGGGTTAAAGCAGTGTAGAAAAATGATACATCTAGCCTTTAAAAGACTTAAAAGTGTCAAATGCCCAAAGATTTCAGTAGAACCTACAAAGGTGCATGGGCACACTTGCAAAGCTTATTGGGAAGGAGAGGAGATGGGACCGTTTTACTGTGAAAATCTCAATTCTTTAATAAGGATTACTTGAAAGCAGGTCTGACAGTATCTGCGTGCTGTTCTCCCTTGATAAGCCCCATCATGTTTTTAGGGGATTGAGTCTGTATATGGTGGTGGTGGATAGGGGGAGAGGCTTCAAATAGCTTTTAGGTTATACATTTTCATCAGTTTGACCTCAAATGGTATATAATAACTCCAACTGTATGAAATACCACGTGAAAAACCTGGCCCCTGTAAGGCGTCTGACTGATATTATAGACTGAACAGTGTTTTTAAGAATAGTGATGTGATGTAAGGGTGCGTGTGTCTCCGAGTCGAAGGTGAGCCATCAGTCGCGTCTCTCGAGGTGCTGTGCCAACATTGCTGTTTTCCCCTAGAGTTCTGACCTTCACTAAACTCTCATTCTCTCTAATTTGTTCTTCTATCACTGCACTTGCAATTTTGTTCAATATCCCTTTCCTCATGGTACATCCAGTGTCACTTTTGTTATTGATAGGCTGGGAATGAACACAGGAATGTGCATTTCATTGCATCTCTCTCTTTTTCTTTCTATCTTTGTCACTTTATCTCTCTTTCATGCTCTTGCTCGCTTTCTCTTTCACTCCCTAAAGGAGACAATATTCGTGGGCACACTTTGTTTGAATTTAATAGTTTTGATCCCTGTGGAACATCCTCTGAATAAATATTTTGGGCAAAGGAAAGGAATTGAACCTGCTATACTATGTGTATCGATCAGCTCTTTAGTGAGTCCCTATAGAATGGGTAATTGTGTCTGCGTGCTTCTCCATTTTAAACTAACTGCATTTCATCTGATGGGGAGAATAATCCATCGAAGAAGAGATAGATTGCAGGCGAAGGTACGTGTCATGGCTGATGTGCAGAAAGCCTATTAATACAATCAAGGGAGGCTTGTGTCATTGTCTGGAAACTAGGTTTGAAAGTAGACTCCTTCCACTTGAAGTTACCAAATATAATTGTGCATATCTTTTGATGACTTGCATCTCATTTGGAATTTACATATCCCACTGAAGTGTAATTTGTCTTTGATGATTAGCTCATGTTTAATGGGGCTGGAATTGCTTTGTCTCTGCTGCACACTCACGTCCTGTCCTGTGTTCCGGTTTCTTTTAGCCGGTTCACATTTTAGCTTTCTGTAGTCTTTGACCATTGAAGCAATGACTGAGCAGTAGTGTGAACCTCAACCAAATGAAGCTGGGTAAAGGTAAAAAGCCTTCAGACTGAGTTTTATTTTTCTTGGTTTCCCTTTCAACCAGTGATAGAGGAGAGAGAGTGGGAAAGGTCTGTGATTCGATTGACCCAGACTGGATAAAGCTGAATCCTCAGATTGAGAAGAGTTTTTATTTATTTTTTCATAGAATGTACTCTAGAGAAAACAATATAAGAGACTTACCGGTACTTCTAAAATGTTTTAATACGTTTTACCTTTATTTCATCGTTTACTTCATGCCTAACGATATTGCAATTCATTCTCACCTCATATAAATCCTTTACTGATGCAAATCTGCTGTGTTTTAGTTTTAAGTTTTAATTTTTAATGTTCAGTTGTTAATCTGATATATTGATCAGTTTACTTTTGCATGGCATGGATTGATCTGGGTTTAAGATTTCAATCATGAGAGGATTATAATATAAATACACAATGCCAATGAGAGTGAGATGATGGTGATGAGGGAAAATTAGTTTTTCATGTCAATTTAAATTGCTTCTCTTATCATTTAAAACACACAGTCTTTCAAGAGCATCATTCATTACAATTTACAAGGACGGATCTTTTTTGTGGTTGTTCAAATGACTCATGCAATTTACCCAGCAATGTTTGTACTACAAAAAAAGGAATGATACTTTGAATTGTGCAGCTTGTTGAGAAAAAAATATGTGGAGTCACCAGAATATCATAGAGACTTGCAGAAATATCAACGGCCAGCAGATTTTGAAAATAAACAACTCAAAAGATCCTACCTTCTTTCCTCCAATGACTCCACCAATTCGAAGAACATGGATGTGCATCTTGCACTTACTCTCTCTCTGTACCGGGGCGACTTGCACTTACTGTTACTGGGTCACGAGCTTTGAGTATGCGTACGAATGCGACACACATGCTAGAGGGAATGTACGTCCGTTTGATTGACGCACTTACTGTCCAATGATTCTAGGTGGTCTTGGAAATGATTGGCTGGAGTTTTTTGAGTCCTACCCGGTCCACAGATGATGAAATTGCTTAATTTTCATTTCAGTGAAACTTCTAACTCAGTGGCTGTAATTGGGTAAGGAATAGGATTATAATATTGGCAGATAAATTTAGTCATAAATTTAACTCTAGTCATCCATTAAACTGTCTTCTGATTCAAGAATAAGACTTTAAAAGGGAGATGTTTTAATAGCACCTCTGATACAAACTCTGATACAAACAACAGCATCTCTGATACAAACAACAGAAGAATAAATGGTATTAGGGTTGTTATGTTCAGTTAATTTAGTAATACTCTCCATTTAAATAAAACAATTACTAATTTAGCAATTTGCTTGCATCATCATTTATTGTTCATTGTTTATAAATTAATATGTTTTATTAAAAGCTCAAGCAGGCAAATATTGGCTTTTTTGTTTTAGGTGCATAATGAAAATGAAAATTAAATATAAATCTTCCTTATTTGAATTTAGTGAAAAACAGTATGGAAAACACGCCTCAATCATTTTCCTTAGAAGCCTATTGTATTTCACTTGTTGTATTAAACATTATTTGTGTAATTGGCTTTAATGGTTACAATTATGGTTTTTATTATGTAAAGTAAATAAAGAACCATAGTCTTAAATCTCTATATTGAATATTGCTATATTGAATACTGAAAACTATAAATATACATTTTATTTAGCTTTATTGCCCAGGCCTTCTAGGAACTACCCAAAAGGCCTTTTAAGTGCATAGCAATGCTCCGGTGTAATGAGCTCTAGGGTGCTCCGCTAGCAATGTCCTACCTTCTTTACATTTTTCTGAAAATACTATGATTGCCGCTGTATGTCATGGCCGGTAGGTAGAATGAATGTAGGGTAGGGAAAATGCATCCTCCTTTTTATATCAGTATGCACTTCTCTAAAATAAATGTGGGGGGTGCATGTTCTGTAATTATTGCGGGTATGAAATTTCACCTTAAGAGATGTCTTAGTGGTAATTTGAGCCAGAACAAGTGTGTGTTTGTTAGAAATTATAGCAGAGCCCTTGTATAATTCAGCTAGTCTTTTAGAGTAATTTTAAATATAGAAAAGTGAAATTATGACTTGCCCCTTCAGTCCAGGATGCTAAAAAGATTCTGTCTAATTTTTTGAATACTTCTCTGCTCTGCTCTTACTGGGAGTCTTCATTTATTAAATGCATAGGCAAGTATGAAAAAGAATGACAAGGAGTTAGTCATCCTACCAATTCTAAGGGATACAAACAGGATGCACATTGAGGTAAAGGGGTAAATGTAGTGCACTTGATCATGTGGTGAAAAGAAAACATTCTTTGTGGATTATTCTGCTGTACGAGTTTTCTAGAGTGGAGCTTTGGACTGCTTGGCCATGTGCAATCACTTCATTGAGTACTTTTCTGATTCATTCACTGATTTATTATTATATTTATTTCCACAGACACATCAATGCCGCTGCCATGTTTTCCGGTTTTGCTGTTTATGTTGACCTTGACCCCTGACCTCCTGCACACTCTTGGTAACCATATCATATATTTTTTTTTAAATACACCTTTCTATTTCTTTCACAATTTTCCATTACTCTCCCATTTTTCATCCCATGTAACGTGTTACTTAGACTGTGCATGCAAGTACTCGTGGAAGCTTCAATGCTTCCAGTAACACACCTCAATGTCTTGATGCTGTCTACACTGGATGTGTTAAAACTTCACCTCAGAATGTACACTTAACACTGACCAATCAGCTGAAAGCTCAAGGCTACACTGGGTATCGCCAACTACCTCACAAAACGATACACATCACAGTGCATTGCGATATCATAATTGGATCACGATTGAAACTGTGGGAAACGTGACTTTGCGTGTCAGGGAGAAAGAGAATTAATCTACTGTATCAGTTTCAATCTCTTCAGTGGTTCGCTTCACATTTGTCCATTAAGTGCCTCAGAAGTGGCTCTGACTTCACAGATTTTCAGAATCAGTACAGTTTTTATTAATCGAACTGTGGGAAATTATATGAAAGAACACTAAACAATAACAATTTAAAAATATGTGTATGATATAATATTGCAATTGTGTAAAAAGAATTGTAATATACACTATCGTTCAAAAGTTAGGGCTTAGTAAGATTTTATTTTCTTATGCACACTGAGGTTGCATTTATGTTTTTTTTTTGTGAGATATGTAATTGTGAGATATTACAGTATATGTGAAATATTATAAAATAGTAATAAAGAGAGATAATATTATATTGTGAAATAGTACTGTGAAATATAACACTTTAAAATAACCGTTTTCTATTTTAATATTTTTCCCAGGTAACTTGTAATTTATTCTGTGGTCTCAAAGCTGAATTTTTAGCAGCCAGAGTCTTCATTGTTCCAAGTTCTTTAAGGTTCATTCCAATATGCTAATTTGCTAATCAATTTTGTGCTGCCTAATATTTTTTTTTGTGGAAACATGATATATTTTTTACAGTGTTAATAGATGGATAGAAAGCTCAAAAGAACAGATTATCATTAATTAATAATATTAAATAAATATTTAACATTTATTTTCAGCAATGTAAAAGACTCTGTCACTTGATTAATGCATCATTGCTGAATTAATAATTTCTTAATTTCTTACTGAGCCAAAACTTTTGAATGTGAGTGTATTTATGCAATTTAAATGCATTTAAATATATAGGCAAAAAAAATTAATTGTAGCACGTCAGATCTACTTTCATGCATTCATTCTAGTTGATGACACACACATGCTCATGTATATTCATTCCTTACGATGATTCATGATATAGCTCTGTTTAGCTATCCTACGTGTGTTTCTTTGAACTCTCAATATGTGTGTGTTTATGTGATGGAGAGAGGAAGAGTAATGTGTGCTGCTGTGAGATGTGTAAATTCAGCATATTGGCCTATTTGTTTCTTGTTTCTCTCTCTAACTCCCCAGTCTTCCACAACAGGCAGTGCCTAAATCTATAAGTTGACATAAATAGAAGGCTGGATAATTCATTTATAGCTGCTTTAGCACAATCAGTGTAGCCAGTAATTACACCGTTACATTGCTCATGTCAACAACTCGAGCATGTTCAGGTTATTTTGTAGTAATTCTGTAATTAACATTTGATGTATGGTAACTCCCTCCAGTCAAATCCTGAGGCTTGTATGTACTGTATGTCTTGCGTATATGCAGTTCGAGAGTGTGTGAGGGCCCGGTTTAGACATGAGGCGAGTTGGCAGCCTGAGTGAGAGGCCAGTTTGAAGGTTGCCACCCTGTGCTATAGTCTTGCTTGTCTAAGCAAAGAAACGTCACCTCTCGTCTGTGCACTGTAATAGATAACAGACAGGACGTGCACGGCAACATTATAAGCACTGTCATGCATGCTTTATTTATTCCTGTTTTTTATCTCTTCTGCCCTCTTTCAAAAATGAGAGGGATACATCATCTCCTCCTCCATCCTGTTCGGCAGTCAGTGGTCCGAGTGTGTTGACAGATGCCCTCCAGGGTGCACTAACATGTGCCCATCAAGCTTGACCCTTAACGTGTTCCTCTATCTCTGTCTGCCTGTCTGCCTGCCTTGATCAGTCTGGTCCTCTTACATGGGCTGTGCCGCTTGTTCCTGCACCCAACATGTGAAGTGTGTCCAGGGTCATGCGTATCCTCGCTCTGCCTTATCAGAGATTCTCTCTCCCCTGCTGTATGAAGCTTCACCTTCACAGCACGCTGTACTGTCACACATACATGCTGTGCAAGGAAACAGGCCTGTGTCGATGGGATTTCTCTTTTTGACCCTCATTTGTTTGGCTGAATACTGAGTGCTGTCTGCTCTGCTTGTCAGCCAATGTTCTGGGAGAGGAAGTGTAAAGATGGGGCACAAGGTCGCTCTCAGCAGGCAGGCAATTCCCATCATAATATGTCACCCATTGATTTTTAGATCTACTGTCTATGCAGAAAAGGTAGCACCTCCACAATCAGCATTAATATACAGTATAGAGCCGCATAAGATATGTTTACGTGCACCCAAATAATCTGCACAATAGCATTGAAAAGCCTTCATCTAAAAACCTCAAACGATCCGATTAAGCTTGATCCAAATGTAGGTAAAGCTGTAAACCTGAAATAATCATATCAATAGCAAAAAACTAAGCATGTAAACTCTTGAATGTGATTATCTTCTCAATCGGATTCAAAAATAAGATCTCTGTTTACATGTGTTTTACTTAGTATAAATGTGCATATTTATTTTGTTTATGCTTATTTACGTATATGTTTATTTACTGGTCAGTGGAGGAGACTGAATATTAGCTAAATATTTACTGTGTATCAGATTGAAAAGTTTAGGGTTCATATAAACAAATGTCTGAATCGGAAATGGGATTGGATTCATTCATAATGACAAAAAATTGTGCATGTTAACACATATAGAATTAACTCACTTTTTTCACATTTTCTACAAAGTTGAGATACGTGAGTAAACTGGAGAGTGAATGTGGAACTTTGTGAAACTCCTGTTGAGGCGATATATCACATGAAAATGTAATTAATGTTCACCCACATCATTCCAAACCTGTATGGCTTTCTTTCACAGAAAACAAAAAAACAAAAAGTATAGCCGAATCTCCAAGTTTTATTATGACTTAATGTAATTGAAGGAGGATAGGATTTTTCAGCTCCAAAAGATTTAAAACTGGTCCATATGACTTATATTCAGAAATTCTGCTAAAATTCTGTTTGACATACTGGTTTGGAATAACATGAAGGCGTTTAAATTGACAATTTTCTTATTGTGGCTAAACTTTTCCTTTTATGTAAACTAAAAGCAAAGTTAAAAACTTTTTTTTAGCTAAAGCTCTGAATACGTGCACATCTCCCGGCCATCTCCGTGTAAGATGGCACCAATTAGCTTTTTCTCTGTCGGCTTCGGATTGGACATGAACTGCAGCCAAACTGGAGGCTGTATTAAAAATAATGCCCTATATAAGATCCAATCTGCCCCGTATCTGTGCGTCAAGTTGGCGCGTGCAGAGCGGCTTTTAAAATCTCATTTATTTCTGCTGTGCAAATGACACTCGCGCACAAAGGTCATCCGCTTTGTTTTTGCGCTCAGGGGGGAACATCCCCTGAATTTATACAAGAGAAGGAGCCGGCGCAACGCGAGCATAGAAGAAAGTGAAGATTGAGAGAGGGAGTGGGGTATGGGAGCACAGATTATGTGATGGTCCGCGGAGGCTTGGAATACAAATAAGCGCTGGAAGAGCAAATTCAGGGGCAAGCGTAAGGGTGAGGGGAGATGTTACCCTGTGGTCATGCCTCAGGGCCAGATGAGCCAAATAATTCCCTGCACGATACTTCACGGCCACCAGACAGGATACCGAATGTCTGACGATGTGTAATATTCATTGTTTCTGTTAAAGCGTTTCTATTCGTAAATGACAAAGAGACCGGTTTCTGTTTATATTATTGGAAGCAGGCACATATAAAGCATTAATTTCCAGCAAAGACACTTCTATCATGAATTGTGCATGAAGCTTTTTCATATGAACGCTGAACGCTAGTTCTAGCGTGACGCTTTTTCATATGAACGCTGAACGCTAGTTCTAGCGTCGGCTGGCTTGCAGGACCTTTTCCCTTTCTGGCCCGCTTTGTAAGCTTCGGTGTTGTATTTCAAGGCCTGATTAGATGTCACTCAATTAAAAGCACATTTGGAGAGAGTGTTGCCATGGCTGCTATGTAGAAGGTGGAGAGCCCCATGGTGCTTACCCAGAGTGCTCTATTAAAACCACTCACAGTGCCTGGAGAGGAACTGCGCCGCACAGCACAGTGCAACCAGAGAAGTTTCACACCAAATCAATGACAGCCACGGACGCCTCTCAGATGAAATTAAAAAGGATATGCATTGCAAAGGAGGGAAAATAGAAATGGAGGAGTCACAAAGGACTCCTCCTGATTTGAAGCTAGCTTTGAGACAGGCTAGGATTAATACAGCTCTCCTAATATGCCACAGATTGGCACTCCCCTGGTGGCACAGATCAGGTAAGGCCCAGTGAAGCACACATCACTTTCTAAATGCTTCATTATTTTACTCTCTCAATCCCCAGTCTAGCATTGATTTAATAAGCTCAAATATATATGGCTTTTTGAATGAACCATGCATTTTATATTGAAGCATCTTTTTCACAGTTTCTGTCTTCGAGTTTCATTTAAATATATTTGCCCACTGGAAAACAAGCCATATTTGAGTGATTAATATAGTGTTTGATAGACTTTGATAGACTACCTTCATTTCTATCATGAACCTCCAATGTAAATCCTAGAACAACCTGTTTTTGTTTTTTTTTTCTTTCCTTTGGTATTAATATGCCAAATTAAATGTTGCCTTGCTGCACAAATGAGTCCTTGAAGTATTCCTGAGTGCATATTTTCGATCATTCCATGCTTCTAATGCAATTTATGTGCCTTTACCCATTAAAAAAAAATAATAATAAACTAGACGAACTACCTCCCCCGGTAGCCCCATTGAACCAAATTTCTGTTTACTTTATTGCTGTGTTTTAATATGTATTCAGCTAGTGGTTGGGGTAATACTGCACCTGTAGCATATGAGAAATGACTCTGTGCTGCTTGCTAAATGGCACAGTGTTGTCACATTGCCCTATGGATTGATGGATGGTTTGGGATACCTCAAACTATAAAACACAGAACGCAGCTGAGTAGAAATGGGCTGTATGGGTCATGTTTGCCTTTCAGCATGAACAGATATGTGAGCACTTAATCGCAGGGAGGTAAACTTGAAGGACGTCCCAATCGCCACTCTTTGCTACACTCAGCTCGCTAATGCCATATTTGAATGCCACATTCTCACTTGATTAATTTAAAGATAAGGTGTTGTGACCTTTTAAACCTTGCAGGGAAACACCTAGATGTCCTTCTGTCCCTCTGTGGAAGAAACAAGCTTCAATACTGAAGACATCAATCTTTCTGTTGTTCAGCCACTAGGTCTAACCGGGGCAGCTGGCACTTTCTGGTTGTTGTTATTATTAGGTGCCAAGCACCGAAGGTGCGGAGGCACCTATTGTATCTTTACCTGTTCCTGTTACTATTATTATTATTATTCATTTTTCTCTCTGGGCGTCCATAGCATGTGAGAAAAATGGACACCAATCTATGGGTGTCCATTGTTTTAAGATCACAGTGGGTTGGGTTTTTAGTTAGGTTCCATTTTTCCCAGTTATGGTATTTTTTCATTGACAGTTAAGCCAAGCAAGCTCTTTTGTTTAACAGACATTTTGGACATCATTTTGACCTTTTTGTCTTGGGAATGTTCAACAGCAATGTGAACCGGTGATTTACTAACATTTGTGTGGAAATATGCATTTTATTTATGTAGCATGGGATAAACCATCAGTTACAGTTTATCCAATAAAGTCTCTGTTTCTTTGCCTGAGGTTTAAGATCCTTGCAATATATTTTAGCAGAGGCACCTGGTGTTGCTATCAGGCATATTTTATGTAAAACAGCCAGGTATTATTGCATTATGAATTCATTCCAAATGTCAGTTAGTGACTGGGCTTATAGAGGTCTTGTAGAAAGTCACATTTCCATAATATATCCTTGCATTACACATAGTGTACTGAGGCTGATCTTCCAGAATGTATTTTTGAGATGATTTCTCTTTTCCCTCCAAATATAGTCCAGCAATCTCCTTGGTCTTGTTCAAATCAGCTAAATAATGGAGTTTCTGAATGGCTGATGATGTTTTGGAGTGATATGCTCAGCTGGGCCACCTGTCTGTCCATGAGAGGCCCTCGAGGACGAGCGAGTCTAGCCAAATAAATAGCAGCCTAAAGCGAACAGTGTCGGTTAAAATAGAAAAGAGAGAAGAGCCAGCAGTTCTGCTCAGTGTAGTCAGATCAATATGAAACCTCATTACGGGAGTGTCATAGAACATTTGTGCACTTTCTGCTCCATCTAGCAGCAATTTTGCTGGATAAGCACCGCTCTCATTTGCCCATTTTAAGCATTTCGTTAAAGAACAACCCACAAACACGAACATATCACTTTCAGCCTCAGGGTCCTGGCAAGGGGAGTATCCCCCCACTTTTGCCTTTGCTGGCCTGGACAGCCTTCCTGAGCTCCTGAGGCTGGCCAGGCAGAGAGCAGATCACGGTGTGAGCGTGTGTGTGTGTGTGTGTGAGACAAGGTGTTTCACACAGGCTGGGCTTTGACACCCACTGTTAACCCTGTAATTAATCCCTTAATAACCTAGTTAGCATGCTGCTGTGCAAACCTCTTTGTATGTCAGGTTTTTTAGTAAATCCTATGCCCTCCCCCGCTTTCTACTCTATCGCAAACTTTACGTTTTCCCAGAGCAAACATATAGGCTGAACTGACAAATATTTTGACTGACAACTAAATGATTTATTTATTTTAAAGTCACATATTTTTGGTCAAGAGAGACAAGAAGCAAAAGGAGCTTCTTTTTTAAATTATTATCTTTTCTCTCTTTGTTTGAATTCGTACAACCTTTCTGAATTTTTTTCCTTTCTCGTTTTCACAATTATTTATATGGAATTGTTGAAAGGAACAAAATGAAAAACAAGCATGTATGATACGAGCACGTGTGCTTACCGCCAATGTGGATCCACATTGCCACAACATGCCTCTGAATTTTATTTATCTGTTTGTAGAGCTGTTTGTAAGTGTTTACGTTTCATTTTATTGAATCTACAAACTTTCAATAGTAATTGCATTCTCATGCATTTAGATTAGAACATTTTGGGTTATTTTTGCTTTTTTGGCAGTACACAAACAGAAAGCTCAGACATGCTAAAGCGGGAGTAGTTCTTTTTATGAGAGTGAGGAAAGTGGTGAACAGACTGCACATAACAAAGTACTTGAATAATACATGATCTGATTATAGCCAAATGAGCAAAAAAATCCAGAAAGGTCAGTAAGAGTTGCAGATGTGATTACGGACTGAAATCGTCTCTCTCTCTCTATGAACACCTCTCTACTGAAACCACAAACAAATACCCCTTTCAATTTTGCCTATTGGCTTGCATATTAATCGTGGACAGAGTGTCGGGAAGAGGCTGTCTGGTCAAAGCCGTATCCCCCCATGAACGGTTCTGTTGACGTTTTGTTGCTCAGAAATGGCTTGATTTCAAATTGGAATGGCAAATGAAATTTTGGCACGCATTGAAGGTTGAGGGGTTGGCTGGTGATGAGGTGTGTCTAATTAAACTACAAGGCTTGGTCAAGGAGAAGACCACTTTTTGTATGCGCGAGATGATCTTCAGTCTGTCAGCAGGCTGTATCATGTTGTTTAGCCTCCGGCAGTACGTCACAGGCTGCTGTGAAGAACAGAAACAGACATTAATAATCTGAAATTTGGGACTTGAGATGGATATGTGTAAAGTATTATGAAAGCAAGGATCAGTGCTTTTGCTGCGATGCGTCACTGATAACATTTCATATCTCGAATGATTTCCCTCTTCCATTAGAATCGATTTTGCTTAATAATGAAACATCTTCAAGACGTTTGAGACCTGCTCTCTACCACTGCTTACAAGCGAGCGAGATTTTTTGGGCCAGAGCTTGGTAAAAGGATTGATTGGCTGGGCTGTGAAGGAATCATATCGCATGGTATGTTTTCCTCCCTCCTCTGGCTTCAGCGCACTTGACAGCCAGCCATCAGGGAGAGTGTTTTACAGATCCCATAGAGCCCACAGACTAACTGCACATGACCTCCAGCATTGAATGATGAATGGCAAAAGAAGCTCCTCTCATCCATCGCGGCCTCAACCTCTCCACCGCTTGCTCTCATTCCGTCTGAAACGCCATGAAAGGGCCCACTGGAGACTCCGGCATACGGGCAGCTTGGAATAACTCTGACACTGGCCGTTTCATCTGCTTTTGCATGTGCGGTTTACTGATATGAGCAAATCGTGATACATTTTAAATCACAGGCTACGCATGCAAACGTTGGCAACAAAGATGGCGTTTCCAAGAACAAATCTTTGACAAAACACACAGCTCAGCAGCTGTGCTTAGCCCTACTCTGAGAATCTCTGCGGCCAAACTCTGTATGTATGTATTGTAGCTGTGGAGCTTGAAGGAAGGAAAATGCAGCACAAATCAAGAGTTAGAGCAGATGTATGTTGAACAGCTGTAGTCTTCATTGTATAAAGCTAATGCATCCCACGACTAAGAAAAGAGCAGGAAATAAATGCCAAGTGCCACTGAAAATGAAGAAATCACCCTTGCGATTGATAAATGGTGGGATGCACCATGTTTATGCTTCTTCTTAATGCTGAACTGCTGCATATTCACCCTAAAAGGTTGCCCGGTTAGCTGTAGAAACCATTGTGAATGTGGCCTTCACAGTTAATCATAACGCCTGCACTCTCAGTGCTGATTGTATTGCTGGCTCCAGGGATCTGCCATAATTGGATCCTTGTAAGTGGGCTGGAGAAGCTAAACAACCAGATTGCTGTTTGTTTATACCTTTCATATATTAGTAACGTGCCGAGACTTCTCGAGCAGACTGGGACTTGTTTTGTTACTCGCCAAGCCTAATTAGTAATTTATTGTTAACATATGCCTGGATTGTGGCCCTTTCCAGCTATTCATGATTAACTCGACTTTAATTAGAGTTACTTGTTCATGTTCAGCTCCACCCAAACATGCAGTTGATGGAAGAAACCAGGAGCTGTCCAATAAATACTAAAGGTGCCTTTGAAGTAACTTTTCTCGACAGGTGTCTGTCAGGATGTGTATCAGACCCAGGGTCTGAAATGTTTAAGCTATTAAGCTGTGAATAAATATTTGAAAAATTAGTGTAGAAATAGTCCTCTTATCTCCTGGAAGATAGGGTGAACATATCTGATATTTTTTTGGAGATGGAGACAGTGCTGAACATTTAGGGTTATGTTAAAACAGCAGTCTTCTACACAATGTCTGAAAGGGCTATTTATGCACCTGTTGCGGTGCATTCAAAGGTCTCTTTTATTTCTGCTGAAGTGTCATTGTTCTCCTTACATCTGCATTGGACTCAGATAACCTGCTGAAAACAAAGGCAATCATTATTGTTGCTGTACTGATAGTATTGAGAGAGTTGAGAGAGTTGTTTACTTTTCCTGCATTATAAAGAGCCTCTCTATCTTCTCATCTCCGTGTTGTCTTCCACGTCACAGACAAATATCCCTGCGAGCACAGGATTAATGTCACTGGAATTAAACTCAAACACACTGATCTCTTACCATGTACTGCATTGCCCTCCTAACTTAATCAAATGGGTGTGCATTAATTTCAGATTAATATCCTCTCTCTATTGGTAATTATCTGATATCTCTTTGGAAGTTTCATGTCACCTTGGGGAACGGGAAATGTTCTCATCAACTGTACGTGTGCAGCCCCGGGCCAAGTTACGTCTGTGAAACTTCCCAAAGCTTATCTAAGTGTTTCCCATTCCAAACCTCTCCATTCCAAAAAGTGGTAATTAAAAATGGATTGCTTCCCATTATACACCCTAATGGACTTCACAGGGGCCACAGTCGGAAAGGAGGGCATTATTCATGTGGCCTCCAGTGTCCCACAGGTAAAGCTCATTTTCTCTAGCAGTAGGATGGAAGAGAAAGTTGGAAAAAGGACTGTTTTCCTTTAGCCTCAGATGGGCCCCACAGGGTGGCTGTCATTTCCTTTAAGGTTACTTGGAAAAATGGTATTTTGGTACTGATCAACTGTTTGTCGATCCACAACAAACCCTTGCTATTTTGGTCTGTTCCATGCTCTCTCACTTGTTTTGTTTGAGATTATTGTTCATCATTTCTCTTTTCGAAAAGTGAGCTACATCTGTAGACAGGCTCCCAACGCAAAGGGTGTTCTGTAAGGTGATTTCCTTAGATACCTTCTTTGAATGCATTGCAACTCCACTGATCATTGTAGAAAATAGCTCTGCACTCTATAGTAGCAAAAAAGTAAACCCAAAGAAACCATTTTTACAAATTATGACAACGCTTTCTCATTAACAATTGTCCCTTACGTTACAGGGCTGCGAGGGTTGTTTTTTATATTGAAAAACATAGCCACGTAAAATGAAAAGTCCAGAATGATATGCGATTTTATGCGATTTTTTTTTTATTCTAAACATTCTATTAAAAATGAAAAACTGTAATCAGTATAAACTGGATTTTTAATTAAAATTTCTAATTTACCTTTTTATTTTTTAAATAAAATATATATTTGGAGCTGTAGTCGGCAGTTTTTCCCTCTTTTTCGTCATCTCTTTTCGAAATGCAGTTATTCTCGGAATTATCAACTGTACATGAGTTGTGGATAGACACGGCACAGCGCGGATGAATCCAATG
Organism: Cyprinella venusta; assembly: GCA_038021265.1. Classification (NCBI taxonomy): domain Eukaryota; kingdom Metazoa; phylum Chordata; class Actinopteri; order Cypriniformes; family Leuciscidae; genus Cyprinella; species Cyprinella venusta. The sequence continues at coordinate 20,787,928 of CM075883.1, read as the reverse complement.
TTTGAGGAGTGTGTGCGGCTGTCAGGTGCAGTGTCGGTGTGGATACTGGCATTCAGAATCACAGATTCTACTTTTTCCACCAGTACCACTGGAATTAAAATCATTATTACAAGCTTACTTTGGATTGAGCTAAGGCAAGACGATATGTGAGGCCAGTTATGTTTTTCCTCAAAAAATTAGTTTAGACAAGTTTTAACCCCCAAAAGCTACAGACTTCAGCTTAAAGATTTCCACCAATTCCAAAAAAGTGCCCCACTTTGAGCCTAATTTTATGTTAGCTTAGCATCATGATAACACCAAACTCTATTGTAATCTATTGTGAGTCAAGTGGTCTGTGTGATATTTTTGTATAGTCTCTGCATTTGTTAGGATGATATTTAGAAGGGAACAGAGCATCTGTGACTGCAGAGTCTTTGTTTAATTTCCAGGACAACTTTAGGCTGTTAGAGTTTACCCATGTTGGTGCTTATTTGCACCATGCCTCTAGAGAAGACCGTTCTAGCATTTCTCCACGAGGGACTCTTGCATGCAGACCAGTGTACTGAAGGGAGCTTCGAGGCTCTGCACTCTGTTTGGAGGGTGTAGGCTGTCTTCACACCTAACTGTGCAAAATGGGGACAAGCTGCCATGCTAGCACCTTTTAACCTCTGATGTCTAATCACTTCTCACTTTTAAAATTTGTGAAGCCCAATACAGTATGCTAATTGAAACTAATTGAAACATGAAAGGTTTATTTGCAATTGTGGAAGAGTTTTGGCTATTTGTTTTTCTATTGATTCAGAATAAATAACTCAGTTGGGATCACCTTCAACACACAAATACTAACCTTTAGAGGATACTGCTGGAAGAAATATGAAAATAGGTAGAAATGTGGTTTTGGGAAATTATAGTCATGTCAATAGAGCATTTAGTATCCAAGTGTGTTTTTTTGTGTGTAAACCCAATTATGGGGATTGAGAACAACTATAGGGAGGACATGTTTTAAGTCAGGTCTGTATGTTTCAGGCAGGAGTAGCGTAGAGCTTCACCTTGTTTATCATTGTAATTATTCTGTCTTTGAACTTAGTATGAAGGAACCCTAGAAAATGCATGAGCCCTGGGACTGGGAGGATATTTGATGCAAAAAGCAGAGACACAGAACGAATGTTCTCTTCAGCTTCCAACTGAATTCAGCTAAGATGAACATGGTAGAGAGCTGCCCTTTTTGCATTAAATCCCCTCTTCGGCTTTTGCCTCCCTCTCGGTGGAGATGGGGAGCGAAATCACTCATTTTTATCTCCCAGATGGGCCAGGCTGGCATCAGTCAGGGCTTGCCTAGCTTTATGGCCTTTTCCTTCACTTTTTTTACATTTTTTAATGTGCCCTGTATTTTCCATGCCATGCCTTACTCTTTAATATGCATGGTAATTTTTATTCCAGTATGTATGCCCCCTCTACACAGGACAGACTATTCCCAGGGGCTGGCCCACTTGTCCCATGGATACAGCAGGAATGAAATGGTTTCCTTCTCTGGACGAGCTTATTTATTTGATACACTGTTGAGCTGAAACTAGGGTGTTTCCCATTCTCATCCTCAGCCCCAACATTATAGGCAATTGAATAGCGCTTTTACCATTTTCACTCTTTGAACAAAAAGAATCAACTAGCCTGATTTGTTGTTTTATTGTCCACTCTCTGCGGTTTTATGGGGATCTTGGAAACACGTGTGTTGGCAAGCCTGTTATTTTTTTTAAGCTGTGCACTTGCTCCAAATGCTCATTGTACCGAGACTGAGATTTGACCATGACCTTGAGGAAGAGGAGGGTATTTGCACACCAATATAATATAGAAAAAAATAAGCAGATTTCTAGAGAGAGCACAAGCTGTAGCTGCTAATAGGTGCTGTGAATGTTTGTGGAAAAGTTAAAGAGGGGCATTTTCAGGTGAGTCTCTGAATGCAAAAAGTTCAGTCAACTCTCTAACAAGCTGTGCCTTTTCATTTACATTCCCTCCTTTTACGTTTGCTTCAGGAAATTTATAATAAAAGTTGGAATATCTCCAGCAAAATGCACACATTACCCAGCATGTGAACAAATTGAACTCAATGATCACTTCCTTTTTATATACAGCGCACACCTCACTCGCCACTGTGTGTGCTGTAAAACTGTGAAGGAGGAGGGTATGATACTTTCTATAGGGGGATTCAGAAGCATCCCAGCATGTGATATAGATATTTGCACAGCAGATGCCTGCATGCAGCGTCGCCTTATCTGTAATTGCTTCACCATTATGGCAGGATGAGCGATAGAGCTGGTGGCAGCATCATCAATGTCCTGACTCGCTGTCAGAGAAAGAAGGCAACCTAGTTTAACCCACTCCCATCTATAAATGCATGCAGAATTTATAATACAGATATCACTGTGCAATTCCTGTTTTTGTCTTTTTATTGGTCTTTAAAACCTTAGTGAAGGCAGTGCATCTCCATTTTTAGGCAGAGTTTATAATAGAGACATCTGTGGACTCTGGTTTTAGATGTATAACTGCAGTACTTCAATTGTCTAATTTCATCAAAATGTCTCAGATTTTACAACCAGAAAGTTGTTTCAATGGATAAGTATTATCAGGTATTGAATTTTGCAAGGCCATTGTGGTGGTATCATCCATGCTCAACTTTATCCATTTTAGTGATGTTTATTGGCAGATATTGCACTTTAAAAGTACCTGGTAGTAATTCCTATCTAACAGTATCCAGGGGGAATAATAGATAAGAAAGAATGAGAACAGCCTGGGTGACAGAGGCAGTGAAAACAGTGATGATGAGATACAGTGTTGGCTAAAAGATGCTGAGTGAGAGGGAGTCTGTGGCATGGCCTGCTACTGAAATGGATTTGATAACACCCAGTCTGTTGGAGTACCGTAATAGCCATTATCACCAATCTAAGTGTTAAATGGTAAGAGGTAAAATGTTCTGTGTGTTGTCGTCCTTTAAAGGGGTCATAACATGGATTAAAAAAAAAATATTTAATTGTTCCTTAAGGTTCACTTATCATGTTTTGTGCACAAAAACCAAATATATATATATATATATATATATATAGATATGTGGAAAAATAGTTATTTCCAACCCTCATTCAGGCCCTCTGTCTGAAATGATGTTTTTAATAGACATCTCCTTTAGGGTGTGTTTACACTTGACATGTTTTGTTTGATTAAAGGGTACATATCATGGTTTTATAATCATTCCTTTTTACATATAAATCACACATTTGTGGTCTTTATAAATCGAAACTGCAATGCTTGGGTGTGAATTCCTCATTATTATAGCTCCATAGGCCCCTTTTCTGATGTGCATCTGTGAGGAGACACGAGGGGGCGGAGGGGGGGATTTAAAATTGAATTTAACTTTTTTTTTTAATTCAATTATAATTAAACATTTCTTTTAGGATAAAAAATATATATGCCATAAACTAGGGAGCCCTTAATTACACATTACACATTACTATAGTATTAAAGGTTACAATTAACAACAGAGCCCAAATTATTACATTAGGTTGCAATTTATTTTTAGATATAACAATCAATGCTCAAAAACAAACAAACATGTAAATTGTACAATACATAAGGCAGGTTTTGCATTAACTTCTGAATCTAATTAAAAAGTACATTTTCCATTTTCTACTCCTATTCATTTTTGAAGTATAATTATTTACACAGTTGCTGTCAAAATGTTTTCATGACAAATGTATTTAAACATACATTAAATAATAAAAACTAACAGGTTTGGTAAATATAATGTATAGGCTAATATAATTTCTCACAGTTCCTTCTGATTTTATCCTCATACCTCATACCATACCTAAATTAGTATCATGAATGAGGGCAGCCATACCATACCTGGAAAACATGTTCTTGCACCACACAGCAACTAATTCTCTGACCCCAGATCAGTTGCACAAGTCTCGCTTCACCACCAGTATAAGTAGCTGCAACGTGCTCTGATGGACTCATCAGCAGAGCTTAAAGAATTAAACAAAGAAGATGAGAAACGGCCTGTTCATTTAGGTGAAAGTCGGCACATCAGGGAATGGATGCTTTGTGTTCAGGCAATGTGTTCGCCTCGTTCAGCATTTGAATGTGAAAACTTTTGTTACATTTATTTACCTCTTTCCTTTTTTTGTTCTCTTTCTTTTGTTTTTTCTAATTTCCTTTGTTGTGGTGCAAACAAGAAAGTTGTGGAAATTTAATTAGTGTGGTCTTTAGAGATTATTTACACAAAGATGTATCAGCATCATCTCCCATACCTCCTGCCTGTGTCTCCCTCATGCAAGGCCTGAAATATCTCATTTATTCTAGCTCAACACTGCTCTCCATGCTTGTCATTGCAAACTCCCTAAAAGGCAACAATGCCAATGAACTGACTTAGTTTGACCACAAAACTGCACAAAAAGCCAATTAATTATTGCACTTTATGTGTATGAACATGATTTTTAGCAGTAAGAGATGAAACACCAAAGCATATTGGAGCTCTCAAGGGGCTACTGATGGCAGTCTCTCCCCACCTCCCTCCCCTTCAGTTTACCCTTCATATGTCAATAGTTTTCAGCACTGCCAGCTCCCATTTTGCATTGTGTTATACATCTAAAATATTGGAACTGCATGCCAAGGTTACAACCCAGCACTAATTATTTTAAATATGACTCTAATTCAATTCCTTGAAGAGACTCTAAAGTTAAGTACACACTCCCTTTGGCCTCCACTGCACCTTCCTTCCTTCCTTTTTCCTTTTCTTTTACAAAACCCCATACCCTCCATCATTGCAACCAACTCTACTACTGGCTTTTCTCTGACGGACCATTGTCATAAGTGTCAGGTTGGCGGTGAGGTACCGGGGGGTTTGTATACATGCATGAGCTGTATGCTCATTAGCATGGCGTGTGACAATCCAATCATAAACAACGGGGCGAGGCGAGAGATGTACAGTGACACCCCTCAAATGAAGCGGACTGGTGCATGGCAGGTGAGGTGGAGCATGCTCAGTGTGCCTTGCCTTGCTTGCTTGACAATTTGGTGCTGCTGTAATTTGGGAGAAGCAATTTCCTGCAGCAGTGTCTCTGAGCAGTAGAGAACCCGTACTGTAATTCATCGCCCCCTGCTTCCTGCTGTTTGCTGATGTAACTTGCATGAGCGAACCATTGTAATTGCAAATCTTGATATTTGTGAGAAGCCATATATTCAAATCATTGCCATCTGAATTATGTTTTTTGCAGTTGTTAATATAACTGTTGTTTCTCCATCCATGGAATTTTAATTTTATTTTAAATCACCTTGGTTGCTTTTTCTTTTTAATCGTCTTGGCTTCATCAGTCTTAGAAGAAATGATTCGAGTTTACCTGATTGATTGGATGTGATTTTTAGGGTTTATTTTAGATGCTCTTGCATTTTTGAAAACGTAGATGACTTAAAAGGTCTGCAAAGTAAACATAATACAAATAAATTAACTAAATTAACATTTTGTTGCAATTTCATTCTTTCACCTTATGGAGATTTGATTTAAAAAAAGGTACTCCTGTTGTTATATTGTATTTATGTTTACATTGTATTGTTATTTGAACAGCTGAGCATTTAATTATGAACCAGAAGAAGAAACCTGTTTATTATTTATTAATTTGATCTGTTCACTGAAATAGCCGGTTTCAATAAAAGTAGGCTACTTGTGATGTCATATTTGGCTTTGACTGAACATTTGCTCTCACTTTGTGGAAAGAATATCGGGATAAATATCGTATAGCGATTTTCAGCCTAAATATATATGGGATATGACTTTTGGTCCATATCGCCCAGCCTGTGTATTTACACATCTTTTATCCCCCCCTCTCACCACAGTTTAGTTGTTGTGATGCTACAGACGTGTTAACAAATGTTCCTCACCCTGCATCAATATGGATGAATCCAGCTTGCTACGCTTGCTTCTGTGGCAGTGCGAGGCAGATAAAACGCTCAGTGCATTGCTCGCCTCCACTAATTTTTGTTTATTATGCATTTATGGTCCATGCCTGAGATTTCCTCTGATCAAACGCTACATTTGCAGCTTGGTTCGTTGAGTAGCTTTGGCACAGAACAGCTTTTCCCTCTTCTCTCACTCATTTGCTCCTTTTTATTCCTTTTTTCTTGTCACTTCTCTCTGTATGTACCCTACAGCACTTTTACGTTGTACTTTCTCTCCCTCCTGATTTACAGAAATTAAGGCACTTGATTTTGCAGTCTGATGAGTAATTTGCGTTGTATTTGCAAGAGCAAGCTGTGATTTTCTTCAAATCACAATGCATTATACGGACACAGCGAAGCTGCTTGCACAGCAGATTTTCAATTCATATTTACAATGTTTTCGCCTTTTAATTGCCCAGAGCAAAATGTCATGAAAGCACCCTGAAATGAAGCATGGTGGAGAAGACAGCTTGGGTGCGGAGCTTTGACATCCAGTCACACACAGTTCCTGTGCAGCCGTGTATATTTAGTCTCATTTGAAAGCATTTTTCGTCTGTGGTGAATCAGAGTAAAGAAGTGCGCTGCCACCTCAGCACTTCCTGCTCTCTGCTCCTTAAGTCTGTGTCATTTTTTTGTGAAATACACTAATGCGGAAGGCACCAGTCATGTGTGCATTGCTGATCTGGCATGAATACCCAATGAGAGCCGCTATAAGAGGGAATTGCCTGTGATGTAAGTGCTGTTTTAACTCTTTCAACGGTGTTAATTATTCATCCACCACCAGTCCAGTGAGGAGGATTGAGATGGCCTGGCAGCAGTGGCTCCCTCCCTGTGAGTCCTTTTCACACCAGTCAGGTTCATCTCAGCACAGCACAAGGGGACAAGCTGTGAGAAGACAGGGAAAGTTTGTGTCTTAACTCTTCCCTATTTTTTCTTCTTTTATTTCATCGTCATCTCCTTCTCCTTCTCATCCCACTTCTCTCTCCTCGTCCTCTTCCTCCTTCTTTTCTTATCCTTTATCTTCATATCCATCATTCTCCTCCTCCTCCTCCTCCTTCTCATTTCTCTTCTCTTCAAGTCAAAACATTTAATTTTTACCTTACCAGATAACAATTATAAATGGCTGTTCACACTGACAGCGATTTGCAGCAAACAGAAGTCCGCTCGGACCTCTTGTACATTGGTCATCTTGTACATTGGCTTGATTTTTGTGAAGACTATATAGTTTTATGTTAAAACTTTTTTTTGTAGATTATTGATTGGTTGCACATTTAGTTTGCACTATACATTTAATCACTTAGCCACTTACAAATGATGAGAGTTAGAGAAGCAGTTTTACTAACAATATGGACACAATATGTAAGTGCTGTGACCCTTCCCAGTTTAGTCTAATGCGGTATATATAAATTATTATTATTATTTATTTTTAGTGGAAAAGAGAAAAGAAAGTGTAAGTATTAATAGATAAGTGTTGTTGAAAAAGATGCGTCTTCAGCAGTTTCTTCGAAAATGGCTATGGACACAGCAGCTTGGTTTTAGTAAATGTTAGACTTAGAACTTGGATAGGTAGTCTAGCAATCTTGTCTCGCAGCTTGAAATTTATTGTCTTGGTTGAGGAACTTTGGGTTAACTTTCATACTGGTAGATGCAAGAACATTTTCTGTGTAAACACCCCATAAGAAATGCATTTGTTTGCACATCAAACTTTCTGCAAATTTGTAATTTTGCAGACTTAGAAAAGATTTTTGCAAAACAACAAAAGAAAACTGCTTTCTGCTGTAGCTTAATTTGTCCGAGACTCTCATTAGCTCATTGAAAATGCCAGCCAGCTGATTAAAAGTTGCAAGTATGAAAGCAAACATTTTACTCTACGTCTACGATAACAAGCAAGGTTGCGTTTTAAATCACTATAGATCTAGGTTTCTGAGTTCAGCAACCCCCACTGGCTCTGTGCATAGATACATCTTGATCCTGGTTTTATCTGTTTTATTCATTGGACTTCTAAAGGAATAATTAAAAAGGGTTTAAAATGGCTTTTATGGATCACCTGCTGTCCCTGATATCATTTTTGTGATTGCACAGCAGAAAAGTGGCAGAAACATTGACGATAATGTCTGGCACTGAATTGTCTTGCAAGATCAGTAAGTCACCAATTAAAGCGATATATCCCTGAGTCTACATAGCTCAGCACCTGGAAGCCACAGAGCACATTTTACCCCACCATGAAGGAGACCAAAGAGAACAGATGATAATCCGTTCCATTCCTCACATCTAGTTAGACTTCTTGAAGTCTATTATTTCAACTGTTTCCAGAGCTTTTAGTTATATTTCAGAAGAATATTGGTTTTCCTTCATTTTACTTCTTTATGCACAAGATATTAACCTTTTATTTAAACTTTAAAAAGTCTTAATAAAGTATTATTAAGTCTTAAATTTACCCAAATAAATTACATTCTTAATAGACATTTTTTTTAATGATTAATTGGTGTGGCTATAAGCAAAATCCTTATAATCTTTAATCAAAATGCAATAACTTGCTTTGCCTCTGAAGCAATTTTGTTTTCAGCTGATGTTAGTCTGCACAAACTGTTGGACAGCTTGCTTACCAAAGCAACATTTCTTTGTAATTATTGAAATATTATTATAATATAACAATTTAAAATAATTGTACTCTGCAAATTGTATTTTCAGCAGGGAATGTGGTTTCATGTTGACTTTAAAAATGTTTTTGCAAAAGTATGTGCTCTGCATGTGTAGTTCCAAGTTGAGCCTCAAGATATCCACCCCATTCGACACCCGTCACTGAGAATCCTCTCAAAATGCACATACATTTGTTATGTCTGATGTGTTACGACCTGGTAAATATTATCATCCTACAAGCAAACAAACAATCCTTTTGGTGGAGATAAAGGAACAGCTTGTGGTGAGGTAATGGGAAGGAGCTATTAGCCGTGTCACTCATTCTGCCAAGCCTGTCAGTGACGCCCGGTCTGACGCCATCTCCCTCCCCTCATCCACCTGCTTATCTCTCAGATAAATTAAGTCGGGCAGGCGGCGGCGGGCAGGGGGAGCATGCATCAACACCTATCTAGTGATAGGAATACTGTGCACAGACCACTGCTCTATTGACTTTAGTTAATAGCACTGGGGTATGACACCATCGCAGGCATCTCCGTCAGAATTTTTAAAGCAGTGCTGATTGACAGATGCAGGTAGGGAATAAACACCGGCTAATTACATGCAACCGTATGTTTGTCAGAAACCTGACCCCTCACACCACGGTGCCCTAAAGACCACCGATTTAGCTCCCTGCATGCCTCTGAAAACAATAAAACTACCAGCTGTTCTTGTCTCGAACACATCCCTGACTTTGACAATTAACCAACTGCATGTTAGCCAGTGGTCCGCTCACTGTGAGGCACATATGAGGTGAGCGCCATACAGTGAACCCTTTTTCTTCCTCCACGCCACAGAAGTCAATCCCAGGGAGCTCACATGAGGGAATTGCCAATCAAAGAGCATGTCGGGCCCGAGGACGTTAATGGAAGCAGCCGTCAGCAGGAGGAAGCCAGCCACATGACGTTCATGCTAGCATTTCAGATGACTCTCCGACAGGTTGACAGGCTCGGAGCCCAGGCTGCAGCCTGTAAAGGTCACCTGTCATGCAGGGTTATATATGACTGTTTGTTTTTGTATGCCAGAGGAAGAAAATCCCCCTACCAGCCTTATTCATGCCTGCCACTCTACTCTGATCACTACCTCATCACCTCTTTTGCTAAGCTTAGTCCTAACCCATAGGCATGGGTAATCATTAAGAAATTTTCGCCCCTTCAGGTCTGGTCTGAAATTCAGCCAAACATCCTTCTCTTCTCACAGAAGCTGAGATGCCAACCTAATCTTGCAGCTATTTCCTTTTCCCCCTCTCTTTCTCTCGCTTTTCGAGGTGCAAGACTGTCAGTCAGTCCTTGTGCGATGAGGGTGGTGAGATTAGGACCTGGTTAAGAGGTGTCTATAATTGAAATCTCAATTCACATTAAGGTGGACTGTGGGACAAGATAAAGCTTTTTCCCAGATGAGAAGGGAGCGGGAGGCTTCCCGACACTCAGCACCATCAGAGACCATCATGGTGCTAATGCTAAGAGCCGAGGCTCATGGGAAGGGAGCGGTCACCCTGTGAAAACATGCTGATGAGATTCACTCTACCCTAACTCTCACTGTCTGCTTTATCTGTCAGGGGAAAAGAGTTTTTTTTTAACCTTTTGAAAATGTGAAACAGCATAAATCTGTTTAAACAAAGAGGGGAAGTCTGTTAACAATCCCTAATCTGCTCATTTTCTTACGTATTGGACTTTTAAATCTCAAACTAATGATTTTGCTAATGTTTAACAATATAAGTAAACTAATTAGAATGGCTTATGTACCATTTGCTTTTCAAAAAACTGTTAAAATAATGAGGAAAATTATACCGCACAAGTCCCGAAAGTCCTTTTCTCATCAGCACCTTATGTGAAATGCAAATGTGAACATATCCTTGCCATCATCAAGTCATTGTTATCTCATTAGTGAAATGGCAGTCAGTAATTCCTCTATACAGTATGTGCGTTTACACTTTGTCAGAATAATCTGCCAAACAAGGTTGTATTCGTATTTACTGGCAACATGTTTTGCTTACAGAGAAATGGAATAGATTTATCCACGATAATGTTTTTATAGTTGTTTTACAATGCCAGTGGACCAGCCATTGTTGTGATTGCTAGTAGAAGTTTATTTTGCACTATACTGTAGGTGACAAGCGTTTCCCAAAAAGGGGGTTGTTAGAGAAATGTAGGGTGTTCGTGAGTTTGAGCTAATCATTTATTAAATCAATTGTAATATTTAACATTTACTAAAAAACATCAGATATTTGATTTACATGCATGCGACCAATATACAACAACAGAGAACCCTGAACATGCTAATGTTAAGTTAAATGATTAAAATATGTAGTTAAAATCACAGGGGGTATAGAAGCCTTGATGCCCCTTTTTTGCTATTGGATGAGGCCTGTTAATTGTTTGAGGGTCAAACAGCTCACAAGTAAGTTGGGATTGTTTGTTCGTGCAGCAGAGAAGATCAATGCAGAGGGGAGGTTGTAAATAAATGGGCCAGGAAAGCACCTGTGGTGGCAATAGAAGCAATCCAAACCCTGCCACCCTAAAACGCCACCACCAGGAGTAATGTGCAGCCTTGAAAGCCGTTACTCAGGTCCAGGGAAAAGTTTGGCCTGGGTGTGAAGGATGTGGAGTGTCAGTTTTGTGCATGTTGGAGGAGTGGGAAGGCTTGGGCGGATGCGAGAAGTCTCAGTGGAGCATCCAGCAAGTGTCTTTACTTTAGAGAGAGGAAGATCAAAGAGAGGAGTTTAAAGAGAATGGGGGTGGGGGGGAAGCTTAAAAGTCTCCCTGCGGTTTTGGGTTTTGGGAGTGATCCAGGTATACCGCTAGTGTATTGATGTGGTGTGCTGTTGTTCTGTTCGTTCTTCCCTTTTTTTTATTTTTTTCTCATCCTGCTGATCTTGGCCAGGCTTTAAAAATGTACGGTTCATCAAAGTTGCAGCCCAAATTGCATCTTTTACCTCTCACTGTGCGCTAGTTCGGTTTAATGCAAGGTCTTCCCCACCAGCTTCAATGGGTGATATGATCTCCGAGAGGGGTTTATGAGCGAGACATTCATATTTTGTAATAAGTTTTCATCTTGATGTGGTAAGATCCTTCTATTATCCAAAGTAAATTTTGCCTCATTTGCAATATCATAATCATAAGGCTTAATCAGGCACTGTTTATGCAAACAACCCACAGTACCCCCCTGCGAACGGCTGCTGTTGTGTCTCTTCACCCCTGAGGATGACAGAAACGGATGCGACAGCTATCTCTGATGCCGGTGTTATCTGTGAAGAAAAGCCGGGTCAGAGGTGGAGTGCCATTTAAAGCTTATGATAAACACACAAAGGCATGGTCAGTTCCAGTCGCCCTGATAGGAGTTTAATGACTCTGTGTCACATAAGTAGCCATTCAGTGTGTAGAATATGTGTTTTCTCCAGGCACTTGAGTGTGTGTGTGCACGTGTGTATGTTTGTTTGTCTTAATTACCTGTCATTTGTCCCACATGCTGAATGTTGGCGGCACAGTGTCTGACATGTGTAGTCGGCTGGGATCCAGAAGGTTGCCATGGCGAGGCGACTCTGCTGTTCATAGACCAGAGAGTGGCTCATTAATGACTCTCTTAGCAATGCCACCTGCGGTACCTCATTGGGTTAAGCTTTACTACCTCAATTATGTATTACTGCCTGACTTCGTTTCAGAATAGAAACAATAACAAGAGAACAAAGAAGGGAATTAGTGAATATCACAAACTTCGTTCCTATTAATGTGGTTCACACTGCAGAAACCAATAAACCAACAAACCAATAAATGTGAAAATTCTGAGCCTGTAAGCATTTCTTGTTTCTGCGGAACATGCAAAAATAAATAAATAAATAATTTTTATATATATATATATATATATATATATATATATATATATATATAATAAGATAACATATTTTAAAATATCCAGAAAATTAGCCCCATAAAATGCAGAAAAATTTATTTTTAATTGTTGCAGAGATGTACAGTTTTGAGATGGATTCAGATGTAACATATAGATGTTAGGGTGTGTTTGTGTGTGTGTGCATGTGAGATGACCAAAGGGCACTGCTGCAGAAATCTGTCTCTGTCCAGTGTCTTTAAATCACGCACTGTATATGCACATATATTCAATGAGTGTCATCCAGACAAATAGCTGAACCCAGTATTAAAACATTTCCTTGTTTTCTTCCATTAAACAGGAAGTTAGTGCTTTCACTGCAAAAAATTGTGATTGATTGCAGTTGACAGTTCCAATTCTCCTGCTCTTCACATTTGTTTGCACCCACATGTAGTTGGCAGGTACGCTTACCTCATCATCATGGCAAGAATTTGCAAAGCAATTAGCAACATGCTAAAAACCTCTCAGAACACCATAGCAACCTCATAGCATCCTGGCAAACACTGTACAATTGTGGGTATAGGATTGTATGTATAAATTAAATGTATATATAAAGTGTATTGATGTGTGTTTGTTTACATACATGTATAATATATGGCTAAAGATATCCACCATACCCTTCTAATTATGGGTTTGAAAACAAATCACAATGCTACACCATTTCAGTTTAAAAAAATTATATGCTTCCGTTCCATTTCTTTCTTTTTTTTTTTGTTATTGGAGGACTTTTTCTATTTCAGAATGATAGTGACTTAATGAGCCATATAATAGGGCCATATAATGTATATCTGGGTGTGTGTGTGAGAGAGGGAGAGAAAGATATTCATCCCCTCTTTAGCTTACATGAACTGCACCACTGATTGTAGAGTGAAAGTTTGGAGTGCTGAGGTTTGAGCTCATTCATTACCTTTTCAGTATATCTTCAACTCACTCTCAATCCTCATCTCTCTGCTCGTCTCTATTGAGAACACTGACAGTGCTATCCAAGTCCGAGGCCAGCAGCTCCTATCTTTCATCTGTCGATAGTTTACCTGGGGCCACTGGTCAGACTCCTACAGCCCTAGCATACCGTAATGATCGACAGGTGGGAGATTTTCAGCATTTTCAAGCAAAGGCTTGACCATTGAGGCATTTCTAAACAAAGTGACTCGGCCATAAGCTTGTCTATGGAGACACATGGCTGGTCTGGTTAAGAGAATGATTGATTGGATGTCTGAGATTGACAAGGAGAGCTTGACTTGGAAGACAAAAATGGCCTTGCTTTCAGTGGTGCAAGTGTAAATGAGCAAATCGAAGTTTTAGTATAATCTTTTCACACTCTCCTCCCCTTTACTCTCATGATGTATTTGTAGAGTAGAGACAGCTGCATTTTGGCTGCAATTATGTGGCTACGGAATATAATCCATGATGTATTGCCAGTGTTCATGTTTACTTTTTCTTATCTTTTGATGAAACCTGTCTTTAAATTTAGACAGTATTTTGAATTTTTATTTTATTTATTGAAAAAAAATATATATTAAAACTTTGGTTAACGTTGTAACTACATTAATAGAGCAGGTCCTGAAAACACATAAGTACATCAATGTAATGCAATATGTTTTCATGCTTCAGTTTAGGTAATTCTTTATACGTTTAGTGCATTTTTAGAAATAGTCCAGGCTACCATGTAACTTGTTACTAGTAACTAGCCCAAATTCATGTTGTTTTGATCTAATTTATGTAAGTTATTATGTTTATGTTGTGCATCTACTGATTGTTGTGTATTATCTTATTGATTTTATATGTACAGTATAGGATGTGTTTGGGCGAGGTAATTAACCCACTTGTAAATCTTTTCATTTTGCTGCTGTTCATTCATTGTTCAGCCTCAGTTCACACAGCTCAATTGCTGGCCAATCCCCCACATTGACTACATTTGGATTATTTGAAACAATAATTAGGAAAAATCGGTTAGTTGTTAGTATATTTTTATATATACTATTGTCATATTTTTAAGTAGTTGCAGTTTTTTTGTCTATTATTGTTGCCCCCCCCCCAAAAAAAAAACAAACCCAACATTTTTTGACAAGACTGACACTAGTGCTGCCATTAATGACTGATTTTCTAAAGACTAATCTTTCGACTATTTTTTTGATTAGTCGACTAATTTAAACGACTAATAAAAAAACAAACCAAAAAAACATTGTTTTTCATTTCGTTGTGTGCATTTTGTTATTGAACTCAACGGAAGGGTCAAAATATAAAATGTCACCTGGAAGAGGATAGCAGATTAACCAGCAGGGGCACACAGCGCACAGACTGGTGTTAATTACCGTGAGCCATTAGAGACGGGAGACCAAAAATAAATATGCGGTCAATTTTAAAACGACACGTCGACAAAAAAAATTACCGTCGACTAATTTGCATGGTCGATTACTTCGACTAATCGCGGTAACACTAACTGACACTGCATACATCCTTTCAATCTTTGAGTCAGTCCAACCAGCTGCAACCACTGAAAAGTTTTGTGACAGGGATTATTTGTCCCGATAGTCGAGTGTGATTCCTTTTACAAGACCAATTCAGTGTAACAGCCGCGGTGCTTCCACGTCAACTGAAAATCTGCCGCTGAGTGTTTTTTTCCGGGCTGACTGAAGTGTGTTAAATAACTAGAATACCCTTTCCTTGGAGAGATGCGCAGAACTCTCCCATGCACACAAGCAAACACGCACACACATGACCGCCCCGACTCTCCTGTACTGATTGTGAGGGCGGCAATGGTCTGGAAAGCAGACATATCTGGTGTTGAAATTGAATCCGGTGCTGCGTTTGCAAGGGAAAATCCAGAGTGACAGAAAAGCAGATAATAGGTTTGGTGTAGCTTCACGCCTGAATGTATGTCCACACAGGGCAATTTCTAAAACAATGCAGTGCTTGACGTTTTTATGACAGCCTTTTTTATTGTACTTTTCCCATTACGTTCATGTGCACTATACACTTCAGTCAGACGTCTCGAAAGCGTTCAGTTATCTTAACTCCCCCACTCCTCCGGCGTGAGAGAATCTCATCAGTCCTCCTTTCTCCCCCTTCTCTCCCCTGATACCCTCCCATTACTTCCTCCACTTTCATTTCCGACATCTCTGCACTTTTCTGTCCTGTGCTTTTGAGCTCATCTCTAACTTTTGCTTCCTTCTATTAATGTCCCCCTTTTTCCTTTCCATCGCTGGATTGTCTCTGTCTCTGAAATGTTTTTTGAGCCTCTCCCTTTCTCATTACTTCCTCTTTGCTTATCTCCCTTGTGTTCTCTCTCCTTTACGCTGTCTGTTTCTCTCCATCTCCCTCTCAGTCTCGATCTTTCCCTCTCTTTCTGACGGTGACCTTGAAGGTTTTCCCTCCGCTGTGTGTTCAGACACAAAGCACTCTCCTCTCTCCCCCCTCTCTGTTTTCCTCACGCAGCCCAAACTGCCTGCCTGCCAGGGATCCTATAATGCCCCCACTCGTGTTTCAGCTTCCTCAACGGCAGGAATACAATAGAAATATGATTTATTACATCTAAATCTGATAATGCCATATCAAACCCGAAAGTTTATCTTCCCTTTGTTTTATAATAAGGAGGAGTTGATGGATATCCCATAAACTTTCATCTCAACTTGTAATTCACTTAAATTGTCTATTCAGATATTACACGAGAGGCAGTGTTTTTAGACTTGCTCAAAAGATCTGCAAGTAAGGGATGATCAGTTGGACAATAATTTTGCGCTGCTCACCTTGTTTGAGTTTTAGCAATAATGCCTCACATAAAATATTGATTTGAGCTGAAATGAATGTATTATGTAATAAGTATTTATCAGTCATTATAGACCCCTTTTCAGTTTGTGGGCGGAGCTTGGGTGAAGGCAGAGTGTTATGGTAGACATTATGGTGCAATGTTAATGATGTGAATATTTTCTAGAAATAAAAATTCCTGATACAGCATATTCATTTTTCATTGATTCTTGCACCCAACAACACAACAAGATGACATGACATAATAATAATAATTTAAGCTCCTTATGTAGCCAAATCTGTGCTGGTTTGTATTGGCCGCTTCCAGTTGTCCGTTTGCTTTGCCTCCAGCTAGCGCCGTGACGTGACATCGATGACATGTAGACAAAAGGTGTCTATACAACAAATATATTGTCAATGCCGCGATTGGCCAATCAGAATAGAGTATTCAAGAGAGCTGTGTATAAAATGATACGCAAGGCAAACTGCAAACTTTATCAGTCCATCTTGCTGATTAAAGTTGACAATTGTGTCTTTTAATTTCCCCTGTAATGGGTGATGTGATTGTTATGCGCTGAGAAAAAACTAATTGAAATTTGTTACTGAATCAGGGCCAATTAATTTAGCGCCACATATGACACATGTGATACACAGACAGACTCATTTCACTGAGCAAATATATTTAAAATGATCAGGTTTCTCAAAATTGAATGCCTAAACAAAGCAAAATACCAATGTTTATAATCAATTAATACTTTTTGTAGTGTCTTGCTTTCCTGCTTTAGTGGAGCTCATAAATAATAGCCCCTTACAAAAAGGTCACCCCTCTATTGTTTTCAAATGAGAGCGGTGGACATATCTGGGCTCTGTGTCAGATGGCAACACTCTCAAGAGCATATTTTTGCATATTCTAATGAGTGCTAGCCAAGCAGATGAAGGTAATCGAACGAAACAATACCTAGGTACAAGTGAGACGGGAGCGTTATCACACTGCTCTGTAATTAGAAAGCACCTCTCAGTTTTTTTTCGTAATTTCGTTCTTCCTGTCTCTTTCCATGATAAACCAAGTCAAAGACAAATCCAAGCAGAAGATATGGGTTTATATCTTGCTCTAATGTGTGTATTGGTTAATTAACACAAATGCTCATTTAGATTACATCTGTTCTGGTTTTTCTTTGAGTTGTCCTCTAAGAAGCAGCGGTGGGTTACAGAGGTACCACCTTGCATAACATAATTCATCATATTCTCTTGCAGTTATATGAATTGTTGGAACAGTATCTATAAATCACGTTATGTATGTAAGGACTTTATTAGAACAGAATTGACTTTGAATATCTTTCCTGACTTTTTTTTTGTTGGAAATTCTGAAAGTCAGCTCAAAGTAGCAATTAAAGACACACTGCAGTGACCCACTCCAAGAACTTTTGTCCTGCACATAAACTCCTACAGAAGTTTTGCCTTCTAGAGAGGAATTTTGCTCCCCTACTTTAAATACAGTGCTGGAAATGTGTGCAACATGATCCTGTGAATGAACCATCCATCTGTCTCCAAAATCACTGCTAAAATCCCAGCCCTTGGGCATGCTCTCACTCATGTGGTAAATAGTCTGGCATTAGCAGAATTAGGAATTCAACCAGTTTCCATCAGTCTTGGTGTAATCAAGGGCTTGGCCCTCAGGTCAGTTACATGTGTGTGTGCGCGTTTGTGTGTCAATAAGCCTGTAACACTGATATGATGGTGGCAGCAGCTGCATGAGCCCAAGGACATATTGCGTTCTCTGTGCTGTCTAGAGTAGTGATTCCTAACCAGCTGTATTTGTATGTAGGTTCTAGCAGGTACTTGCATTTGGTTTAGAGTTGAAAAGATTAAAATTAAATGAAGTAAAATTTAAATAAATTAGAAGTACAAAAGTTTTGGTGTAACAAAGTCCACATTCAGGGAAGGAGGGAACTAGCAAAGAATAAATGTGACTTTAATCATAAAACATTATTACAAGCTTACCGTTTTGAATTGAGCTAAGGCAAGCAGATAGTTTTGAACACTGGCTGGTTTTGTACTTGGAAAAAAATGTATTTTAGATATTTATTTACCCAAAAAATTTACGGACTGGAGCTTTAAATAAACATTTGTTTTGTGAGTGACGTTATAGTTGACCTGTCACTTAAAAAAAAAGGTTGAGACCACTGATGTATAATCTTGTGCTAAGAGCGTTGAATCATTTGTTAGCACCTGCACTAGTCTCTGTACCTCCTGAACCTCTGTCTCTTTCTCACTTTAACCCCCTTTGTCTTGCTCTCTAACTGCTGTATATTTAATCGTCTGCAGAATGAAAAGCCAGGCCCCGTTTGCAATTACAGTAAATTAAGAGCACAATAAGGATTAGGATCCATTTCACAACCATCTTTAATTGAACCCTGACAGTGTTGCTTGCTTTGCTCAAAAGCGTTAACCCTTTAGAACCTGAAGCTAAAATAGGTCTTTGTCACATATTTTGATTTTTTTTTTGACTGTAAAATTATAAAACAATGTGCTATCTTCATGTGCAAGGTGTCATCTTTTTCAGAAAAAGATTAGCTGTCAATTAATTACAGTTATTGACCATTATTACGTGTGGTGAGTTTGTAAATAGAATTTAAATAGACAAAAAAAATGAGAATACATTTTCTGATTTTTATAAAAAAAAAAGACAAAATCACGAACGAAAGAAACTAACACTTTAAAGTTGAAAAATTAAGTATAATACATCTATACAAGTCTTTTTTGTGACATTGGGTTGCACATTTTTCATTTAGGACACTTTTTTCATAGACGCACTCATACAAATGCGTCCATTCATAGGCACACAAACATACACGACATGTAAAGATACGCAAAAGAGTAACGGCTATCCGCCTCCCTAGTTTCATTAAAAATCAGCCCAATCCCTTTTCTGCTGTCTACCACTTCTTTCGAGATGTGTTTGTTAGTTTCTTTTATTATTTTATGCAATCCAAAACACTCTAACCTGCAGTGCTTCGTATCTCTGTTCAAACTCTTCCTTCCCGCTCTGTCAGAAACCTGCTGTCATTTGCTGAAATTACCGTAATAAGCTGTATATTGTCTACTGTCAGAGGCAATTTGAATGGTTTTGATAGTGCAAACGGTTGAAGAGTTACGGTACAATGAATACAGCTTGCTGGTCTGTGTCAGCGACGATACAGCCAGTTCTAAAGGGTCAAGAATGAGTTTTGGTTTGATAGAGCGATCCAGAGTTCAACGGTTTCTCTAGCATCACACTCCTGCCGGTTTTTGTTCTCTATCAGAATTCTCACCGTTGAGTCCTTTACCAAGCAGACAGCGTGATGAGCCACCTGATTGGTTGGCATGTACGCCGTAATCAGTTAAATGACAGACAGGCTCACAGCTGCACAGTGCAAGCTAAGCCAATTCTGTTACAATTAGAGGTAGCTATTTTAAGTTCCTGAGCACAAAATGGCTTTCAGATGAATAATTTGGCCCGCAGGCATCATCATTATGCAAAGACTTTGAAAACTTGTTTGTTCCTGTTTAATTGAGCCACTCTGCCCCCCGCTTTTTCTCCGGTCTAGGACAGGGATGACTAGGACGCATTTTAGGACATAACATAGGATACCACCCATGTATAGATGAGTCATGTGATTAGTGCCTCTGTGGTACCATAGCTATAATTTGTAGTGCGAGAGAGCTTGACCTTTCATAATGGGCCTGTGTGGATCTGAGAAAGGGGGGGACCAATATTACACCAGCTCTCTGAAGCGAGTGCAACACACCACCAACTGGGAACAATATCAAGAAGGGTGGGATGAAGGGAAGGAAAGTGCTGAGCCGAGGAAAAGAGCCTGGCTCTCATTGCAAGAGGTGAAGTGGAGGTGTCACTTAATCCACACTTATGTCAAATGTTGATTTGACAGAGCCACTGTGCCACTGTGCAGATGAAAGGTCATCTATACGTGCCCTAATTCAACTAGCTGCACCACCTCTTACTTTGGTGTTGGGGGATTGATTTGGCCAAGAGGTCAAGACCTTCTCTGGGACCTTGGTTTGTGTTCTGCTGCCAGGAGATGAGATATTAGACCACTGTTGAAAAGAACAAAAAACCCTTTCTACACACTAACACCATCTGTCAAACCTGGGTCACACCCAAGATATTTGAGTTAATCAATTTAACAGACTTTTTTGAGCAGTGAGCATTTGGTTTTGTGGTTTTCC
Organism: Cyprinella venusta; assembly: GCA_038021265.1. Lineage (NCBI taxonomy): Eukaryota > Metazoa > Chordata > Actinopteri > Cypriniformes > Leuciscidae > Cyprinella > Cyprinella venusta. The sequence goes on along the minus strand of CM075883.1, from coordinate 20,767,432 downwards.
CTGTTGAAAAGATAGCATATGTTGAGTTTCACATGCTGGTCCAGCAACACCTTGAATAAACCACCTTTTTAGCTGGGTTATGTTGGATAAAACAATAATACTTTGTCTAACGTCTTCTCTTTGGGTGGTCTTCTACTAAATGTCAGTAAAAAGTTCAGTAGAAGTGCTCCAAACACTGGTTGCAACAACCGCTATCGGCTAAAAATAGTGATGCTCCTCTCGGTGGCGTGCAGGGTGAAGGCTTGGTGAGCCAGTCCAGCAGGCCTGTCAGAGCCCTGTAATAAAGAACGCTCTCAATCAGGACACATCCACTCTCTTCAGCTCAGCACAGGGCTTCACAATCACTGCATGGCAAGCCACGGGAAAGCAAATGAGTTTGCAGTCTAGACATCTGTGCTGCTGGTGGCAGGCTGTAGGCAGGAAAGCCTACTGTGTCCCCACAGCAAATGAGCTGAGTGACTCTCTCCATCACAGCCAGGGTCTTCCTGTTTGACAATATGATATGATTTGGACAAGAGTGACGTCTTATCAGAATGTGAAGTTTACGGTGAGATGATTTTTTTAATAGAGATGATTTTGTCAAGGTGGGTGTTCTGGATTATCTTTGCACATTTCTCTTGTCACAGTTTGCTCTAAACAAGAATGTCTAGCCACTGGAAGTTTTTAGATTAAACTTGATCACAAGCCATCGTGATGTTCAACATGTGAGCATGTTCTTTTGCACGCTTTATTTCGAGCATTATGCACTAATTGATCTGCATGGATTGTTAGCAATTCAGTCTAAATCAAAATAATTTATATATTTAGCAATTTCCAGGACGGCCATCTGAAAATTCATTTGAAATTCATTGATCAAAAAGTTTGGGCATGGAATATGTTCATACATTGTAGTTTCAATTTTTTTTTTTTGTAGCTAAAATGTTAATTCTTTTAGTTCCTTTTTAAGAAAAGCAAACAACCATGAATGAAACAGTTGTAATCTTAAATTGAATAAAAATATTAATGTTATATGCTTATGTCAATACAAAATATGAATTTATCATATGCATTAACATGTTAATTTTGATAGCCCTAGATTTTAATACTTGGTCTAGTGTGGAAATCAAAGTGTCTGCTATTAAATTGCCATTTATGTACTGGGGAATATAAGATCTGTATAAAAAGCTTAACAAAAGTTGTTGTTCCCCCTACTGACCAACTACAATGTCCACTTGTAAAAATCATCCTCTTAAAAAGCATGAAAATTGGCTGCATGGGATAAAATGTGCAGTGTTCCTTCTGTTCCTTTAGTATGCTGTTTTGTCTTCATTACAATGGCTCCTGTAGGTTTCCCTTGCACTTACAAACTCCGGGTGATTGTGTGTCCTGAGCGTCGATCCTAAACCGGGCTGTTTTCTGTACAGAGGAGCCCTAATTCGGAGGCTGAGAGCAAGTGTTTGTTATGCAGGTTTAATTATGTCCAGGGGGCCTGAATGTGTAGGCCTGGTACAGACTCTCCCTCTTTTGCCCTCAATCCACAGTGGACAGGCTTGATGTCTTTTTTCCCTTCTTTTGCAGTGAGTGAGGCAATTAAAGGTCATATCAATTAGAGCATGTTGCAGTCTCCAGCCTCATTGTAAAACAGCTTGCTCCCGTGTACGAGGGGAGGGCTGGAATGCTTTGCGTGAGCCGAAAACCTCCAACTCGCAGTGTAACGTGATGTTTACAGAAAGCAGTAGGCCCTTCGTGATTGAGCGGACATGGCAATCAGGGCGATGTGATGGAGATTAATGGGGTGATGTTGGGGTTAATGATGGCCCGTCCAAACTGTAATCACACACGTCTAATCCACAGGTTTTTCCTCTGTTGGTCAGGATGATGTATTGGTGAAGTTTGATTCTCTGCAGAATTTTATTTATTTATTTATTTATTTTTACAGGTTTTTTTCCCTCTTTCAAATTATTTTCCAAGTTACATTTCCATGATTGCGGAGCATTTGAGTCGGGGCCAGGTGACAGCGTGGTCTGATTTATTGTGCAGGGCTGCATAACAATGTCTCTCTGTGAACATAAAGCTTCTTATTTAAAATTCCTTTATGTCTATGGTAACAATAATGCACTCATGGCAACTTGAAACTAAAATGGATGTCATTGATGATCCTCCAGTACTAATGAAGAAACATTTGCCAGACAGTATGAGCCAATATGTAGGCTGCCATGCATATTTTCACAAGTGAAACATTTCTGTTTCCTTGGCAAAAGTGTTACCCTGATTGTGTTTTCAAGGAATATTGTGGGTTCAATACAAGTAAAGCACAATCAATACAATCAATGGCACTTGGGTATAATGTTGATTACCACAAAGACAAACACAATGATACACTCAGACAGATTCACAGCTCTTACTAAAGGCACAGAAGCTGTAGCGCTTGTGTTTTTGGGGTGCTTTATAGTTTCCTGGTCGATGATGTCAACCGCCTATCACATTCCATCTCTCCAAATTGTACTGATTTCGTACGTGCTTAATGACGTACACACGCAGGGGCGTTCCCATAGCATTTGACGCAGCTCGGGTTCCCTTTAAAGGAAAATAAGGTTTGGGAGGCCATGGTGGCTTTTTGCCTCACAGGTTATTATAATTGTCTCAGTCTGGTTTGAGTGACAGGTGAGCCAGGGGCAGGCTGGGAATGCGCTGAGCAGTTTACAGGTACCTCCTCCCTGTTTCCTTTTTCCCTAGGGAACTGAACTGTGATGGTGTATGTTGATGTGAGGGAGGAAACACAAAAGCTCCTTCGTTAGTCATAATTGATATTGGACTGTATCATGCCCTTGCAGGGCTTTGTGACATGTTTATGTGATCGTGTCATATCGCAGGGCTTAATAAAAATTCTGACTCTTAGAAAATGCTAATTGGATGTCACCCTGTTTATAAAGGAAAAGGAAGTTGGCAGTCTTTGTGAAAGTGCAGGTATTATGCCCATTTTAGTACATATTATCCTTTATGAAGCAAAGCAGACAGTGACGCAAACTTGTCAACTTGTGCAAAAATCTCAGTTTTGAATCAAAATAAGTTTTCTGCCAAAATAAAAGGCTTATGGTTTAACTTTACTGTCATAGTTAAGAATATTAGTGTTGTGATTTTACTGTTGCTCTGAAAGAAAAAGTGATCGTTATTATCTTTTTTTATTTTACAATACAATAGTATCATTAATATAAAATATGCATTGATTTGTTTAATATAAGAATCATAATATATTATTGTAATGTATTATTATTATTATTATTATTATTATAATTATATTTTCATGTTTAGTCAATTAAATCTAAAAATCTATTTAAATCAAATGAAACTTTGAGGAATGTGACTGTGGCAGAACGAACCTGCTGATTCACAGTATACAGCAGACTGTGTAAAACTCTGCCACTATTATTGTATGAGTGTTTTTATAAAATCATTCTTCCTTTTGTAAAATCCTTCTTTTCCTTTGTGATATTTAACAATGTCGATATCATAGTATTGAACATATAGCAAGGATTAGGGCTGCAAGATTTTTCTGCGATATGTATTACGATATAAAAACAATTTCACCAGATGACTTGAAGCTCTATTTGGAAAGAATGAATCATTCTAGAATGACTGGGGTTGTTTTGTCACAGAGTAAATCCGCATAGAAACTAATATTAATAGAATGTTAACTAATGTAGTTAACTAGACTTTATTAAATGGAACCTTATTGTAAAGTGTTTCGGATTTATGTCTCTTGAGTTCAGTGGACAGATCAGTTGTTTTAACCATTCATTAAAGTGAATCGGTTCAAAAGAGTCATTAGTTTGCGAATCGGACGTGTCATTAAAGGACCACGGCACACGTTGTGTGATTGTCCAGGCAGTTTAGGACATCGCTTAAGATTTGTCTCAACAGAGAAAACATTGCATCACTTGATAGATTTTTTTTTGTTTATTGAACACACACACTGTGTGTTAGTCCATTTTTTTTCCACTGGATTTTTTTTTTTTTGTCAGCTTTGTTTTTGAATGAAGGGTTGAAAATGAATGCTTTTTTCATTGTCTTTTTTTATTAAAATAATCGTTAGTTGCAGCCCTAGCCTGAGGTTAACTCTTTACATGAAATGTGTCACACCAAGCTTTTCCACTAACTTTCAAATCTTCTCTCTCTCCTCTTTTCCATTTCTGCTCTGGACCTGTGGCTCCTTGGAAATCTGGCATCCTCTGTTACTCCACAGGTAAGAAAATATTTGGCAATGCTTGATTTAACTTCAGCTGTTCAGGGGCATATGTTCTACCAGTAGTGCAAGTTCGGTCTGATCCGAACGTCAATAATCTCCACTGCTTCGTCAGCCGATGCGGGTGCGAGAGGCCGAGAAACTGTGAGGCGTCTTGCAAAGTTTGTAGATGTCAGTAAGAGAGCTGTCAGCAGGGCTCTGCAGCTGTTGTTGTTTTTGTTGTTGTTTTTCAGTCCGTGGTGAATGTTAATGGTGGAGCCCCTGCGGCAGGGAGAGCTGGTTGTGTTATTATGGAGGTGGTGTGTGGCCAGGGGTCCCGGGGGCTTATCGTAATGAGACAGACCAGGGAGCCAGGCTGTGATCTGACTGGCATTGAAGCAGGGGTGCCTCAGCAGGACCCCTGCTCTCCCTGCTGGTGTCCGACCCTGTGCCTGTTTCACTGCATGAGTGTTTTGTTTTACCACATACTGGAGAAGCTGTTCTGGAGAGCTTTTCGGTTGGCCATTGATCCTAGGTCTCTCCACAGGCCGCGGTGTCCACAACCAAGCAGGCCTCACAGAAGAGTAGCTGAAAAACTACTTGCCGTATGTGAATAGTCGAGTGTGGTCAATCTTTAGAAAGCAATTTATTCATGGCAGATGTCATTGTAAATGCTTGAAATATTCAGAACTGTTGAGTGTTGAAGCTTTTGAAGGAAGTTCGTGCACGCTACTTTTTTAAAGTTTAAGGTCAGTAAGAGATAAAAAATAAAACTGTTATTCAGCAATAATGCATTCAATTGTACAAAAGTGAGAGTAAAGAAGAAAAAATATTGCCAACCCCAAACTTTTGAATGGCAGTGTAGATTTAATTGTGTTCTACAAATACACCACTGCACTATAACAATCTTTGTCATTTTTTTATGGATAAATTATTTTAAAAGTTAAAATGCAGTAAAATAATCTTACGGGGTTGGAACAACACGAGGGAGAGTAATTACTGACAGAATTTTCATTTTTGGATGAACTAACCCTTTAACTAAGTTACCTTACTATAATCAGGGAAAAATGAAATATGATTTGTCATTTGACTGTAAAATACTGTAGAATTGGTTTGGGGAAAAAGTATGAATAAGCACATAATTTGAAATTTAAATAGATATATAATTCTCAAGAAAATGCATCTACTTTTACAGTAATGATTTGGTAGAAGGCACCCTGTAATTCATGGTTAAAAAAATAGAAAAAGACCTTCCCAGATGTCCCTGAGTGACACATCATTTTCTTTACCATGACTTTAACAAGATATATATATAGTTTTTGCAGTGTGCAGATTTGTAAAGTCTGTAAAAGTGTTGCAGTAATGATTCCAGCCACAGTCAGGTTAGGGTCAGCCTGTTCTTTCACTCGGCTTTGACTATGGACATGTGGAGAGAGCAGTCGCACCTTTACACATTTATTTCACATGTCTCTGTGGTTTGTCTAAATGTGGCGGTGGTAAATGTCAGTTCAGAGGGAGCGTGCAAGACCTGACTCTGTCCTCATTACACACATCAGCAGAGCCAATATAATTCAAGCAGGCAGGCCAACACACCATAGAAACCACACCTGGCCATCCTTGTATGCGTTTAGGCACCTGTTACGATGCATGAGGGTGAGACGCCCACTGTTCTAACTGTTACTGAAGGATGGGGCAGTGGTCAGGGAGCGTACAGACACCACATGAGCGAGTAAGACAGATGGGGATTGCATTGTGCTTTGGATATACAGATTTATGAAAACAGCAAGTGTGGCTGGGAATAAATTGACTGCGAGCTACGCGTGTGTCTGTGTGGGAGAAGATGACAAAGTGCTGGGCGGGACGGTCTCGGGGCTAAATCCTGTAAAGCTGAGAGCTTGTTGCTTCACCAGGTCCAAGCGCAGTACTCGTGCTCTCTTCGTCCCAGCTTCTCTCTGCTTCGTCCCAGCCTATTCATTACAGCTGTCACTTTAAGAGTTTATGCATTGATCCAATGTAATGTTACACAACTTGTTATCTTTTTCAACTAATAAGGTTCCAAAACCAACTGCTTAAATGAATACTCGCCACCGTGGGCATTTTGACAATTTTGTGTGCATTTGACCGTTCAAGTGCAGTAAGCCACTCATTTTGGTACTTGCTCACAAGCTGCTTAAGACTGAGAGGTGGCTTGTGCGCTCCACTTCTATAGATCAGTGATGTGAGTAAAATGATGCGCAGCACAGGCACTATTTAACCGGAGAGAATAACACCAGTGAGTGAGAGGAGGCGGGTGTGTGTCACTTCTCCATCTGAAGTGTTTTTTTTTTGCTTAATTTTTCTTTGCACTGTGCTGAGTAAGTTAAACGTAACGGGAGTTTTACTCTCAAAGCAGTGCTTGTCAAAGCGCTGGAGGTACTGAAGGTGTGGATTAGATTTATAAAGCGGAAGCAAGGCCTCAGAGTCCCCAACTGATGCTCTTGTTTGGAGCCTCTGGACCTACAGAAAGGTGAAGAAGATGATTTGCAGAACTGCAAAGAGAAAAAACTAATGTCAGGGATTGAGAAAATAAAGAAAGATGAGAAAGAGAAAGAATAAAAGCACCCCTTTGAGAGAAAAGCAAGGATAAAGAAATGGATGGATGAAACAAATTTCCATGCTCTGTGAGGGAAATAAAGGGGTGTGAGAGGGCAAGGCTGTGTGTTAATTCCCAAGCGGAGGGTTCAACAGAGCCTTTTATCACCTGTAAAAAGAGTGTGAGGAGGCAGAAGCCTTGGCCCCCTCCTGGGAGAGACATTCACTGGCCCTTTATTGACTGTCCACACAACAGCAGAAACACAACACGGCAGAAAAACACACAGAGACTATGAACAACTTATCGCTTGATTTGTAGGACCCTTGAATATTTTTTGGGATTAAATCTTAATGGTTTCTTTTCAGTTTTCTTATAAATCTAAGCTTGTGTCTTTGGTTTCAGATCAGTTGAAAGGCTTCCCTATTGTTTGAGGCCTGTATGTAAGATATAATGTACAGTTAGCTATTAATTATCGCAACTTAGAATCACTTGTTTATTCTGATTATACTCAATTCTGATTGGTCAGTTGCAGCATTCATGGTCTGATACCTGCTAATATTTGCTGTCATTCAGTGCTTCACGTCTTCATATCATACCACATACTCTCTGTTGTTTCATACAAATGCAGATTGTTATCAAATGTACCGAAAATGACCTCAAAGGACTTCAGTTCTAGCAATACTGTAATGTTGTTGCTGTGTTAGTGTTGTTAATTTTTTGTTAATAAATCTTTAGTGGGAAGCCTATTTAATTCAATTTATCGAAATTTATTTATTTATTTACTTGTCTTTACATGTCTGCTTGCTAAACAAGTAAATGTAGTGAACATTAAATATTGAACTGATCATTTGATTTGATTTGTTATGTGAAAATCAATAATGCAAGATACGAGAGGCATGAATCTAGCACAGTGTATGAGATTGGTTGGCCAGAATAATGATCAAATATATAGTTTAGCATTATATATTTTTTTTACTGCAGAATACTGTGATTTGACCAATCAGAAACGAATATTCCAGAAAGTTGTCGAGTTGAGATATTTAATATCACCAGCTGAGTTTAGCACTGCCACGCTGCTACAAGTTAGCTCATCTTAGCACACGATGGCCCCATTGTCAACAGCATGATTAATATTTACTCTGCTCTCTTTCCATATGCAGTACTCACAAGAGACGTCCAGCTCTCAACAGAAAAAAAAAACAAAGAGGAGAAAGTGTGTGCTCGTGTTTGTGTGTATTGTTCTTCACGCATGCCCTAGAGTCAGAAAAAACAACAAACCAGCAAACAAATAAATGACAGACTCATCAGAAGAGGCTTGAGATGGATGCAGGGAATAAGGGCCGGTGTATAAAAGATGTGAATGCTGCCTTGAAGGCCAGGAGATTTCATTTCTCACTCATAGCTAGAGACACTGAACGCTGGTCTCTTACTTTGCGTCCTTCTCTTTTCTCATTCTCTCCTGGCAGACTAATTACAGACACTCACAATGTGAGCGATGCACAGGATGTACACTTCACAGAATAATACGAAACAAAACCCGGCTAATGACACTGCGCATATCTTAATTACAAATCTGCTCAAGAGGCACAGAAGATTCCTTTTGTAGGTCCCCAAAAGGCGATCAAATAAGCCATTCAACGCATCTAGAATGCTTCACCTGGATCTCTTTGTTGGTGCAGGCCGGCGTGCGGATCATTTAAATGGGATCTCTTGATTCATTACGCTTCTATCAGTCACACCGCACTGTTTCGATGTAACAGCATGTACTGATTATGCAGCCATTTAGGTTTGATCTAAAATCTCAGTTAAGTCAGCTTATTCACAACACTGCCTCCTTGTGGTCCTACTGTGTTATACTGGATAATGTTCGCAGAGGTATAGCATCCCCCAAAATTATTTGGACTCTTTTGGACTCGTCACACTTGATCACACTTGACACTACATTTGTAACTTCTCTATCCTGATCCATTTTTGCTATTACGTTTAGCCAACTGGGCCCACGGTGATTTGTACTGGATGTTTGAAGTCAGTTTTTCTTAGGTTTACAATAGATGTGGACATTTTCCCCAATTGTTTATTGCATTATGTTATGTTATATATTTTGAAACAAACTTTTTGAGCTTGGTGTGCATGCACGCAGATACTTATTTGAACCATAATTTGACATTTTCTTTATGGTTGACCATAGTTTTATGTGTACTGTGATGTTCAATCAGCCTCTCATTGCCATGTTACCCCCATGTTTCCTGTTGATATTCAAATCTTTATTGTGTTTTAATTCTTTCATTTGTGCATCTGTCTGCTTTCTCACTCCTCGCTCTCTCGATCTCTCTCCATCTTTCATCCTTTCTCTTCCATTTTGCTCCTATTCTTTGTCCTTTCTGTCCTGTGTCTTCACAGGCAGATTGACTTGCTTCATCTTCTTTCCTTCACATTTCAGCAGCAGCCCATTTCAATTCTCATCTCTCCTTCAAAGGGTCTTTCACTATCCCCCTCTCGCTCCCTCGCTCTCTGGGGAGTGTAGAGGGAGAGAAGAGGGCAGCCTTGAAAGACAAAGATGAAAGAGAAAAGAAAAAACAAACACGCAAACAAATAAACCCTGCAGTAAAACAGCTTTTTCCATCTTGGTCATGGCAGGAAATCCAAAGCGGAGGCAAACCGACAAGGCCCAGGTGGTAATGTACATGTACAGCTTGAGAGCTTACACTGACCCAGAATGCAGAGAGACCAGGGTGATGCTCTCTGCACAGTTAGTATTGTGTTTTCTTATGAAGATTCTGAGAAATAATTGCTCGTATGGTTATGTAACATTTTAAGCTGATTTCATCAGATCTTTCTTTATCCTATTTACAGAACAATATCTGAAAAATTACCCCTGCAATTTATCAGTCTGGCAGGTAATAGAAAATATTTTCTGTAGTTATTAAATTACCGATAAACAAAGTCTTAAAGGGATAGCTCACCAAAAATTGAAAAATCATCATTTACTCACCTTCATGTTGATTTAAACCTGTATGCCTTACTTTGTTCTAGGGCTGGGTGATAAAACGATCTCGATATGGCATCGCATTAAGATTTAAGTAGACTACGATGATAAACTTTTGACATATTTTACCCGATATAATAGACCTAACAGCCTATTACTAAGCAGAAATAAACGGACAACAGCCAGTCAGAGCGCAGATTTTGGCTTTTGTATCTAAGTACACGCCCATTTGCTAGCGGAGCACTGTTTGAGGCAGTTAAAGAATGTCAATGTAAAGAAAAAATGAGCGGAACCGACATACAATAAAGCGACAGTTAAACTGAACTCGGTCTTGCACTATCTTCCAAAGCTGAGGAAATTGTTGACAAAAAAGTAACACAATGTCAATTATTTGGAAGTGAAATATGAAGACATATACGGCTGAGTATCAGCGATATAACAGTGAAAGCTAATTCAATGTTATGCTAATGATATCTCCTAATGGTTGCATGTACAGAGTGAACAGCAGCGGTCCTAGTACTGAGCCTTGTGGTACGCCATACTGAATTTGTGATCGATAAGACTGCTACAGCTACAAACTGATTCACTGCTACAAACTGATCTCATTTTGTGTTCCAAAAAGAAAATTCATACAGATTTGGATTGAAATTATGGTTAGTAAATAATAAGTAAATGATGACAATTGTTTCATTTTGGGTGAGCAATCCGTTTAAATATTCTCTAAACCTATTTTAGATATTTACCCCACTGGGAAAATCTTCCATTGGGACATTGACTATAGTAAAGGGTTCAACATCCTCCTCTCTTTCTTGTTCTTGTACATCTGTTCCACTCATTTTCTTTCTCCCCCTTTTGTTTTGTGTGAGGTTTTAATGGAGTCTAGTCAGAGGGATGTAGTAGGGTCTAATGAGGGCTACATCACAGATGCAGACCGATGTCAAATGTCTGCCCTTATTTACAGGTGAGGGCTTGCAGGGCATGGAAATAGGCACAGAGAGTTAATTAGGCAGGAAGGTAAGGTGGTCAATGATGGGCAGCCCCATACATACACACAGCTGATGGGAAGGATACTTGACCTTCAGAGCTAGCAAACAAACATTTCGTAAGGGCGATTTGCATGCCTGTGGTACACTCGTGCGCATTAGTTGCTTTTGAGGATTTACCTTAATTTTTTGTTTAATTAATATTGATGCTATTTATCCTCCTCAGACCCGAGTTTTGGTTTTGCATGCATTTTAGATTTCTTCTAGCTTTTTGGGGTTAGGAGGGACCAATACATATAATAACCAGATATTTTTTTTGAACATGAAGCACTTTTTGAAAAAAATGATGTCCACATATGTGGACACCGGGTCTGAATTCACATAAAAAAAATCAAGACACCATTGTGTAACAGTGCAAAGCTCTTTTATTTACAGCCTGAGCCCGGCTGAACATTTTGGAAATCTCTGGAAATGAGATTATGAGGAAAATAAAATAAAAATCAATGTAAAATTATTTCACACACATGCAATGTCAATATATAGCCTACTGTTATAAACTATTGCAATTGATGTTTTCTAACAAATTCTTCCCTAACTAAGTTTTTGCCAAATTTTTCAATCTTATGCGTGACTGTGTGAGTAAGCATAGTGTGTGCCAGTGAGTGAGCATGTGTGTGTACGCAAGTGAGTGCGCTATTGCGAGTGAGCAAGAGAGTGTGTGTGTGGGCGCGATCGCGAGTGAACAAGAGTGTGTGTGTGTGTGTGTGTGTGTGTGTGTGTGTGTGGGCGCGATCGCGAGTGAGCAAGAGAGTGTGTGTGTGTGGGCGCGATCGCGAGTGAGCAAGAGAGTGTGTGTGTGTGGGCGCGATCGCGAGTGAGCAAGAGAGTGTGTGTGTTGGTATGTGTGTGTGTAACGGAGGCCAGCTAGTAGTTGCTGTGCGAGTAAACCTCACTCCCCGATCTCAATAGGCGCTCTAGCGACAGACGCTAGAGGCTGCAGTCTTTAGCCTCCTTGTTAGCGCGCCTGACTCTCATGCCGGAGACCCGGGTTCGAGGCCCGCTCGGAGCGGGGCGAGTAGGACCCGGGTGTGAGGGGTCTCATTGGTGCCGTGACCCGGATGAGAGTGAGGTTTAGGGGGGTGAGTGTAACGGAGGCCAGCTAGTAGTTGCTGTGCGAGTAAACCTCACTCCCCGATCTCAATAGGCGCTCTAGCGACAGACGCTAGAGGCTGCAGTCTTTAGCCTCCTTGTTAGCGCGCCTGACTTTCATGCCGGAGACCCGGGGTCGAGGCCCGCTCGGAGCGGGGCGAGTAGGACCCGGGTGTGAGGGGTTACATGTGCGCGATCGCGAGCAAGAGAGAGAGTGTGTGTGTGTGTGTGCGTGCAATCGCGAGTGAGCAAAAGTGTGTGTGTTTGCGATCGCGAGTGATCAAGTGAGTGAGCAATTGTGTGTGTGTGTGTGTGTGTGTGTGTGTGTGCGCGCGCGATCGCGAGCAACCGAGTGAGCAAGTGAGAGAGAGAGTGTGTAATGTGTATGTGTGTGTGCGCGCGATCGCGAGCATTCGAGTGAGCAAGTGTGTGTGTGTGTGTGTGCTCGCAATCTTGTGATCGTGAGTGCGCTTTTGCTAACATTTGTATACAGTTTCAACTAAAAGAAGTCCCGTTGTCCACGTATGTGGACATCAACTTTAGCAGCATAGGAAATCTTTAATATTTCAAAAGTTGGTCAAATGTGCATGCCATTTTAATCATACAACACTATTATGCATAACTTAACAAGAATCAACATTGAAATGTTATTAGATTTTTTACCTTGTGGACGTTTTGGTCTGGAGTGGCTGAGTGACATGTGGGCTGTTTTCTCCGCCATTTTGAAATTATTCATGTTAAAAAAAATTATCTCCTGATGCCACCAGATGGCAGTGTAAGTGTCCTCGTTTGTGAAAAATCTGTTCCAGTTACACAGAATGAAGTATTATGCTGCCCACAACCAAAAATGTGATGTCCACATATGTGGACACCAGGACTCAGGAGGTTATAGTATTTGCATATTTTTTTCAAGTCTGTTGATCTTTAGTGGTACACAAGACTAATACAATGCCACTGTCCAATTTATGCAAACCCCAGTAAATTTTGTAAATTGTAATGTGAAATAACACACTGGAGACTATTGTTAGATTTCATCACTTAGATTTCATCACTTGTCACTATAGCTGGAGATGGGCTAAAATTTATGATCTTTTGCCTATAAAAGGCGACACGGGCAGACAGCTCTCACCACAGACTCGACCGCATTATCACCAGTCCCTAATAAAAGGAATGTCACAAAGTGTGCTGAATGTCATTATTAATAAATCACAATTGTTGGAAATTGACCTTTGGTCCAGATCACACGGCAAGGGAAAATTCACTAGAAAGAAAGCCCTGTCCATTTATGTCAGTCACGGCCCACAATCCAACACTTTATTACTGAAAGAGACAATTAACCTTTTTACACTGACGTCACTTGCCAGTAAGAGAAAGGATGAAAAATACACAGTTTAGAATGATTCACCAGATTAAAGATTCTGAAATTTGTGTGGCAGGCATTCTAGTGATCTCTGGTAAACTTTTAAATGACAGGAGATTAAATGAGATGAATGAGATTATGTATTATATTTATAGTAATTTATTGGAAATTTAACAGAATTATTATTATCTTACACCTGTAATATTTTCTTACACCAGTGACAGTTTTAGAGATGGTAACAGACTAAAGATAGACACATGTTGCTTTTCATCCTGAATGCACTTACCCCTAGTTTCAAACAATGTTTTAATATAGTTTTAAATTACCTTGTTTCACAAATTTCAGTGTTCTTTGTGCGATTTTAGAATTGTTATTCATAATTTTCCTGTTGTGCTGCTTATCATTCTATTTTTCAGTGTCTTGCTCCATTAGCACCTCATTTTTTAAGATGATGTCCCTGTTACAGAACTAGAGAATTAAAAACAGTGGTACTGTACCTTTAAGACCTGATTACACATAATGGTGTAGTTCACATTGTCGTTTATCATAGCCGGAGACTAAACAGGTGTTGATACGTAATTGTGCTTTATGGTTTGCTCATTGTGGCAATGTCTGCATTGTATTTGGTGCTTACTTTTCATAGGCTTGTTGATCTGACAAGGAACTTGAGAAAGTATATCTATATTGTAGCCTACAGTACATCAGAAAGTGTGAAATCTACTTTTTCTGGTCCTCTTCAAAGATACCTGTGCATTAACAAATATCTACAGTATTTATGAGACATAGATGGGGAAAAGGAGAACATAACTATGTGATCTATTTAGCTACTTAATTTATCTACAATTTTGAGATGTTTATCTGACAACTATTTAATTCCATTCAAAAGTTTGAAATACATTTGATTATTACTAGTGGAACTGCATAGCAAATGGAAAATATATTTTACCTTGTACTTTAGGGATTATTGCCTAAATCTTGTTTACTGAGATCTCTTTTTGTGTAAAGTACTTTATATTTCTGAAATGTGTTAATGTGTAAAATTCCACTGTTTAATAAAACAATTTGAATATTAAAAACAAAGTTAAAGCAAATTAGCATAGCTGGTCCTTGTTGGGGAATTCACGGGTAAACATTTGTATTGGTTCATGTAATTCTCCTCTTTTATGCTGCCAGTTTGTTGATGAAGCCCTCACTCTGTCTCTTCTTCTGCTTTCTGTTTCCATCAAGGTTGATGGCTTGTCTGAGCATAATTGTGGGTGAGCTGTGGTGGTCAGTGAGGCCAGATTAATAATCATGGTAACATTGAAACCCAGGTGCACAAAAGTCACTAGTTATCTATGCAGTATCCTGAAGTGGAAACAGCTTGATTTGGGAAGAGAGCCCATGCTAGCAGCCTGCGTGTTTCCATCCAAATGAATGTGAATTGGTGTGTGTGTGCTTACCATGCGGAAGCTACACTAGTATAGAGGAATGCACTTTGGTCTATGTGTCTTAATTGGATGGACTCCGGACCCTGGGGTCGGCCCACCTGCTCCTCTCATTCTGGGGGAGAAGAGAGAGCCAAATAAGTCAAAAGAGTGTTATATGATTTTTAAGATAATAATGAATGCTGCCTAATGACCATATATCGCCTCCTACATTATATCACTAATGGAATAGTCATAGCAAGAATTTCTCATTGTTATTTTGAAGTCTGCTGTGAAAGACACTTCTGCACATATTTTGCACTGATTGTGTGAAATGTGCAAATGTTATGGTTTAAAATTTGGGCTGCAGTCTCAGATAATTTAGCCAATCGGAGCTATACAATATAATCAGACGTAATCCAATTTTAAAACAAATAAATAATAATAAAATATGAAAAAGAAACACAAACACATATAACAGAACACCATATAACTTATTGGGATATAACATACAAGTGAAAAGCAATAGCATTTTATTAATAATAATAGGCTAAATTATAATTTTTCATCATTGTTTTCATATAGACTTATTATTAGCGTGATGAATGAAAGTCAAGTTTTGGGGTCAACAGAAATGTCACACGATAAGTTTTGTTTTTACTGTGGTTCGTCTATTATGAATGAGATAATAAAGGGTTTGGCCTGTTAAATATTTTGGCAAATTAATATTTTGTTGGTGGGTGAGGATTGGTTAGGTGATGGACACTGTTGTGTCGCTGTCCAGTCTTAATGAAGAAGTTTACCTAGTTTAACCTCTTTTTAAGTCGCAAGGAGAATGAGAGGGGGCGGGAGAGAGTGTGTGTACTGTGTGTGTTTGTGTAAAAGAGAGAGCGAGAGAATGAGATGCAGGGCTACCAGGCTGACTGAGGCAATTAGATCTATTATTAGTCCAACAGTGGAAGGATTGATGGATACAATAGTCAGTGTGTAAGCAGAAAGCCAGGGACGTGAACAAAATTTTAACAGTGAGAATCTCCTAGATTATAGAGGCCTTCATTAACATTTTCACACATGGCTGCTTAACAAATGAGAAAAGAGCCCCACCATACAGGCAGATTTATCAGGTTCTCACCACCAGGCCTCGCCTGCCTGCCCAAAGGCTCACTCGTCACCTTTTCAGCCAAGAGGAGGACAGAATCCGCGTGGAGGCAAAGGACCTGAAACAACAGACCAGCTTTTAGAGCTTAGCTATTTTTCCCACTGTCAAAGCATCTTTCTCGTTTCAGTGATCAACAATAAGGATGGCCTGTTGACCTGGGAGAGTGCTATAGAGCTTTGGGCCAGCTGACAAAAGAGTCACTTGCCCTTTCGGTCCAGTCTTTGAAAATCTTAGATTTGTTGTTTTTTTATGCCTTGCTCATTTAATTCTTAGGCATCCTGTGATGTATTCAATATTGTTGTTGTGAATTCTGCGGATTTGTCATCAAGATGATGTAATCTAGCTGGTAGATGACATAGATGATGGTTTTGTCGAAACTGCAGAAATTACTCATTGTTTTGGAAGCATCAGTAAGAATATCTTTAAAACTGTAAACTAGTCAGTAATGTTTTGCATTATGGATACCAAAGTTTTTCAGGAAAAGTGTGTTTTGAATTAAAATATATACCGTAAATGTTATCTCTAATCAATTTAGATTTACATTGTAAAACTAAAAATGGATCAGTCTCTTAAATTAGGACAGTGTAAATGTTTGGCAGGGTGAGTAAAATAATGGACATACTATCCTGACTGGACCAACAGAAGGAAAAATAGATCTCCCCGGCGATGCACGTGATACGCTCAGGTTGGCTATTTGCTTTTAACATTAGCTTAGGGTGTCAGAGCGTACCCCCGTGTTCCTGGGTTGAATCTGGTTAAAAGCCACACGCACTTCAGATGGCATATAGCGTACCTTACCTTCCCACCTGCTGACTCTGTGAGAAATGTTTTTGTGAGGGAAATTTCCCCTCTGAAAGCTTCATTCAAATGAAAAATAGTCTGCTTCCATAAATGGTGGCATCAACAGAGCAGCAGCTAAAGAGAGATCTGGGAGAGGTGACATATTGGAAGGGAAACGGATTATACCCCATTAGTTCTATATGATTTCTTGAGGAAGCTAAGGACTCACTTCCACGTCTGTCTCGGCGGTTTCGCTGACTCACTCATACTTTTTGGAGATATGTCGGAGTCTTCCTTTTACATAGAGCGAGTGATAGGTGTGGAAAGGTGGAGAAGCAAACACTAGATAGTCCAATTATCAGCAGCTAGTGAGTGGGAGCTGTCAGGCTCTGTGATTGGCTGGAGACGCAGGGTTCCTTCCCTCCTCCCCATGGTGAAAAACCCGGGACTGCAGATACAGGAGGTGGTAGGCTTGTTTTGGCCTTGTGCCAATCTCTTCACGGTATCAATAATGAACATTTTAAAGAACAGCTTAGGCAAGGAGCAAACCCGACTAATGTCCTTAAGACAAAGGGAGATATTGCAGCGGACAGGGGGCCAGAAATCAATTTCCCATTTGCTGCTTTAATTTGGGTGTGATGGGTGGAGAGATTAGGGCTGCTGGTACCTGTAAGCTTCTTTTGGTAGGGCCGTACCTGACGCCTAGGGTCTGCCCAGCTCGACCCCGTGCTAATTAGAGTTCTGGATTGATCCGCAAACAATGTGATACCAATCTGTCCTCCACAACCCCAACAAGCACATCTTCCCAAGCCAACATCTTGATAATAGGCACATAAAGCAACTGCTAATGGCACTTTCTGGGCAGAGCCCTGTCCGATCACACGCTTAAGACTTGTTTGCTTATTCTGCACCTTAGAGGTGGCATGCCACACCATGAATGTCTGTTTGGATTGCTGTATTTAGCTATCCTCTAAATTCTGAGAGTGTCCTTTCTGTGATTTAAGTTGTGTACCATCCATCCAGTCAATTGTATAGTCACGCTCTCTGACTCGGGTCAAACATTCTCGGACGCTTCCTAAGTGTTGTCCTCTTTTTTTAAGTTGAGACTTTGCTTCCAACAGATTGCTTATTTCCCATTGTAACAGTTTAGATGAACTTTTCCATTATCTAACTACTAAAACAATGTTAATTGTAATCTTTAGCAAATCTCAAAATGAATATCCATTTTCATGACTCAATTCAATTTTAAAAACATTTCAAATTAAAATGTTAGTGTTTTTTATTTGTTATTTATTTATTGATTATATTTCAAATATTTTTGGTTTATCATATTTTTATAATGGCTCCTCCGTATTTGCATCTCCAGTTTCCTTCTGCAAATGAACCATATCTAATTACAACATATGAAGTTAATGTGCCTTTCCAGACCTCAAATGGACTGACCAGTTTTATTTTATTTATTTACTTAAACATTAATTGCAAAATGGTACATTAGTGATGTATCAGCAAGACATTTCCTTCGAAATGAGATGTATTGACATCAGTGATCAGATATGATGTGGCCGTTTTATTTCTGGGAGGAACATGTAATGCACATACTCTAATATGCAATGCATATTAGAGTATGTGTAAACTTTCATAAGCTTAGGTTTTCTAAAGGTGCCTACGTATGGCTATGTGTGTCTATACTCCTGCATGTTAAATAAGAGGCTTTTTGGAAGGGTCCCTCAGAGGAGTTAATTAAACTGCTACCGGCTGAAGCTGATGAGCCACCCCACTCTGACCTTGAGGCTGCGCTTACCCTATGCGTGTGCATATACACTTACATAATCAGCCCTGCCCGAAGCCCCACTCCCCTCCCCCAGGCCATCCCATGATGCCACCACCACATTGCCACCAGACCCCCATGTTATAAATGGCATATTACAATTTTTGCTGATACAAATGGATAATTAATTTCATATTATGGCTTTTAAACTATAAATGGCCACTATAAATATCTGATCCAAGTTTAATTTAAATTAAAAAAAAATAAAATAACACTAAACACAAAATTTATAAAAATAAAACAAGATTTAGTTAAGTAAATGTTATAATGTTCAGTATGAAAAATGGATATTCATTTTGAGAATTGCTAATGATAACATTTAACAATATTATTAGTGCTTTTAAAGAGTATGTCAGTGCTGTGGGATTATAGCAAAGGTAATCTGCATTAAAATAGAAGAAATAAGCATGTAAATTATAACATTTGTAAAATACCTGAGTGACGGATATAGAACTGATATTTCATGCATGCCAAATATTTTCAAACTATTTTTTGAAGCAAATTTGTAAATAAACATAGTTCAAGTTCAAGATGTCACATCGGCCCAAAAGATCAATTTGAATGTGTTATGTGCTATATGCTATTGTGGTGGGATTAATAAAATGGGACTAAAGACGTAACTTGCATCACGACTATATCGATTATTGACACTTTGTGGTGCATTAGCAGCTTTTGCCTGACTAAAGACTAAAACCTAGCATGATTGTAGCGGTGCTCATTCGAGCATGTGGCTTTCATGAGTCCTTTTTCCGAGTGGGACATGATGAAGTGTTTGGTGTGACAACGAATGCAAATGATCCCTCTGTCAAGGTTGCTTATTTTAATATGGCAGGCTGGGGATTTATTAGGCTTGCTTTCTATCGGCTGTAGTTGGAGTCATACAGCTGCTGGGATCACAAACTGGAGACAAACCAGTGTGAGTATATGTCCCCAGGCATCCACTAGATCTAGCACTGCATCATAAATACATGTTGTCATATGAGAAAATAGACATATACACTTACTCCCTATTCCCACCGCAAAAGTATGCGGTTTATCTGTAAATCTACGAACTCAATCATGGATGTTGTGTGGGTAAGAAGTGTTTTACTTTCAGCCATTAAAAATACATTAGGGAGCGGGCTGACGATGGAGGGGGAAGACAGAGATGTTCTGAGATGAACACACTGGAGAGTGCTGGACTGGCTTTATATTTACCGTTTGAGAGTGCAGAGCAGAAGCCGTGGGTCTCAGCCCCGTTTCCACCTCACCAGGTCAGCGCCACCCCGCCGTGTCTGGTCTCTGCACCACATGGCGCGGGCACGATCCGCTCAGCGAAGCTGTCTCTTTGAAAAGCTCCATCCACACATGAACGGAGCGCAAACTAGGAAAAAATGTTTAGCAAGAATGGAATGTCACAGCGGATAAGCATCACAAGCTGCTCCATATTTATTATGTGCAACAATTTGACTTACAGAGAATTTAGATTAATAACGCTGAGCCCCAGGAAGTCATTTCCTTCGGAGCGAGTGATTTACATGCAGTATCGCCCGGAGAGTAGCTTTTCCCAGGTCCTTCTTTAGTGTCAGCTGAAAATAATGACATTTAACACCGTGTCCAAGGTTAATAGGTGCTCCCTCATCTTTTGAACTCCATCCCTCTCATGTGCTTTTGAATGTAGGAGTGGTTTTATTAGAAAGTTATGCTTGGTAGGACACCGATGGGAAAGTGTTTGTAAAGTCATCAAAGATAGAAAACTTGTGCTTGATGAAGCAGTCCTCTTGTTTGTTTAGCCTCAAGTAAGGTTGTTCTTGTGCTGAATTGTATTTAGAACTCAGGGGCCAATTCAAATGACGTAGTGTACATTGAGTGTGTACGTCAAATTGAAATCCCTGTCTTTTTGTCCTGCCGTTCCACGGCTGATGTTCGTATCTCTAAGCTGTGTATCACAGGTGTTACTCATGTTTCTGTGTCTGCCCTAAGGGTCTTAAGGTGTATTGATGGAGTCAGTTCTCTCTCCCAATAAAGAAAACTAGTATTGCAGCTGGGGGATGGTGATGCACCACCCCGAATAAATATATTTTTCATGATTGCCTCTTCCCTGTGTCATAGGATTGTTTTTAACAAGCCTGACTCCCCTGCCTGGTGTGCAGGATACTTATTGATAAATGATTAACGGCTGCAGAAGGTATGAGGAGCCGAATTGTGCCTTCCTTCGGCGAGCAGACCTGGTGTTGAATATTTCATCGGCTCACAGATGTGCTGCCGATGTCTGTATAACCGCTCCTGGCCCCTCAGCCCTGCTCTATTAGAGACCCGTGAACAATGATCTGCAGACCTCTCCGGCACCCATTCTTAAACACGAGATAACGCCGGGCTTCTCTCAACTCTCGATTCACAATCACAGTACAACCTGTGTGGGGCCGGGAGGATGTTGGCATCTGGTGAGATCTGAACTCCATTCCGAGCTCATATGTCCACTTTTGCCTTTTATAAGCTGCGACTAAAATGTTCTTTTCAAACGTTCTTGAATAGAAGTTTCTACGAGTAGACATACTTTTTTGAATAAATCTAGAAAGTTGTTATGACTGGGCATTTAATTTTGCCTACTGTAGTAATGGGAAGCATCTACCAGAAAAGATAACAAGGCTGTTCTAACTAGCCAAAGCTTGACCACGTTGGTAAACATATGTGTTTATGTTGACATTTTGGTGCCAGGCGACCCCGTCTGGCTGTGTTACACTGCCATCTCCTGTCTGGGAGCCCTGGGCGAGGAGGCAACAGGGATTTGGAAAGTCTGAATGTTCTGTCTAGTTCTGAAAAATACTACTCCGATCAAAGAAGCTCTTGCTTTAATCCTCCACACTCAGCTGCCTTCCCCAAAAACACTGCCAGCCAAACTGCCCTAAAGTACTGCTGCTATTTTTACTCTTCGTCATAGCATAACAACAGAAAAGGGAACCCTTGCGTGTGGGTGAATTTGAAGGAACAAAGCATCAGGGAATAAGAAGTTGTTGTACATAGAGCAGTGATAGACTGATATACCGATTATTTAGCTGAAATGATTCTGTTTATAGTCTATTTTGTGTTTGTTGAGCAAATAACCATGTTCACTTGCCTTGTTAACAAGATTATGTTCCACTCATGTTGGTTTCTACTGAATTTACCACAAAGCTGTTGCCCAAAATCTGCTAACTGACCCATTTCATGCATGCCAACCTGCTATTGTGGCATCAACTAAGTAAAACCTACTTAGAAATTAGAATAACAACCGATATTAGGCATTTTCCTAACTATCGGTTTCGGCATTTATAATGGCGGATAAATTAATATTTTAAAAACTGCCGGTGCGGTGATTCATGTAAGGGTGGCGCTGCCAATAAAGCACCTAAAAGCTGTCACAAAGAACTGGCAAAAGTAATAATTGTGAATACATCGAATATAGCAAGGGGACATTTTAATTGTTTATTAATTAATACACATAAATAATATCGGCCGATATATCGGTATCTGGCTTTTTTATCGGTATCCCAAAAATCCATATCGGTCGGGCTCACTAGAAATACAACATAAAAAGAAAACGAACTGGGATGTATGCCACTAATCAGAAGAATGGCTACTGGATGATGATGGTGTGTGTGTGTGTACATTTGAATTTAATAGTATAGAATAAGTAGGGATACACAATATGTTTAGTTTTAGTGTTTATTAATTTAGACAAAATGGTGCATCATTTTAATAATAATTTATCGTTTTATTAAAATGGTAAATGCATTCACATATCCCGAGATGTGAATGACAGAATGACAGAATTCGATTGAAAGTGTAATCTTGATATTTGTATTGATAGACTGTCTTTGTGCACCCATCTCAGAGACTCGATCATAATTTATCCCAGACGAATAGAGAGAGCCTATTCGCCATTCTGATGGGTTGGTGTCATTTTTTATTAACTGAATTGTGAGGGAATGATCAAAGTCCATAGATGTCAAGTCGTCAAAGTCACTGCTCTCATATAGAGTTATAGGATTGTGCTGTGCCTCTATATTGACCTTTTTATTATGCCACAGAACACACTGCCTAGCTGTGGTTACAGGTCTGAGAAACCCTGGCCCATAAAATAACATGCTAGATGACTTTACTCCCACCCTCTCTCACTGTACGTGTGCTTCATGGCTCATTCAGATATAAATAGGTTTATTTACATTTTGTGAAGCATCGCTTTCTCAGATGTACAACAGAAAGCAAGTAGACTTAACAGCTCTGATAGTCTGGGCTTAATTGTTTTTGCCATGAGCATTAGGCAAATGCACCAGGTTTATTGCACATGCCTCGCATGTTGTTAACATCCCCTTTAAATCTTTTCTACATTCAGTATCTGCTGTAGATCCCATCACCGTTGTTACTTTACAGCCTGATACGACCATAATGGAGCATAACGATAACTCTTTATTTGGATTTGTAGGCTAACTTCTTCATTGGTATTTTTAATGTAAAGTAGTTATTTATTTATTTCACTTATGTATGACATCTTATGTCTTGTGCATATATAATTGTTAGCAGCAATGCTTTTAATTATTTAAATTATTTCATTTTTGTACAGTTTGCATGTTAATATCCTCTTGGAGATCCCTTTAAATCACTCTTGCTACAGCCATGCACATGCACATGCAGAAGCATTCTATTAATCACAATGCACTGTGCTTTTGTCTGTTTTTGATTTTGACGATTTTATATGTTGTTTTGCTTGCTTATCTCTATTCATGGCCAGTATTCCGTGTAAAGTGTTTCAGATCACAGAAGGCCCTTGTGACTAGAAGGTACATGGTTGTGACAGGAGACAGAGAAACAAAGATTAGAAAGACTGACAGAGAATGGAGAGAAGGGAGGGAATTAAATGGCCTTACCGAGGGAAAGAAGAGGAGATGGGGGTTTGGGGTGGAGAGCTGGCCAGCATCGGATGAAGGATGAAAGTGGGGGCTGGAGTAATGGCAATGACGAATGGCCTGTGGCTCATCAGTGTTCGCCAGGTTGGTGTGCAAAGATTAGATTTTAATGCAGTGCTTTGACTTTCCATCAGTAGCAAATAATCATAGAACATCCAAATTAAGTGTTGTTTTGATAAAAAAAATGAATCAAATATGAGACTCTGCCCTTGAACAAGAGCCCTTTAAACTATGAAGGATACGTTCGTCCATTAGAGAGAGAACTCTGACAGGCAGATTATTAGCAATAATGAGATATGTATGCATATACACACACAATTATATAATGATTATTATTTAATTAAAATATTATATATTTTTAATATAATTAATTTGTACTATTTATATGTAGCTCTGTATATATAATGTAGCTGATTATATGAAGGTTTCATACTGTTAAACTTGTGTAGGAAATGATGGTCTTTACAGCCATAATGATAATACGGAAATGGTACCTGTATTTCACCCTGGTACTTTGTGTTTTTATGACAGTTTTGAGAAAAAAAAAGTTTTTGTGACAGGTTTGACAGTCCTTTTAGAAAATGTAGTTCTATCTTTTAGTTTAAAACCAAAATAGACTGTAGCAACAGATTATTAGCAAATGCCTTTTTAATAAAAGGTAGTGTCATCCAATGATGGCCCTTTGCAAATAATTTTGTCTGTTAGTAGCGTCTTCTGGTACTTGAAGTATAGTGAAAGGCTGCCGCCTTTGCTACACACATCCACTACCCTAGTGGCCGTGCGGGGGACAAAAATAGTGTTCCGTCTGTTGCCAAGGTTACAACATTGACAACATGACATGGCCATTCATTCTCAATACTGTATCTCTCTGGCCTTCTGTGAGCACACGTCTGCTAATCTCAGGCCTCAATCTGCCCTCCTGTCTATTTTTGAAGGGTGTGGAGATGGTTTGCGTTGGTGGGGTGGTAGAGGGGGTATCTTCCCTTCTCACTCAGCACATCTCACCAAAACACACACACACACACACACACCTCTACAGCAGCTGGCTGATAACACAATAAGAGTTCCTGCTCGCCACCAGAGCGTGAGAGGTGTAATTGAAGCCGTTTCTATGCAGGCCCATGTGTCACTCCTCCATTTGCAGGTATGCCTTGCTGAGAGGGGATGGCACTGAATGGTAGAAGAATGGTAGTCACATTAAAACTGTAATTGAAAGATATGTTATCATGCCCGACTCTTCTCGGGAGTTGGCACTGTGTTCAGAGACAGAACGAGAGAGGGAGGTATCAGAAGCACTCTTCCGCTAAAGGAGAAGAAAGGAGACCTCTTTTAATTAAAGGGGGAACCAAAAGTTGAGACTGGAGGCATGTTTGGCATGAATAAGTTGCCCCTTGCCTTTGTTCTGTGACATTGACAAATAGAGTTCTGGGATGGAGAGAGAGAGAGACACTTATCTTTGATGCATAATGAAATCAAAGTCATGGAAATGAACATGTTCTTTGAGGTTCAAGGGGCTCATAGTGAACTCATATTATCTGCTTTTTACAAAACACGAGTCGAGGAAGTGTCACACCGTGTCATTTTTAAGTATGGGGTTGGTCAGTGTTGCCGTCGTCTTTTGGAGCCTTTTCATGAAAGCATCAATCGGAGTTGTTATCAGATGTTTAATTACTGACTTGCAATGCTCATGGTTAGATGGTTTGATTGACACGTTTTGTAATTCTGGATGTATAGTCAGGTTCATTACTGTTGAGCTGATGAAATCAATTCAAAAGGCAATTTGGTTGCTTGGAAAATCTGCTTCGAGGTATACTGTAAGGGTCATTGAGAATATTGATTTAAACTTCAGCTTTCCTCTGATTTGCTGGTTTGAAATGGAATTAGACGAAACGCTGGTGAATCATTGGTATTATTCAAATTAATATTGATTTTGAGGAGGCGGGAGGAGACGTTCAACTTTTTGATAGAATATATTCCAGATATCACATGATTTGAGCGAAAGAACTTTGTTGTCAGAATGTATTTCTTATTCGAAATGTTACACAGAATAAAACTGTACCAAGATGGATGCCGAGTTGACTGACTTTTCCTTAAGGTGTTTAGCAAAACTTCCAACAAGGTATATTGTGTAACCACAAAACACACAGCGTTTATATATTAATAATAATAAGACCATTTTTATTACAAATACAAATTTTATTAATTTTATCCTTCTTGTTGTTCTAATTAAATGCCTTTTTTCTCATTGTCCTTTTTTTCGCATCATATTGTGCATTTTTAAGCATTACTGGAATCTTTATTGACTAACCAGCAGTCAGGTCCGGAGCGGTTTTGTAATACTTTTTGGTTTTATACAAACACCGCGGATTGAGATGAACTATATTGAGACATCGATCATTGCAGTCTATGCTTGATTACAGAGCAATTGTTTAAAAAGTGGCTTTACTTGCTCACTATAGGCTTTACCCATCAGCCTCTTTCATTCATTGCCCCAGGTCATTGAGCAGTGGAAACATGCCTATTTAACCAGTGCCACCATTAACAGCCTTCAGATTTTCATGACAGATGCTATTTCTCAGGACGTTCACATGGCCGTTTTTACTCGATGGCTCCTAGCAG
Source organism: Cyprinella venusta (assembly GCA_038021265.1). NCBI lineage: Eukaryota > Metazoa > Chordata > Actinopteri > Cypriniformes > Leuciscidae > Cyprinella > Cyprinella venusta. The sequence goes on along the minus strand of CM075883.1, from coordinate 20,741,464 downwards.
CATTCCCAAATAGATTTAGCAATGATACTGTGAGGCAGAAAAGGGGGAGATAAAAGAAAAAGGGAAAAGCGACAAAAATAGCTCTTTCTGCAGAGTTCATTTATGGGTGCCTTGAATGCATTTGAATTACTAGTGCTTCATCTGCCTTGAGCTGATTTTTATTAGCTGCCTATTTGTGCAAGATTACAACCACAGCATCCATTTTATGCCATCTTTTTTATGTTTAAAGCATAACTTTTAGTTAAAAAATTTCCTACACGCACAGTCTGTCCACCCTGTCAGAACAACGCATTCACTAGTTTGTTCTTAATGGGTAATTTTAATGTCACTGGCCACAAATTAAGAAACAAAGCTTGCAATTAAAAAAGTTTATTACGCACATTTGTGGCTCCTTGGTTTTAGCCAGAACTCTCTCATCTTAATGTCCTGGGAGAATGCGGCAGATATTCAAATGAGTTACTTTGTTATTACCTGCAGTGATGCTTTGCTTTCACATTCCTTAAAATTAATTCTATCCTTATGAGTGGCGGATATCACATTCATCTTGTTTCTGCTGAACACCAGTCTTTGATATCGTTTCTTAATTCATGCTGTAATTTGGCCACAGTGAGGAATGTATTGTGTTTGATTAGATACGAACAAATTATCCTCCCCAAGTGAGAGGCATTGGTTCACTCCACCTATACTCTTATATGTATTTCCATATGGACAAATATTGTACTGTTTGTGCTACGAACCTTAATTCACGTCTTGTTGAGGAGATGCTTGACAGATGAAAAAGTGCTGTAGGCTTTGATACAAGACAAGACTCAAGACGCATCAAGGATATAATTTGGGCCATTAGGGTGGGCTTAAATACTCGGGCATCTAAGCAAGTACCAAGTAAACACATTGCAAAATGCCACAAAATTACCCTAGAATAAAGTTTTGCAAGGGCAGGTACCAGTTATGTTCTTCAGAGAATGTAAAAATTTAGTTGTGTTGTTTTGCTCTTTTTTGTGTGTGTGAGAGAGTTAAGAATTCCCCATCACTGGCAGACATGAGAAGCACATGGCGTGGATTTGTCATAATTAAAGCAGGACTTGGCGCAGCATCTGAGGGAGACACGCAATAAAGTCTCCAGTTTATTTAGAATACTCTCTCTGGTGCCTCGGGGGACTTGGGGGACCTCCTCGCACTAAATCTAGTTGCCAGAACATATGAGGGGGATAAAGAGGTTGTATTAAATTAGTTGAATCTCAGATCTCCTCTCGGGCAGCTCAGTATTGCATTTGTTGGTTTCTCCAGCCCTCCTAGCCCCTTTTCTCAGTTTGTTGTATTGAATCAGACAGTGCTCAGATCCTCTCCACTGCATGAGTTGAACACTATTGAATTGCTTGGCTTGTAGATCCACAATTTTAACTTCTTTAGACCATATTGAATTTACTGGCCTAGGGATCAATAATACTTTTTGTGTGTGTGTGTGTGTGTGTGTGGACAGTATTGAACCAAGGGTTCGCACCACATCTGAAAATCCTGGAATTGGCCAGATTATTTTTGAATCTGCCTGTCACACCTAGATAAAGACTTTTCAGTTATTGTTGAGAAACTGGGTAAAAATACTCACTTGTGTATTGCAGGGTTTCCGTTGTCCGGTAATTACCGGACATTGGCCGGGGAAAAAATTAAATGTCCGACAAAACTCGTAGGCTACAGGTTTATTTACTCTCATAAAAACTTAATAGCCTATATTCATCAGTGATTACAGCCAATATCAAGCAGGGACACGTTTGTGTGCATTTTAGTTTGTGATTTCACCGGAATGAATAGAGAGTCTCCACAACAGCGATAGATTGAAACACGCGTCCGAGTGAAGATTGTGCAACTTGCGCAGCACGTCGTCCATGCAACTGATAGCAGCAGACACGAGCGCTCAGATTGATTAAAAAAAATTACAGATTTTAGCGCTAGATCTCTTATTTAATTGCAAACTAAATAAATGATGTGCTAGTTAACTGGAGATGTTGTATTTATTTGTAGTAGGTATATCCCCAATGTTACAAAAAGTGAATGTGTGAAACCATAGTAAAAATTAATTCATATGAATTCACAAGCCTTCATTCATAAGGGTTCATATGTGTACAGTATCTAGTACCTGATACTTTTTGTAGTAGCACTTCGGTTGAGGTTCCAAGCAAGTCATACCGATACTAAAATGTGAGACGTGTAAACATTGCAGGTCACTGATTGGTCAGAGAGAATCATCACTACCAGTGTCATTGGTCAGTGTCAAGTCATACCACACAGTGGAAAAGTGCTCCCTTTGGGGGCTGGTCCCTTTGCAAATTGATCATCATATTCGGAGATACTATTTAGAATGAAAAACTTTGAAAACTATTACTTGAGGTTGTGGTTAAGAGTAATAACTAAATTTTTTGAGGTCGAGGAAAGAGTAATGCTATTGAATTGGCATTTTAACTCACTAAAGCTGGATAAACAAATAAAAATATTCCGGTATAATTCCATGTGCACGTTAACCTCAATTTTATCCCTTTCTCAGTGGGAAACAGGTTTATTGTATGGGCCATGGTAGTGCATTTGGATTTTTACCTCCAGGGTAATGAAAGGCCTAATAAATAAAAACATCAGTGTTGCAGTGAGCAGCTCCAGCATATGACTGGAATGCAGTGAGGCCTGGATGTGCACAGTCTCAGGGCGGAGGGGTGGCAGTGGCTGGCAGAGCTGATGAATGGATGGCACGCCGCATTCTGACAGAGACGAATGTGACGGCCCCGTGCTATCAGAGCGGGCGGGTCCCTGCTGAACGGGCTGTGGGGAGATCACGTGACCAGACCCCATTCTCCAATCAGGGTGTGGCAGAGGAAGAATACAAGAAGCCGTGGCTTGTCTGTTGGGCTCCACAATGACCTTCTGCCTCAAAGTAAGTGTCCCAGATGGCCATCTCTCACACAGAGCAAAGTGATAGGACGGGGCTGCTGTAGCCCGGATAACCATCAGCTCACTGGATTTGTCCTTCATGCGTCGTCATTAGTGTTTGGTCGGGTTAGGTGCCTGGAGACCGTCCCACAGGCATCAGATAGTTATCCCTGCTTAGCTGGAATGCAGACGGAATCTGATGTGTTCACGCTGCTATCAGTACATGGTAAGGTTAAATGCCTGGAGAATGTCTGGGGGCAACCACATTAGGTCAGTCCACCGGATGGAGAGTGTCATGGTTAAATATTACAGCATCTCATTTCAACTCCACCCAAAAGAGCCATTCTTTCACCTCCATCCACCAGAGAATCGCTTAACGTTGCACTGAGCAGACCCATTACAAAAAAGAACTGAGTCAATGGGAAAGGGAGATGATTAAGAGGCTTTCTGTGTTAACAGAGGAGAATATCAGGTTTTATTGAGCTCCCTTCTATTCACTAGAAGTCTGTGTTGCAGACTGAACTTCAACGGCGACCAGGCTATTAATAGACTATTGATGAGTATTGATCTCTGGCTCGCATGACACATGAGATACAATGAGCAATAGATCCCTATGAAAAGCGGTCTTCTCTTTTTGCTTTGCACCAATTGCATATTATTATGGCCTTGGAAAATTTCTCTGAAATATTGGCCAGCTGGTCTTTCATAGTATGGGGATGGAAAATGGGTAAAGCGCAAGCTCAGATCGGTGATCATTTGTAATATGCTCAAAGGAACTTTTAATCATCTTTGCCCACAAAGATTTTAAAACAATCAATAATACGTGTGGGATCGGAGGCGACAAACTCCTGAACAGCATTTTGGACGTGTTTTATATGGGCGTGCGCAAGGCCTCTGTTTCTCACATAAATGAGAAGAAAAGTTCAAAGCCCTGACATACACAATTACACATGAATTAGGGGGATAATGACCAGGGAGAGTGTGTTATATCAATAACCCGTTTAATGGTCAATCTCAGCAGGGGTGTCTGTTGACTTGTGTTGGATTTACTTTAATTGATGAAAAGCCGTATAGCAGGTGGCTTACTAGGCCTCAAATGAGAGCAAAACTCAAATAGCCAAATTAAAAACTAAATAATAGATGAGAGACACTGGGATGCGATCAGGGAGAGAAAGTGTTGTAATTATTTGCCTGTGGAAAGAGGAGCTTCTCTTGTAATGTGGCTCCTTATGTTGCATTCACCGGAGTGACGAGAGATAGGTGATATACTCTGACTTTTTCATCGTGTCCTTGCGGTTGGTTGAGGAAAGTCAAACTGCTGTCTTTATGAGAAATGATTTAAATGCAGAATGACACCATTTTAATGGAATTAGCCACTGGAATGAGAGCCAACGCTTGTGTATTTGGGCGTGCATGATGGCTGAGGAAAGGTTGTGGTTGTTGTTGTTGTGAGGCCAACTTGCTGTCACGCCAACTGTTGGGAGCTGATGTGATGCTCTGCTTTCTGTCATCCTCAATACTCTCTCTTGCTGTCAGCACATACGTGTTAGCAAACATCCTTGGATGATTTGAACAGAGAGGGTGAATTACTGTTGATGAAATCAGTTCTTACTCGCTGTGAGTTTTCGTTCATCCATATTCTCTTGTAATAACAGCCTGCAGTCCTTCTGCTTTTTTCCTGGCAAACAATAGTTATTCTCGTAATGATTCAATTTTTCAACTGTCTTTGCAAATGAAAGAGACCATTTATTCTTGTTTTGCATTTTTAGCCGTAATGATGAAGAATGTTAACGAGCAGCGCTGGGTGATGGTGACGAAACGTCCACAGGGCACGGAAATCTGCATATCAAAGAGGTCCCTGAGTAGGCACACTCTGAGAAATGTGTTCAACACTACTCTCACCTCCCCGTAGGCTCTGGGCGGCAGCAGAGGATGCATCCTGAACATGAGCCAGACATGTTTGCAACCTAGAACTCTCCATAGCGTTGCCTTTGAGACACTGTCACAAGTTCATCTGATTTGGATTTTGTTCTTTCTAGGAGTTTAAAGCCGTTTCTCAAAATGAGTTCTTGCCTGTTCTTGTGGACTTGTGAAACGTCATCAGTCGCTGCCCAAGTACTGTTACCAATTCAAAGTTCACATCTAGCCAAGTACTGTTCATATCTCTGGATGTGTTCTAGCTAGTTAAGAGATCAAGTTGATCACCGGGCGCTCAGTGCTCATGTAACCAGCCGGGAACAGCCTTACCTCAGCTAGCCCTTCTGACGTTTTGTCTCTGTAGTGGTTAAACATGATATATAATCTGTCTTGTGCATATCTAACAGGCGATATTTGGTCTCGTAAATCTATAATTTTTTCCAGGGCAAATCATTTTGGCTGAGGGCAAAGTGAAGTTTCATAACTTTATATATTTAGGCTATTTAACTTTACTGCCTCGAGCTAGGTTTGTGAGTTGTGATGCGGCAACGGACATCAGCATGAGGGCTTGCTGTGTGAGTGTCACACTGTTTCTCTGTGGCAGATTGCTAGATAAAATTCTACATGCCACCTGCTCTGATTAACAAGTATGCACTTTTCTGATCCCTTAGCCATTCATGGCAGTCAGTGGTAAATGGCAGTATAGATCGTTTTTTTTTTCTTGTTTGATTCAGTTTGTTTGTTTGTTTGTTTGTTTCTAAACTAAAGAATATGGCAGTCTGAAGGTGATTGTGTTTTTTTTTACTTATTTGTGGTAAAAAAAAAACTTAAAGGGCTCCAGACTGCGACTAAAACGGTCGAGTAATTTGCAAATTATATTTTTGCTGAGAGAGTTTTGTGATGAGTAGCCCATCACATCTTTTGTTGTGTTGAAAATGAGATGACATGCAGCAATGTGGCAGTGGAAATAAACCTCACTGAATTCTAGCGCCAAATTACGCTATAAAATATCAGGCTTTTTCAAAGCCCTCAACTCTATCGGGCAAAAACGCTGAAGGCTGTGCCAGCATGAGAGAGAAAATTAGGGAGACGGGTCAATATCAGCTGTGTGGATGCAACGATTCTGTTTTTTAATTGTTACTGATATGGATTCTTATTTTCAATATCTTTTAATCTTTGTTGTTTTATGTTACTGCCTGACCTTCATCCATAATCACAGTAAGATTTGTACTTAATTGTCACCTTTAATGTGTTTGTTAATTTTAGTAAACAATTATCAAACTTTCAGCTTTCCAATTCTGTCAATTTTATCACGAAATACAAGCAATAAATGTAGTTTTGGCCCTCTTTATGTGGCCTGGAAGATCTTTCAATCAGCATTTCAACCTTGGAAAGAGCTTGTATAAAACAGCTTGAGAAAAATCATGTCACGCAACGACAAATTTACTTCAGAAAAGCCGTTCAATTCTCATAAACTTTTCTAGTCAGCAAGAAAAATACATATAAAAATTATATATTAGGCCTATATATATATATATATATATAATTAATATATATATATATATATATATATATATATATATATATATATATATATATATAATTTAATTTACCTGTTGTCTTCATGAGAAAGAATGAAAGGAACTAAAAATAAAATTCAACGTGCCTATATAATTGCATTAAGCTGCCTTTCACCAAATTTACCTTTCAGATATTAATGAAGAAAAATAGATTTGGTGTGTGCTAGACATACCAAAACGTTTATATGATGCATTATGATGAGGCCAAACTATACTCATTGGCTAAGTGATTATTAGACCTTATTATGGTCTGTGACACTGGCTCAGATTCTGCGTAAAGTACGATTCTTTGTAACTGTATGCGAGTTGGAAAACAATTCAGTTCCTACTTTAAGTGAATCTTAGTTCCCAGAACATCCACAAGATGGATGAAAATACTGATGCTGTAAAAGCAGGGCAGACGTGACAACACATGACTCAATAAAACACGTTTATTCTTTTGTGGCACTTAAAATGATTTGGCTCCAATCTTTTCTGCGTATTTCCATTTTTTCCCCCTTATACTTGTTAATGAATTGCTCCTTAATTAATTTTTTTTTTATCTGGAGCCCTGCCCTTGCTAGAAATAAGTCAGATCACTGATATTGTTTAACCTTACGTAACAACCAGCATTGTTGTTATAAGTAAACCAGACCGCTCACCATATGGGGCTCTGATTCATTTTTTTGTGTGGATTGCATGCTGTTATGGGGCGATCCTAAGGAGTCATATTGCGGTGCCTTCAATTGGACCGCACACTGGTTTAGATCTCTCTCACACAGATGGACGATGAGCTGAGGGAATCTTGCATGGAATGATCAAAACAGCTTGACATGCTGGAGGAAATGGGACCGAACGAAGAGGAGGAAGAGCAGGAGAGGAGTTAATCACTGCGCTAATGTCGTACTTCATCATCGTTTTCCTCGATGCCACTGAGCTCAGCTTCACTCGGCCATTTCCACTGCACACTTATGTCACTCTCCGACACAAATGCGTCTCTTCACGTGCCCCCTGCTTGAATCCTGCATTAAAACCCCATGATTATGGGCCCATTCCTGACGAAATACCGCCACCTGGCCAACGATCTATTCACATAGTTACTTAGATAGAAAGGGTGAGAGACGATGACTGAAAAATACAATACTCTGGTGTAAATGGACATTTTGAGGTTGATGCTGTTCCTGCCATGCGAGCTTTGTCTTCGGGCAGATGGTGTTTAGACGTGTAGATCACATATAGAGCCCACAGAGGGATTTAATGTGTGTGTGTGTGTATGTGTGAGAGAGAGAGAGAGAGAGTAAGGGCTTGGGCCATGCTCCACCTGCCTGTGCTGGGAAACAGATCTCTGGTATCAGGTGAAGGTGAGTGAATTTAAGTGTCTGCTCCCTGGGGTCCTTGTCGTGTAGACAGTTACAAACAGGATCCAGGGGAGCGCAATGCTGCTCCGCATGGTTGGCTGTGAAGCATGTGTCGAAAAATATGAATCCATCATGAGTTCACATAACTCTGAACCCCTGCTGTCTCCCTGGCACAAACCCACCTCACTCTAGCATTACCAGCAACCCATACCAGTACCCAGAGTCGTCCATGGCAAAACACATAACCTCTACTCTACTTTGTATGTTTTGAGTTTTTAAGATTGATTGCTTTTTGGACTGAATAGTATTTGTGTGAAATGTAAAAATGAATGAATGCAGTTAAATCAGACTTGAGCTGTCAGCAAATCTGTCCCACGGGTTGAGGCATTCATGTTTACCTTTGTGGTCCAGGACGTTGCTGTATAATAGTGAGTTTAAGACACGCACACTAAAACTCCTCTTGAAGTGTGCTAGACTAGAGTCACTTTTTTTCTATGAGAGGTCCAGGGAGTTTCTCTTGGGCGGCAGCCAGCAGAGATGAAGATTCCTTGAGCGTCTTCGTAAAAGCATTGTGTGTGTTTATGTGTGTCCACGTCAATGCAAGTGACAGCCTGACTGACATATGTCAGCTCAAAGGCACAGGAGGAGTGGCAGAAGCCATTTACTAGCTTCCAGGAGTGACACAGCAATGACTTCTGCTCTTGTTCCATCCCACCACCCCCTAATAGCTCTAATTAATTGATGAATGAGGTCAAATTGAAGATATCTCCCAGAGTCTCAATTTGCCCCCAACACCCACCACCATGTTGTTTTTTCTTAATGCACCATGCACCACATCCCCCTCTCTGCTCATCTGCATAAGACCTTGGGATGAATGTTAACTATGTTTAATTAGACAAGTGGAGCGATGGACGGGTGCGTGGCGCTTTGGGGGGTTTTGACGGCAGGGCTCCTCACTGGCAGAGGGTGCAGGACTGCAGTGCTCACTCCCGGCTGAGATGGGAACGACACACCTGATTCTGATTGCTGGCTTGCTGACATGCTCCTGTATCTCATTTGGGACTTTTTCTCATGCTCAGCCTTTACTTTGAAACCTTGGGCGTTTACATACTTCAAAATCTTAGTGTAATTATTCACCTTTTATTGATATTTGAAGATAAGTTGTGACTCTCTTAGTTCAGGTTTGCATCTGGGGAAGGACGTGCAAAATGTGATCGATCTAGATTTTTTTTTACACGTTAGAATGTAAATTGGCTTTGCCAGTAACTTTATGAACAAAATACATGGTTTAAGTCATTTTTTTCAAAAGCGTATGAAAATAAGAATGAAAGTCTAGATTGGTGTCTAAGTTGCTTTTGTGAAAGAGATATTTGTATATGATGCATATTTATGGCAAACAGGTAATTTTCCTTTAAGCAGGGGGAATCACCCCTGAAAAGTTCTTAAATTTAGCCCCTGTACGAACTATGTTGTAAACCTTGAGATGTAAAAATGTCAGTCGGGGGAATATTAAATGAGGCAAGATTTGTCTTGCTTGTCATCTTACCATCTTCCGACAAGAATGTCGCTCCGTGTTAAAGCATTGTGGTGAGGTGTCTAAGTGCCAGAGGCTCGTCCTTATCTGTGTCCTTCCGACTGAGGTGTGATCCTCTTGGCTCAAAGAATTTTCACTGCTCTAAGCTGTGAATAACAACTGTGATCCAGAAAATGATGGGCATGCCATTTAAATAGCAGTGCCATGCGATAAGGCAAATGCAGATGTTTTTCGTATTTATTATCCCCCCACCTCTCCTGTTTAGACATGTCACTATCTCTCTGATACATTTGGGCCCCTGTCTTTTCAGAAAACTGAGGCAGACGTAAGAGTGTGAAAGCCTGCTTTGTCCTTTCTTGTTCCATGGGGGTAGGGAGCTTATCTCTTGTCCGTAGCCAGAACACGACACCTCCAGAAACGGCGGATTACTGCTCTGCCTGGGGTTCTACATTTATTACTGGCCTGGGAGGGGATATGACACAGCGATCAGGAAGACATCATATGCCAAGATTAAGATCAATGATATTTTAAGCCTCTATGAAACATTCAGTGAACAGTTATGAATAAGTGCAGCAAACGCCATTGCTGGTAATGAGAGAAAAGCGCATTTATTGCCATCTGAAACAAGAAAAAAGTCTGCCAAAACAAATAAATGCCATAGTGGCTGTTTGTAATGTTGTGTTGTGTTTAGATGCTAATTAATGTTGCAAGTCCTAACCCCTGCTCGCTCCTGTTAACGCTGTTTGTCTCCAAATGACCTCTGATTTCACACTGAATTGGTTTTCCCTGTTATGGACAAGAACCTTTTTTTATGCTGACAACAGAAGAAATGCTATCTGTTAAATAAGTAATTCCCAACCGCTCCGTGAGTTTGCCAGCAGCAAAACATTGGGTTTGCTGAAAAGGCAGACACGGAAGAAACACGAAGAAGTAGAAAAAACAGCCAATGGAACACTTTCTGCACCTCCCTCTTTAATTTAGTCTGAATTCAGATAATGCATACACAAGGTGTGTACACAAACAGTTTGATAAACAGTAGTCCCCCAACATTTCCTTAAGGTAAAGTGTTTTGATCAGATGTTGAGGGAAGATCTTGTATTTACATTTAATTAAACAAAGAATTGTGTTAAGTAGGGCTGGGCGATCTTGCCAAAATTTCATATCGTGATCTTATGATAAACAATCACAAGCCATTGCTGAATTGCGATCTTCTCATTTTTGTTTATACCATCGAGAATATCCAGACAGGAACAAGCCTATGGACTATGGATCTATTTGCACAATTTAAAACTGTAACACAGTATTGCATTAAACAATCAGTAGTCAAAATATTCATTAAAGTTAAACTTTAAAACACTGCTTAATAAATGAACATAACTGGCTCGCCAAGATAGAAATGTTGACGTATTTTTGTGTTTATTTGACTGTTTCGGCACCTGCCTGAAACCCCAGGTATACTTTTCTCATTTGTGTTTCACAAACAGGAAGCGAGTGGGCATCAGTCTCTTTCACAGTTGTATGCATTTTTCATAACACTTTTTAAGATAAAGCATGTCCAGCAGTAGACTGCATTCTGAATTAAGTCTGACTTATGGCACTGTCATTGTAACATAAACTGAAAGTGTTATCATTGTATGAAAAAAAAGACTAAACAAACAAATAATCTTTTAATGGACACCCTGAAATTTGGAACTGACGACCAGATTATACTGCTGTGTGAACATAGAGTACAGTATATGAGATGTTCTCAACTGGTTTTGCTTCAGGAGTTAAATTTTAAAATTTAAAACTGCACATCCAGTGGTGACTTAACAGACCACCAAAGTTACTTTGCTAAAGTAAATGTAAGTCTCTTTAATATTATGCACAATTATTAACATGAAGCTGAAAAGTATGAAATTGATTACATCTTGGTTTTTGTTTCAAAGTTTTTATTCCCACATTTAGTCTTCTTTTTCCATTGCCTTTTTCCTCTAATGTTCGTCACTATTAGAACAGAGCTGTGATCCAGACTATGGGGATTTACTCACAGATTGAGAAACATTACACAGGAGCTTTTGTGTTTGTGACCCAAACAGTATAGTTGAAGTCTCTCTGCGTGTTTGCAAATCTCTGTTATTTTAATCACTGGTAAATAAAAAGAATTCTCTTTCTTTTATTCCTCTGTGCTGTTCTGTGATGAGAAGGATTGATGTGCTTGCACCTGGCACTGTGAGTTTTGCCTTATAGTGCCAGTGCAGTTGCCAGTAACATTGATGCATGACCATGAATTATATTATGCCTTGGCAGCTGCTCACTCCTAAATTCATCTTTGTACTCAATGATTTATTTATTCCAGCGCTTGCGAGGCTGCTCTGTATCGATACTCTTCAAACATTTTGGTTAGGGGTTTGTTCTCAACCCCTAACCCTAACTATTACACCTGATATTTTGAAAAATTGCTCGGTGAAAATCAGTAGGGTCCAATGTTATTTATACATTCTGTTGTGTTCTTTAGAATACATGTTTTTATACCAGTTTAGGTGACAGAAGTTTCAGTTTGGGGTGAACTATTAATTTAACTGTTTAAACCAACTGTTACATCATTTGCATAATGAATTGCGATTCATCCTCATTGCATATATTTCATTGTAACCATTTATTAAAAACGAAAAGATTATTTAAAACTTCAACAGTGTTCTTTTGCTACTTTGCATGCACAGGTAATGCAAGGAAATGCAAATCTGGTTTATTTAGACTATTTGTCATCCCTTTTAGCTTGGCAAAAGGAATGCAAAAAGAAAAATGAAAGAAATAGAATATGATAAGGCTTTGCAACATTGCCTGTGTGCATTGCTGGAGCCAAGCAGGTGTAGCCACCATGTCCTTTGGTTATGATAAAATACATGGCTGAAACCTACTGCAGGTAAATGATCTGTAAATGAGATCAGATGATGTATTAGAAGCATATTCCTCTTTTTGTCCCCTCTTATCCAGCCTAGGAACATGTAGTTTCAACCTCACATCTCTGCTCCTTGCAGATATCTCTGACATGAGGTGGCTTTTTTCGACACCTATTAACACCTAAACATGGCTTCTTTGTTCTCCATGCTAAGCCCCATTTTAGTTTTGGCTAGGGAGAAAATTGAAGCAGATGACAATTAATTGCTTAGTAGCATGTCTAATGAAGATTGTGTTGCTTCTGTGAGTCAATGAACAAATAGGGGGGATGACTGCTAAAAAATAATGTAAACTCACAGAGGAAGAGGTCATCAGCTCATCTGTGTGATTGATTCAGTCGTGACTGGTTTGATACAAGGTCTACACTTATCTGATATGCTGAAATTAGTAAACCATTTAGTACATGGAAATGTGAGGGAATTTAAAGGTGGTGCATGTAACCTTTTTACTCTAATAAAGCATAAAAATACCACAATGTTTGCAGATATTTAGGAAACATGCTAAGTTCACATGTTTGTTGAACACTTCTACAACCACACTGTTAGACCTTACCAGATTTTTTACAGTAAAATACTGGCAACACTGTTGCCAGTAATTTACTGTAAAAATGCACTAAAACTAATAAGTTGTATTTTTTTAGTTAACTTGAGTTTTAGTGCATTTTTACAGTAAATTACTGGCAACAGTGTTGTAAAAATGCACTAAAACTAATAAGTAGTATTTTTTAGTTAACTTGAGTTTTAGTACATTTTTACAGTAAATTACTGGCAACAGTGTTGCCAGTATTTTACTGTAAAAAAACTGGTAAGGTCTAACAGTGCAGTTATTTTATTTATTATTTTACACATTCCGTGTTGTCAGTCGGGGTTTTTTTTTTTTTTGGTCTGTGTGATCTCGCCAAGGGGCAACCTCCCCGTCTCTCTTAAAGCCGACACGGAAGTGACTTAAAGGCTCGATCCCAATTCACCTCTTCCTCATACCCCTTGTCCCTACTCCTCCATTTTGCGTATTCCCGTCTAGGGGGAGTCCCGATTCTTGTTGAGATTGAGGGGTAGGGTGAAGGGGTTTTCAGATTTTGCTTTTTGGAGTTTTCAGATTTAAAAACGTCTATATAGAGGCTACACTCGTTCTTCGGTACCGTTGCTCTCACTCGCTTATTTAGCCTACCATCAAATGAAAGCCTGCAGGTGTCAGTGCTTTTTCCGTCCATGCAGAAAATGCATGAGCGTCAAATCTGAGGAGGAGGGGGCGGGGGAAGCAACGGTCTCAAATATTTTGAATTTGGACTGCGATACCTATTTCAACCACTAGCTACTGTATCATTCTTACAGACAGCACCTTTAACATAGGAATATTTCAGGTCTGAGAAACTCACGGAACTTAATTAAATATTGAAGTTGTGGAAATGTATAAATAAAAGATATAGCAGTAGCCACTGTGGCAGGACCCTCAAAACTATATATATATGTCATATCTTGCCCCAAAGGGTGCATATTACTTTAAAGCACGAATATACACCCCTAAAGTACTAATATGCACTCGTTTTTATGAGTATATAAGATAAAAGGTGTCCTTTTTTTTAGATCATTCAGAAATCATTCTTTTTCTATAATGTATAGTGACTTATAATTGATTTATGCTTAGCTTTACAATAAAAAACAAAAAAACAAAATTTATTTTTGTCGGAAATTACTATAAAATGATTTTTATTTTCTTCATCCAATCATCATAAATGTCTGGAAAATTCTTGGTCAACAAGTGTAGGAACTGTATGTAACAGTGATTTGCCATTTTAAACCATTTCAAAGAACTTATTTCTATTTCAATGAATATTGTTGAAGATCTAACAGTAGACTACTGAACTGAACTGAGATGACGTTAATGGCCCCAGGCAGGCCATCGCCCCTGCCTTGATGTTATTTGAAAGGTAAATGCTGTTAAGGAGAGATTTCGCTGGATTTGACTCTATCTTAGTGTGACCTTCACAGTCGCACTGTCTCTTTATCATGATCTCAGCACAAAGCGGGGACAGAGGGCAGAGGCAGTAGGCTGCTTGTCTAGCACTCTGATAGTCAAACAAAGGCAGTCTGACTGATGCACTAGATAGCACAAACACACTTCAATTAAAGCCTTCCCTCTCAAAGACAAATCAAACCCGGCAGTACAATGGCAGGATCAACACTAGGAGAAAAAGAAAAAAGAGAGACGAGTCCCTCTGAGTGATGAGTAGGACTTAGTTCAGTGCTCTATTAAAGCTCACTTTAGGTGGGCCAGCTAATTTGAACGGAGAGTGTATGCTGCCGGCTCTTCTGTAATTTGTAAGGTGTTTTTTTTTCTTCTTCTCTTTTACAGTGTATGACTTTTCTTTGCTATTTCCTAAAGGAACAATTGTTATTAGTATCATTGGACTTTTTAATTAGAAAAAAAGCAATTCGATTACGTTGTTATTTTTGGTATTTTTATGTGGGTACACACTGTGTCTTTAAATTCACTTAAAGCACTGTCACTGCAGCCATACTCATTTAGAAGGGCATTGTGACTTTTTGTAGCATTGCTGCAGTGTTGAATTTTAGACATTTTTAGAGGTACGCTTTGTAACTTTTTTTTAATGTAAAAAAATATACTGTATATAACGAGCGAGTACATCATGAATCCATCTTCCAAACCGTGTTATTGTCTTATCTTGAATCCTTACAGCTCGCTTATAATGAGTGTTTATATTCCAACCTTTTTAGACCTTGCGGGACGCCAACCACTGCGGATTTGTTACAGGTGGTTGCAGGAAGGCAGACGGAGATGAAGAATAAAGTTTCAATATGAAGTTTAATGAGGGTAATACAAATAAAACTTAGACAGCCAGGACAACACACGTTAAATGTAACGTGGACCGAATAGAGAATGAATGTGAAGGATCAACTTATATAGCAAACACAAACAAGGATAATTAATAGAACACAGCTGAAACCAATTAACTAATTACACAGAATAGCCATAAAATCTTGATCCAGACGTCCCATGACTAGCCAGTTTAGAAAATTCTGCAGAGTATTTCTCTTTTCTGTAGAGCACAACTTTTGTTGAGCGGAAATAACTCTTCTCCCTGTAGCTATGAATCTCCTAACATGTTTTTTTCCTGTCAGTGTAGTTTTAGATATGTCTCTTTATTGAGAAGACATTTCTTTTCCCAAATGCTAATGGATTGATTGCCGTTTGAACTCTAGAAACTTTAGTTTTCCTTCTGTCTGAATTGTTTCCCATTCTTGGGTTATTTCTATATCGAGTGGAGCAGTGCACAAACCACGTGCTGGGCTGCACGGGTGACCAGCTCTGTCAGGACAGTTGAAGTGAAGCTCGTTTTTGCACAGAGCCCAGTAGGTGGTTGTGGGCACGCCTCGAATTGAAAGTTAGAAATTGGTTTCACGCAAGGGTGCCCCAGTCATTTGCTGTGCTGAATAGTGGAATTCACTGGATAATTCCAGCATTAATTGATTCTGGGCTCTGAAATAAACAGGCTGGCAAAGTGCACGAAAGTAGAAGCACAGCCTAATAGACCTACTCCTTTTTCCAGAGGAAGAGAGTAGTTGCTGAGATCAGACATGAGTCCAAGTCATTATTTTACATGTAAATCAATGGGATTTTCACCCATTTTATTATAAGAAAGGTAATAGCATGTCGTCTCCTCGGTAAGTCATAAGATTTGAAAAAGGTTTAATACATGAGTTTAAGAGTTTGCTCAAAGCAACCACTACTATTAAAGTACACATTTTGCAAACTATAGACCTGAAATGTTGCAGCCTTACATTATACAGTTCTTATTTGCTTTGCTTTGAGTGGAAGTATAGTGATATTTTCCAGGGAAGCAATTACCTAGTACCATACAAATATATATTTCTGAATATCTGTAAAATAATGAACTAAGATAGGTAACTTGCTACAGCACTGTGAACAGCACTACATATTTGGAAGATGACAGCTAGCATTATTTAGCTGGTTGTGTAGGACTAGGCTAATTGCATGCCTGTCTTTTTGATAAATCACTCAGCTGTTGTTGGAATATTTTTTATTATTATTTTTTTTGCAACTGATTCGAGTCTCAAATACTACTTTACTTGGTCAATTCATCAGAAACCCTTTAGATTATGTCTCAAGTCTAATGCAAATTCAAGTCTGGAGTCTGTCAGTGGAGCTCTGTAAGAGTCGTGTGAATGATCAGGTATGCCGGGGCTTCGTGGTGTCTTTGTCTCTTGCCCTATTTTCTCACACATCAGGTGCGCCATAGGGACTCTCGTCAATGAGACTCAGTGACACTGCATTAGACTCACTTCTTACTCTAATTCCCACTACACCCATGATCCCCCAAAACGAGTCTGTCTCACACTTGGAATAGCGCTGCCATCAGCATTAAATCACTCAAGGTTTGATTGGCAGTTTAAGTTGTGAATGCCTGAAAAGGACATAGTAAGCACTGAAATATCATTAGATAAGTGTCATAACATTAGGATGGCATTAGTTCTTTTATTTTTTTTTTTATTTTAAAATGACAGAACTCTAATGTTTTATTTAGTGTGTATGTGTGTAGCCACATTACTGTATATGTTAATATTATCATTATTATCTTCATTAATTGGCTTTTATGTTATTATTCTATTCTGAATTATTAATGTTATTTGCTTAAATAAATTATATATATATATATATATATATATATATATAGTGGACAGCGTTATATATATCGAATATATAAATATACTATATATATAGCTACCCATATAGCTACCCACTGTTGGTAGAAGGGCTATCCTGCATGTGTTAATGAAAGCGTCGCTCTGCTCCCTTTGCTGGGTGGATGGTGGCTTATGGGAAGCTGGAATGGGGAGGTGTCCTGCTGTATGGATGATGATGATGAAAGCTCCAAGCATAGACACGAGAGGGCAGATTGGAGGAGAGTGCCGTAGGACTCTGGGAAGTGAACCTGGCTGCTCCCCATGGAGCTAGTGAGAGTGGGAGCGAATGGCCGACATTTACAAATGAGCCTCTTCATCGCCACATGGGGGAATAGAGTATCCTATTGTGTCTCAGCCGTAGAACTGCTCAATCCTCCCCCACATCCATGAAAAAGCAGGATAAGGAAAAGGATGTGTGTCTGAGCTTTGGTGCCCAAGGCAAGTGGCAGAGGGCATACTTAACTTTCCCTCTTCCTTCATTCCTACCACATAAAATTTGAATTGGAGGGATTTATCATGCAGACCCTGAAGTCTGTGATACCAAAACATTTAAGTCTAGTTATAGTTCTTTACAGGGTCGGCCACAATTTAGAACTGAAGAATCTGTCTGTATGTCTTTATTGATCGATCATTTTGTTTTTCTATTGTTCTATTTATCTTTTTTACTTTTTTTTAGTCAAAGGTACAATCTGTAATTTTTTTGCCGCCAGAGGTCGCATTTTCAAAACAATTACAAAGACGAAGCTTGATGACGCTATGAGGGAGAGTGGAATTATTGGAGATGTCACCATCCAGAGATGGAATTCACAAATCATATAAATTATATCTCAGCAAATAAATTAGTTTTATTGTTACCTGTACGTTTGATCACACTATTTTATGTCATCATCATAATGAATTATCTGCAAGGAACGTGAAATGCAATGCTATATTAGCCTGTTACTAATATGTGACTAATTGTGAAATGATTTGGTGGGTTCTCTCTCCATCTCGAATACGCCACGCCGATATTGATCCTTGTTTTATTTCTTCGTTTTTCCCAAAGCCTGCTTACCTCAGTTGATCTACATTTGTGTTTTTGGGGGGATTTTTTGTACTCGCCATTCAATAATTGTGATCCATGATGACTGAACAACACAACAGTGGTGAGCGAGACATTGGATCACAGAAATGTATACATAGATCACAGGCATCTATGTATTATACAATGGTTTCTATAAGTAAAAACCGAGGATAGCACTTATATTACGTGATTGATTCGACAACAACAAGGGACGAGCCATTATTTAAAACTGGAACTTCTCTGGATTTGTTTTATGAATTTCAATTACATTATTCAATATACATTTCAATTTTTGCTACCTCAGTTGAAATTCAGTAATTTAATTGGACAGACAGTCTCCAATCAGTTCTGAATGGTGCACAACCTTGGTGTTTTATTTATTTATATTTGAGAGTTGTGGATTTATTTACTTTTGACAGTTGTGGTTTGTTGAAATGCTGCTTGTTCCAAAATATGTTTATTAGGAGTGTCAATTGATTAAAAATTCATGCTATGCTGATTAAATCAGCATGTAATCAAACCAAATTAGAATAGCATGTAATCAAATGAATCTTAATCACATATATTGATATTTGCTGAGCAAAATCATTTAAAGACATTTTATTGTTATTGAAGCTGAAAGCATGTGCCATCACACACTTTTCATACACAGACCTTGGCACGGATAGCCAAGGCTGAGATGTCACATTCAAAGCGAAGATGTTACTGGGGGGAGGTGATGCTGCTTTTTTTTTTCTCTCTAAATGATGACATCCCCTCAAAGAGCAGTTTCATTTCCATCCAATGCAGTGGGACCTGGCACTAGCAGCAAAACAATCTTGCTAAGTGCGAACACTTCCCTCCCACAATACATCCTCCTCCTCCACTCAGGCTGCACTGTGGAAACAGAAGGCCGAGACAGAGCGGCTGGAGCTCAGCCACTCACTCAGCCCTTGATAGGGAGGATTCAGTGCTGTGAGATGGGGATAATTTGTTTCGAGAGGCCTCGAAGTGTCTGGGACCTGGGAGGTGCACCGCAGGCGAATCAGCATGCCAAGCCAAACATTGACCACCAGCTGGAAAACATCTAAGCTATTCTGGATCAATTCAGAATTGATCTCGGCCCAACTGTATGTATAATGTAGGCTGTTGGGTGGTTAAGACTGGCTGTCTATCTGACCAGTGCTGGGAAAGAGATATGATCTGCCCACACCCTTTAAAAGCATATTATGGGAAAGGGCAAAGGGCCTTGAAGAGACTTTCAAATGAGCAGAGAGGGTTGCCTCTGTGCAGTAAATGGATTCCATCCTGCCAAGTTACGACCAGATGTATTCAGAGCGTGCTGACAGGGCTCCGCGCATCTTACAGACCTTTTTACAGGGTACTCCACGTCCCACTGCTTTCTGTTGAGTCCGCAGGTTGGTGGCCAAAAGCTTTGGAAGAGGGTGAGGCACCGAGCATCATGAGTATTGAATGGTCGTGGCGGGGCATGCACAGAGGAGCTATAACGCAGAGTCGGCTGCGAGCGCCATTCCTGCTCCTCATTTGGGCTGCCCAAGGAGGCTGCATGCAGGGATTAATAGGTGGTTGACTGGAAAGCAAAGCTTTTTAACCCTGCTCAGGGACTCGTAGAACAGCACCACACCACGCCAGCAGATGCCAAGTGCAGCTGTCATGAGTCAGAGTGCTTTTGTTGTTTGCGCTCTCTGCTTACTCGCTCCTCTTTCCCCTCTGTGTCCTTCTCCAGGCCTTGGCACTTTTTGGTTGAACTCACATTACTTTCCCACTGTCTTTTATTTTCATAGGCATCTGACTATCTGTAGAATTAATGGTTGATCTATCTATCCATCCATCCATCCATCCATCCATCCATCCATCCATCCATCCATCCATCCATCCATCCATCCATCCATCCATCCATCCATCCATCCATCCATCCATCCATCCAAACATATAAAAACATGCAGATCCAACAAAATTATCAACTGTTGATGTTGTTGTTTGTATGGGCAGTGTGAACTAGTGGAGGTGGATAGTGGAGTTTTCATTGTGCCTGACAACAGGTCAGGAACAAACCTATCCATTTCATTGGTTTATTGCACACTCTCCTGAAGTGTGTAAACTACCTTACAACGATGTGCTTGTTTTTAATGAGCTGTGTGAGAGAAGACGAGCTCCACAGATTTTTTTTCTCGAGTCCTTGACCTTTTCTCATCCCTGCTGACTCTTGTTCGTCTGTTATACCCTCACACCTCTCCCACTCTCACTCATTTATCCTCTCATCTCCCCGTTCCCTCCTCAACCGTCCCTCCCTGTGTATCACTCTCTCCTATGTCTAATTGCATTTCAATTCGCCCTAAGGGATGCCTGGGGAGTTCAATCCTCTCCCCCGGTTTCCCTCAAATCCATTTGCACCCTGCCCTGGCCAGGTCAGTTTCATGGGTTGCCCTGCAGGAAATATCAGATGACCTTACTTTCCAGTGACAACAAGGTATCATGGGGAATAGAAGCAGTTGAGAGGCTCTTCCTGCCCCCCATTCCCTCATATCCATCTTCCTCTCCTGCACAGACTTCCTACTGTCAAGTGTAGAACAAGGTCAGAATTGTGTACTGTGTGATACCAAGTGCCAAAAGTTTGAGGATACATAGAACTGGGTTGTAACTGATTACATGTAATCTGCCCCCCAAATTTTGAACATATAATTAGATTAGTTTACATTTTAAAAGTTACTTTATGGTGAGTTTTTAGGTGATAACAAAGAATATTTTCTATTTTCTTTCTCTCTCTTTATCTATCTATCTATCTATATATATATATATATATATATATATATATCAATAACTCCATTCAATTAGATTTTCTTAGATTTGTGTTTTTACAACAGCAGCACTTCAGCTGCGTGAACTCCACAAGTTTGTTTAACATCTTTATCATTTTATCCAGCGTTTCATTTCATTCTGAATCCCAGATTTTCAATGGTCTCAGAAGTTTCGACCCCACTGTACGTTATTCTTCACTTTATTCACTATTCAATCTAATGAATGCATCATCATTTCATACAGGTCTATATAAAGTAAGCAAATATCCTGTGTGCTCACATCTCTTTCTCAAGAACATTTATCTTATACTTTAAAGGCCCTCTGTAACCCATTTACTTACTCCACTATATCTGGGACTTATTTGTGTTTTTTTAACAGAGTAGAATATGGCAGAAAGCTTGAAAGTGTGTTTTAGTAGGAGTCTTTTCAGAGAAGTACAATGAAGTCTGGAAGTGCTTGTGGAAAAAAGTGTGGGTTGAAAGAATGAGGTTGACATATGCACAACCCATGAAAACTCACGCTGTGAATGATGAATCCATTTGATCAAGTCACTTTTTTTGTTTCAAACTCAGAGACATAGAGACCTTTAATTTAAACAGCCTCATAGTGTCATGTTAGACTTAATGGAATATTAGTATTCAAATGGAGGAGTTCGGTCCCCTGAGTGTCTATGAGCTTTTTAGTCTCAAATGCTCAATGGCTCATGGGAACACGGAGATGCGTTATGGATGGTATTTAGAGACAAGTGTCTGATGGGTGCTGGAATAATGCCAGAGAGATGCCTATCTCTGCTTTTAATGGAATGTCTATCATTGTTTTAAGTGATCAGCCCTGTCAATTCTAACTGTAAATTTTGATCTTATCCACATCAATCCAAGCGTCAAACGGTAGAGACGACAAACGCGCACGTCGTGGGTCAGCCAGGGACACAGATACTACCGCTGCAACAAACACCTCATCAAATGTCTGCCAATACAAGCAGCGTCTTGTGCGCAAGAGAAATGTGATGGGAATTGCATTTATCAGAGCTGCTTCTCTGTCTCCTCGTGATTTAAAAAGGAGGGAAGGATTGGAAAAAATTGTGTTTGCTTGCGTGATGTAGTTATTGTGTCAATTTTGCACACCAGAAACAAAGGAAGGGAAATATGCATGTCATATTTTATTTTCAATTGCCAGACGTCTTCTTATGTTCACAGAAGACCCTCTTGCTTTAGCTGTCGGCAGTGACAGTTTGATTGAAAATTGAGGCCGTTGTTGTCCGGCATCCTATCAGGAAGGCGTTTTCAAAATTGAATCAGAGATGTGTCTCAGAGGCTCTCGTTTACACGTTGCCTTCAGATGGAGACAGAAACAGGAGAGGAGATGGGGAAAAAAGGTGGCTGTGTTTCATGTGAGCTATTCTCCTTGTAGAGGTGACACCATTTAGCATATTAAGAGCATTTTAAACTGGTACGGGTAGACACGGTTCTCCGTAATCAGCTTTTCTGATGTAAGCTCCTGATACATGGATTTTACAGACTCTCCAATGTCAAGGTCCTCTTCTCTGGGCACATGTTCAGCCAGCTCTGTGGCACATTGCTCTTGGTTTATAAATGTTATTTTCTGGTGTGGTACGTGGTTGGATGATGTGCGACCTCGATAGAATTTGATTTAAATTACAATCAGCACATGTATTCGAAATATAAGCAACATTTGAAAGTGGTATAAAAGTTTTTTAAAACCATATTGAAACAAACAAATCATTTTTAAAGATCTTTTCTTCTCTTCATCGTGGACACTCTTATAAGTCATTGAACCGATATTTATAGAGAACTTGGGCTGGCCATGAGGTCAGTAGTTGATTGACAGCTGCTGGCCAGACTTTGATGCACTATCTTGACAACTGCACCAAATCAACTCAAATGAGCACAAACTTTGTCTCTCGCAGCTGTTTAATGGCTCTTTGCTTGTTTTTTGTTTGTTTTTTTGCCGTAAGGTTATTGCACCTTTATGGCTGATCGGGGGGTTGAAATAATCCTCGACATCTGTTCGGGGAGTGGTTGGGGGGGATGCCGACGTTTGCCTTTTATTTACTGGACCGGGCCTCTCGGCTCATCCCCCCAGCTCTGAGGTCGGCATGTTGACTTTTAATGGGAAAACGATAAAAAAGAATCTCAAATGGACCTCAAGGTCAATGAAGGAGTTTCGCCCCCAGCTATCTCTATGGCTTGTAAAACAAACATTACTCATGAGCACCACAGTAAATTAGCACCATGCACCAAAGATGGACTTATTTTATAATTGAGTGTTTAATATGATAAAGTTTTCTTTCCTTTCATTTGCAAAACAAGTTAAGTGCAAGTATAGTTACTGCAAAACTTTACCACATATACAAGCTAAATATTGTGTTGCTGTCTTACTCTTCTCCATGGTCATATTCCACATCCTCTTCCTCTCGTCCTTCTCTCTTTCCCTCTGGCCCTGATGACAGGAGGGTAGAACGTTAATCAGAACGGCGCTATCTCTCAGACAGCCCCTGCAGGCTATCACCAGCTCTAGCGGTCTCTTTGTGGGCAATGCCAGTCTTGGCACCCTGGTTCCTCGAGGGATGGCCATACTGCCAACTGTGACAGAATTACACAGTAGAGTTACTGACTATAAATATATATTACACTTCCTAAGGACATCCGAATACCATCGTTGAGTAGAATTTGGGCTGTTATTGATAGACTTCCAGTGTTTAATTAGGTTAGTAAATAAAACCTTGTGAACCTCAGATGCGAGAAGAAATTGAAATTGATTGTAGTGTGATGGATTTACATTATGTAGATTGCTTGGTGTAATGTTCTAGAAAGTAAGCTTATTGATTGACAGTTTTAGATATTTTGTGAACCACTATTTAAGTGATTTCAACGAGATTAAAAACCATTTGAATTTGAAAACAGAAAAAAATATGACAAATTAAATGATTTGTAATGAAATCAAAGTGAATGACTTTTATGCTGTTATGTTCTTGTGATAAGTCTATTGAATCTGCATGTAGAATTAAATTTAATGAGCCTGAAACTCATACTCGAGTAAAAGATAGTAAAGTTTTAATAAACTATTGCTCAGCACTTCAGCAGAAATGCTCTTGAAGGTTCTGTCAGCAATGTTGTGGCAAGTCTTTACAAATTTTTTCTTAAAGTTGTCCTGTTTCATCTTAATTTACCCGGAACAACATGTGAAGTTAAAAAAAATAATTGGACTCTTGTTGGATAACATAATTCGGGTCCCTCCGTTTTCTTTCACTCCGTGAAATGAATGGCTGGCTGTCACAGGTAATCATGAGGTTGCTTGTCAGTACTCGGTCTGCTTTCATTTCCCATGATTAGCTTTGTGAAGGAATGATGGGGTATGTTTCACTCATCCACTTGTCTCTTTTGTTAGGTGACAGTGATGACTGGGTTAACATCGGTACAAGAAATCACATCATCTGCTGTCATGCTTCTTTTGCATCCCAAGAAACGATTCCTTTTTTGTTACAGCGATCAAAACAACCACTGCAAAAGAGATATTCATGTCATTCACGTCTTCATATAGTAAAATTTGAGCTTCAGACAAAGAGGGAGGAAATATGTGCACAAAATGTACTGTAAGCGCTGTTCCCGAGCTTGCGGGAGTGCTATACGGTCTTAAACTGGTTTATTTTGAACTCATATCCGTGATGGCTATGTTTTTAGACACATTTTTTGTCTTAATACCTTTTTAATTCTGTAAATGCACTTTAAAGTCCATTCATTTCAGTTTATTCATGTGCTTATGTTAAAAAGCTGTAGATATTCTGTAACGTCTACCTGTCTTTCTGCCTTCTCTGTTTGACAGGAAATTGCAGCATACTTGATTACATTTGAAAAGCATGAAGAATGGTTGACAACATCCCCTAAAACAAGGTAAGAGTGTTTATCAACTTACCATTAGAAAGCCCTTTCCCCAGAAATTCCAGGTTTTATCACTGTGATGCTCAAATGAAGCCATACAATAGCTGGAGATTCCCCCAACGACCCACTTGAGGATTGCCGCTTTCTTAAAAGTTTGGTGTTTGGTATTGGTGGACATCGATGGCAGTTTCAAAAGGTTTACCTCTTTTAGAAGTTAGCCTTGCAGGTAATGGATTATTAATGTGGACTAATAACTGCAAATAGCCAATTAGCAGAGCTCTTAGCTTGATGCTCTGTTCTAATTTCTTCTGTGGGTGCGATGGTAATGTGTTCATATCTAACAGCAAATTAAACGTCCTATAATAAATGGATGTGTGAGCTGAAGGTGTCTAACTGCGCAGAAGTGTACGGTAGGTGTTGACTGACACTGAAGGGGGAAAAGTGAGCATGTCATGTCTATTAGCGAGTGTATGCGTGCATGTACCTGAATCAGTCTGTCATCTTGGTTAATGGCTGATGGCTGATGTTACCAGGCCCCACAAGAGTAGGATTTGTGTATTTTTAAATAGATTGTCTATACACTTGATTGGCTGTAAGCTAGACCAGCAGTGGTGGATTTGAGGTGTAATGGAGTGCCACTTATCCAATGTCAATGATGCTGCTGATGTGAATGGTTCAGAGTTAGCCAGGACAGAGGTTGCCATGGCGAGTAGGAATTGGTAGATGAGTTTGTACTGTCACTTTAATTCAGCAACTACTTCATAAATAAGCATACTTATAGTAATTGAGTGAAACTCTTTGGCGAGACAGACACAGCAGGCAAAAACATTGATTTTTCATGCAGTGATTAGTTTTGAGATTTTGGGCTAGTTTATTTCTTCAATATGTGTTCTTTCAAGCTGCTATAAAGAAAAAGTTGAAAATATACATTAAGATGTTTATTTTATTACATTTTGTTTACTTTAATTTGTCCCAAATTTACCAAGAAGTTAGAATTCCAACGCGTCATGCCGTGCTCCATCTGTTTACTGAAGTCTGTCATGACTGGTATCGTTGTGAAGCTATGAATCACCTGAACAATGCTATGTAACCGATGATGGGCATTTCCTTTCTATCTGTAACTAATCGTGAATGTCCAAAGGGTGATTTAAAGCTAATGACGAAATCTCATTGGCTCCTACTGGTTTCTGCTAAAGTGATTCGCTCAGGCGCAATGTTAATTCATTGAGTTACTGCAGTTGTAGGACTTATGTGCTTGCCATGTTATTAAATAATCAGTTTTCATGAGCTTGAAAAATCATATATTATTATTACTAAGGGCCTGAGCATTTATTCTGTTTTTGAGCAATTTTCTTCCAATAGAAATGTATTAAATTCCCTACTTAAATCTTTAAATGTCTTTTTCTCAAAATGAGTTTTTTTGCCATTCTCCAGTACAAATATCTCAGCCTACTATCTACACCAAACTTTCCAGTTATACACTTAGCAGTATTCTGACGATTTTTCTCAGAGGGAATTGTTAATAAATCATAAATCATAAATCATAATAAATAATAATAAATCATTCCTGGCCTGATTTATGTTATGATTTATATATTTAAATTTGTTAAGGCTATGAACAGTATATTTTGATTACCTAGAAAGCATATATCCTGAAATCTTGTGTGTAAACAAAATAAAAAAAAGAATTTTGCACCTGGCTTTATCATATGTTCAGATCTATCTACCGAAAATATATGCAAAATTGCGCTTATTTAATCAGATATTGCCTAATTTGCCTAATTAAACATACACATTTTATATACTTGTGCAAGTAATCAACTGAGGAAGTTTCATGGTGATGTCTATTATTTAAAAAAAAAAATTACCCTATTCACCTGTAGTGTCTCGCCTTATAGTGAACAAATATGTGAACAAATCTGTTCAATTGCCATTTACTCTACAAAATAAATCAAATCTTTTTTCTTCTTTTTTTTTTTAATTTTTGATAATAGTAATCAACCAGCTTATCCATGACTGCAACATGTGTAATATGCCACATTTTTGTCAGTCGCTTTTATTTTTGTAGTGCTGGGCCATGTAGCCTTGCCCATAGTAAAATGTCTTTGGTTGAAAATTATTTTCCACATAGATGGTACATATTACATATAGTTGATTGTGTTTTTGAATAAGTTCACTTTCAGTGAGAACAGAAAAAATATTGCACTATGGAAATTATTGCACCTGGTTAGGACACAATGTAAGAGTTCCTTCTGTCCCCATGATTAAAACTCACTCCCCACATACAGTAGATATAACCAGTCACTAAAAAGAGATAAGAGAAAGAAGGTTACTTGAAGGTGGGGGAGATTTTAGGGGGGAAAAAACCCCTACATTTAATTTATCCTCCAATGCTCTTATGGTGTAATATTTTAAGAAGCTTATAGTGTGGGCACATTATGTATCTGTGTGTACATTCCAGGGTTTAAGTCCATTTGTTTCTTCAGTCTGTTTTTCCTAGCCTCAGGTTAAGCCCTCCAGTCTCCTGTTCTAGCCAGTTTGTCGAAACAGAACAGTGCTTTCTCCATCTCCCGCCTGCTTCCAGAAGGAAGTCCCACTTCTCTCCCAATTAGAGAGAGCCGATCTTATACTATTAGACAGCACAGAGTCCTTTCTCCTCAGTGCCAGACACTGGAAACTGCTTTTCTCCATTCTGTGCACAGGAAGTGCTGGCCGCCATCGGCACAGGGAAAAAAAAAAAAAAAAAGAAGCAAAGCTGATGAGGGATACTGCTGTCTTTCACGCTTGTTCATAGTGTATGAAACATGGTGTCATCTCTCTCTCTCTCTATCTCTAAATATCAATTTCTGTCTTCCGTCCCATAAACAATTATAGTGAATTTGTGTGGTTGACTAATTTATAATAATTTTCTTTAAATTGGGTGATGTTTTAATATATGTGCTGTTATCTATTTTCCCTCTAAGCCTAAAATGTTTTCTCTTTAAGCACTGTTTTTAATAGCAGTCAAATGGCCAACGTATGGACCATTGCATTAAATTGCATTGTTGTTTTTAGTGTTCCACGACCACTGCATTTTTAAGACTGCGTGTCAACTGTCCAGATTTTAAAAAGGCAAGACCATATCTTGTATAAACACCCCATAACAGTTGGGTCGATTGACTCCAGCCTAATTACAGTATACATGGTCTCCTTAAGAAAAATTATTCGGCCAACAAGCTACTCGTTTTTGAAAGATGTAGTTTTGCACATCCATATTCACAGTCCTAATTCATGTGCAAATGGACTTTAAGTACTCCAACTTCCACCCAATTTTTCTCTTTGCCTGTAAGGGACATTGATAATGGCTGGACATAAAGCAAAAGCCAATTATAAGACATTTCCTTGTGCAATTGCTAGAGATGAGCTGAAGAGCACCCCGTCGGCTTTTTATCTCCAACATACAAAAAAATTGCCCATGAATAAAGTCTACCACTCTGCACTTACTCACTGCAGCTCTGCGCAGAGTGAAGTGTATTATCACTCGCTTAAAGAAAGTTGGGAGGAGTTCGTGTGTGTGCTGTATGGAATTCCTCTTCTAATATAATATAGGATAATTTTTTGCATTATTTTGTATTTATTTAATTGTTTTTTTATTATTATCTTATGTTAATAACTGAATCATTGTTAGTTTTTTGTTTGTTAAGAATTTTTTTTTCATTTTTTTATTTAGTTTTCTTTTCAGTTGTATTACTTTAGAGTCATTTTTATTTATTTCAAGTTAGTTTCAGATTTATTTATGAAAATGTATTATTTTCCCCCCAGTCAGAATTTGTCCCTCTAGCATATTAAAAAAATATATGGTTCTTTGTCATAACTAAAAAGAGATAGAAAGATACTGCTCATGAAAGATTCACCACTTAAGAGAAATTAAGAGGCTTAAGAGAAATAACCAGTTTAGATGGAAAGATCTCAAGCTGACTGCTGAAGATGTCCATCAATAGACATGGTACTTCCTTCAAAATAAATTACTGCACAGCGCTACAACAACCCATACTGAAATGACCCTTCACAATAGACAATGCTTTACAATGAACTCTGGTAGAGTACTACACATGGGAATTTATCTGTTCAATAAAATACTTAAAATATTAACACTTAAAATAGGCTCAACCATTGTGAATCAGGGTAAGACAAAAACATCTTCAAAGAAGGTCTTATGATGCATTGATTCATTATTTCAATTTTGAACAAAAAAGTTAGATAGTTTACCTCTCACAAAACCTTTTTTTTTTCCCCTTTAAAAATACTAACACTGCCTACCAACAATAGCGAGTACTGTAGCACCCCATGTCAGGTGGTCTGTAATACCTTGAGAAAACTATTCATTGCTTGGCTTATTTTGAGTGGCTGTCAAAGAAGAAAGATGTTTTTAGAACCAGCCGTAGGTGTAGAATCTATCTGGGTGTAAACGGGGCCATGCTAAAGCAATCCTTGTGAACACAAGTATAAGAAACTGCTTGTTGAGCACTTTAATGGTGTCTTTTAAACGTTTTGCTGAGTTTAGGTTTCATAGAGATCTGTTCAGTCATTTTCAACAGTGTATATATAGAGAAATTGGATGGTTTGATGAATATTGTTGTTTATCAGTTTTCATTTGGATGTTTTTGAAAGAGAAGCCGTAGCAGAAAGAGAGAGAGAGAAAGAGATGACAGCAGGGCTTTGACTGAAAGGTAAAAAAAAAATCCGGTAGTCAAGGCAGAGTGAATGTCAAGGTTCAAGGGTTACGGGTTAAGCGATTTTCTTGCAGTATGTCATTTGCTCCTCCTCCTTCCCGGTGGAAGCCAGGAGCTCTGAGGCGCCAGGCTACAGGAACTGACTCAGCCTGTGGGCAGGCCAGGCTGAAGAGACAAGGGAGGCAGAGGTCAATGGGCCATGGAGAGTGTAATAGCTGAGCAGTATGCCATGCATGTATGGAGGCGTAGCCCGGGGCTCTGGACTCATACGTATACACAAGCACACACACCTGATCACGTACAGTCAACATGTGAGAATCGGGCCAGAGCTTGTGATAACACGGTCTCTAAAGAGAATCAGAAGAAACACACTGTAAGAAAAGACGTCATGAAAACACAGTACCAACATCGGAATAAGCTGATTTATATTTGAAGCCTATAAATAAGTTCCTAGTGATTATTAAGGTTGGCTTTAAAGAATTCAAGGCCAGGGCACCGTGATTGATGCATTTGGTTCCTTTAATGAACATTCCCTTTCAGACAGGAAGTGCAACAATGCTTAAAATCAATAGGACCGCTTGCACGCCGGCCACTGGAACAACACTACAGCTAATTCAGGCCATACCTGTCAAAGCCCAGAAAATCTCCCACAACTCCAGTGCACCGCACTTTAATTTACACTGGCGGCCACCTCCTTTTCCATTTCTATTAAAAGGAGAGCTCTGCATTAAGCGTTAATGAAAACCGGAGCCGCCTTGTGATTTAGGTGAGACCGGCTGAAGCCCCACAGCGCTGACTGCGTAAAAAGGGCTGGGATTCAATGCACTTTTTTAACACACATAAACACAAAATGGCATGCGCGCTCCCTTTAATGAAAAACTCTTTAGTCTAGACTTGAGATTGGATGTGATAGTACTTGCTAAGTTTATTTATTTAGTACAGATGTTTGAGTGATTTTATTATGCACACAGATCGTTCAGTTTGCTCCAAGTAAACCAAGCTAGCCTTGTCAACTAGCTCTCTTTAAGTGTCTTTGTTCGTAAGTTGATGTGAATTGGAGTTGGATGATTTATAGACAAACTTGATTTCAGGATGTAGTTCATTAATGCTTGAGGGTGAGCTGAAGCACCTGTCCTTCACTCAGCTTCATGCACTTTCCTGCCTGGCCTCAGGTTTACGTCATATGTCTCTGGAAGGCATCCAACAATACAGTTCTCTCATTATTGCTATCCCACACCTAGTCCTTGACTGAAAATAGGACAACGGTACCAGTCTGACAAAAATTGTAGTTTGTACAAGATAGCAGGTGGTGCAAATAGTGAGTGCTTTTGAGGAAGAACTAAACACTGGATTTGCAGGGTCTGAGGAGCTTAGAAGGAGGCAAACTACATATTTATGATCATTATTTTATATGCAGCTTTGTACAGTACGATTTTTAAATATCAGGACGATTTTTAAGGATCTGAAACAACATTATAGCCTGATTAAATGACAGAACTATTCTTTGCTAGTTTAAGGATATGCTAGTAACATCGGCTGTCATATTAAAAACTAAATGTACAAGATAGGATACCAGTAGTTCTTGACTGGACCAACTGTTGTTTTACATAGACACTTGGCAAAATGGTCTAAATCCATATTAAAGATGTACCAGGAAACACACTGTGAGTGTAGTTAGTGTTCAATGGAGGTATACAAAAGAGTCCCATAATCACAG
Organism: Cyprinella venusta; assembly: GCA_038021265.1. Classification (NCBI taxonomy): domain Eukaryota; kingdom Metazoa; phylum Chordata; class Actinopteri; order Cypriniformes; family Leuciscidae; genus Cyprinella; species Cyprinella venusta. Next base: position 20,710,326 of record CM075883.1, on the reverse strand, counting down.
ACATTCCTAACTGAAAAGGATTACATTTCTCAGACGACTCTTAAGTTTGCCAAAAACAAAACAAAAATTAATGGTCATTTACTCTGTAAATTTTACAGAGGTTGTGGAAAACCCATTCAGACAGGATTAAAATCAAAGTATGTCTGTGAAACATGAATGTACCTGACCGTCTCAAGGGAAACTAGTCTAGTCTCATATTGGTTAGTCTGTGTTTCAATGTCTTATGGCTCTGTAGTGGCTTGTTGTGAAAGCTAAAGTTGTGCACAGCTTTCTGGGTCTTCCTACGTAACTATCAAACAATAAGTGTCTCTCTTCTGACAATCTGCAATGACAGTGTAGTCTGCCACCCTCATGGCCTCACGCACTACGCCTCTCTCTCTCTTTTTTTCCACTCTTTATATTTCTTACTGTTTTGCTGCTTCTCTCTTCCCCCTGTCCCAGCATCTACTATAGCACAGCTCCCAGCAGAGCACTCCAAAAGACACAGCTTTGATTAAAACCTACAGCAGCACCGCCAGTGTAGAGAACGGTCCCAAGCTATGACAACAGAAATGGGCACACAATCCCAGCCACACTAAAAGCAAATTGCATTTGTAACAACTCAAGTAAATGAACACACTCTCCACAGCAACACTTAAAGTAGTGCACTCTCAGTTGAATGTTTTTATTCGTGGGTGAGCACATTTGTGAAAGTGTGTGTGTCCATTTGTATTTCCATCTCACCAAGCATTGAGTGCCACTGTGCTGAGCATGTCAGGTGAAAACTGTATTTAAGGTCTGACCAAGCTCATGCATGATGCTTTGTGGCACCAATGAGCTTGTGTGTGCTTAGAAGTGTGAGAGGGCTGGAAAATGCTTGGCCTAAAAATTGCAAGCCTGCAATCCTATTGTATATGCTTGTTTTGGATGCAGTAGCAGTTGAGAAGGTTTCAGTAGGATGCAGTTGAGAAACTTTATTTCTCAAGGTGGTAAAGTTTGTATATAAACTTTCTAAAATTTTGGATGAAAATATAAATATATCATCCAAATAAATAAAATCAAATACATTACAATTTTGTTATATTGTTCATGTTCATGCGCTTTTGTATCTGTTTTGAAACAAAATGAATAGACAGAGGATGAAAGTGACGAAGCAGGACGGTGTTTGAGTCTGAAGGCCACAGATATGTCAGCATGGCCTGTTAGCCATAACCTTAGTGACCTTCCCCAGGTAGAGTGATTGAAGTTCAGCCAGACTGACGTCAACGCCCCTCATCCATCCACACACCCTGAGAGGACACAATGCCCCACAAAAGAGCTGCCAAGCCTGGGGCCTGACCAAGGGCAACCATGCCACCCACTGGCCCCCTGGGCAAGAGCCACTCACAACCTAGAGGAAGATGGGAAAAGAGAGAGAGAGAGAGAGAGAGAGAGAGAAGGGTAAAGAGAACGAGGACAGGGAGAAAGACAGACAAGTCAATTGAAGGAGAAAGAGAGTGGATGAAAAATGGAAAGGGGACAGAGAGTGAAGATGATGGAGGGATAAAGCAGAGGAAAATGGAAACATGTCGATAAGAAGAAAGTGAGTGAGTCAAATGGAGATGGGCTGAGTTATGATGGATGTGGTTTAAAGAAGGGAGGGGACATCACACACAGAGCAAAAAGGGAGGGAGAGTGCAGAAAAATGCAGAACGTCAGAATGGATTGAGATGGAGACTGACAGACTAGAGTCAGTCACATGGTTTAGGGCCTGTTTAGAGAAGCATGTCCTGGCCTGAATTGAGCAAGAGCAGCACCTCAAGCATCATGGTTGATTTATATGATCTCCTAAAGGTATAGTTGACAAAAAAAGTCATTTATTCACCCTCACATTGTTCCAAACCTGTATGCCCTTTTTTTATGTTCTGTGGAATAATTATTTTTTTTGTCCATGGTTTGAAAGTCAGTGACAAAAACAAAAAGTTCTTTTGCATTCCGCAGAAGAAAGTCGAGCTGAAAGACAGTTTGGAACGACATGAGATTGAGCAAATTATTTTTGCATCAACTATAGCTTTAAGATGCAGCTTACGGGCCAATCATGTTGAGACTTTCCCCAGTCAACTTCAGTAGAGATCAGTATACGCTCTGTTGCTGAGAGATCAAACTGTTGTCCGCACAACAGCCACAGGAAATACCTCAGTATGCCATTTGTCCATGTGCCAACGGGCAGAGAGCAAAGAGGTTGACCTGAAGAGATTCAGGCACAATTAAAAGAGCGTGACCAAGTGTAAACACTAATGCCGGCAGCGTAAGGGGAGGCTGCAGGAAGAGGCCCACTGAATGAGGGGATGGTTGAATAATTAAGCTAGAAAGAAAAGTTGATGTCAAGCAGGTGTTCAAGGAGAAAGTGTCAGCCAAGCGGGCCGAAATGGGGAGAAGTGCTGCCACTGCAGTGTAATAATAAAGACTTAATTAAATTAGTGCTTCTGCACCGGTGCACAGCACACTGGCGGCCTGTCAGCTCCAAACAGCCCCTGTACTGTTCTTCAGACATGGAGGCACATTCACCCAAACACACGCACATGCACAATAGCATGGCTAAATGATTGCTCTCCTCCAGAATCCCCCAGTATCTCTGGTCCTCCTGGTTTCATTTAGCTACGTACCTCGGCCCACTTTGTCTGCTATTTCTCTGATTGTTTTACAGTGCTGGGTATTTCCATGTGAAAATGTGATCTCAATTATCCTATAAAGCTGGAATGAGATTAAATGGAGACTTGTCCAGCCTTTTAGATGATTCTCCTGAGATTCTCCCCATTACTTTACAAATAATGCTTTAATAAATTGTTTTTATTTGTTGAAAATTATTGCTGCAGTCATCAAAATTATGCCACAGATGCTGTTGATTTAGCTTAACTTGTTCTAAACTCAAAATATTCCTTGAATGATTTAAAATTGATTTATTTATACACACACATAGATATCATGTTGCATGAAAGGTGCTGATATGTGGGTGGCGTAGAGGTAGTGTCCCAGCAGGCTGTCTCCTGGCACAGTAGAGCTGGAAATGATCAGTCCTCCTCCATCTGAAAGAGAGTGGATGAGAAGCCAGGCTTGAGGGTGTTGTCTTTGCATTACGTAAGGAGAGTGGTAGAAAAATAGGACTTGGGTATGTTCCAGGGAGCTTCGTGAGTAACCTGCCCCACCACACTTCAGTGCCACACACAGACACCAGTCCTGTTCCATCTGTAGGTCTCCAGCAGGGTGGAGTGGCACAGGAAGAACACAGCGTGTGTGTTTGTGACTCTGTATGTACACAGAGCAACAGGATGTTTCACACATACACAAATACTTAGCATGCATGTAATACACGAGGGTCCAAATTGTACTTTTTGAACACACACCTACATTTGAAATAGTTATTCTGAATAATTCAATTACATTCATAATTAAACATTAAATTTTATTCACATTTCTGTACCTATGAGATTGGAATTATTTACCTGTATTTTCCTGGGTCAAAAATGGTCTTTGGTGGTGGTGGATAAAGACAGTCATCTGCACACAGTACAAAGTTACCAAGACGAGTACTGACAATAAATCCAAAATAAAAATGAATCGTTTTGCATGAGTCGGTTAACTCTTCTCATCATATTTATTCATGAAATAAAAAATAATCTCTGTCAGGACAGGTCATTTATTCCAGTGATGTCAAAGCTGTCTTTTCAGCAACCATTACTCCAGTCCTCAGTGTCACACACTCTAAAAAAATATGTGTTGGATTTACTTAAAATGTATATGCACCATTTTTGCATCTTACTTTTTAAGTGATCCTGACTTGAATTAAAATTAACTAGAAAACCTTTGTTAAATATTTGAGTTGACGCAACATTCTTTACTTAAAAATATGCGCAGTGCAGGCCATGTGAGATCAAAACAAATCTTAGTTCTTTTATAACATTTAAGCTCAGTTATATATATATATATATATATATATATATATATATATATATATATAATAAGACAATTAAATGAGTTGAACTAGCCATTTTAACCTATTTTAGGTCTGCTCCAGTATATTCAATGTCTTAAAATAAATTAAACATGCAAATCACACACAATAAAGGATTTAACTTTATTATTGATTTTTTTTACCCAAAACTTTTTAATTGCATCTTAAAATATATTCAAATAGAAAACAGTTGTTTTAAATTGTAAAAATAATAATAATAATCACAATATTACAGTTTTTGCTGTATTTTGGATAAAATTAATGAAGGTTTGGTAGGCAGAAGAGACTTCTTTTTAAAACAAGGACATTTAACTGATCAAAAGACAGTTAGAGTAAAGACATGTTCTATTTGAAGACTGAATTCTATTTTTCAAATATTCTTTTTTTAAACTTTCTATTCATCAAAGAATCCTTAAAAAATTGTATAAAGTATAAGAAATTTCATTCAAAAACATTTTAAAAAAATCATATTTATTCTAAACTTTTGAATGGTAGTGTTTATAGTTTTATTTATAGTTTATTCATTTATTAATAGTTTTAGTAATTTAGTAATAGCGTTTTATTGAATTATTTTTTTCGATTTTTTATGAAATGTATGTGTGATCGTTAGATTCTCAGTGATAATAATCATGCCACGCACACAGCAGTCCATGTCAGCATTTCTGTGTGTGTGGTGCAAACACACAAGGCCCCCTGTTACAGGTCATTAATCCAAATCCAGAACATATCAGTCTGGCCACGCTGTGAACAGTGTGCTGTCAGTCAGAGAGGAGCGATGCTGTGTGTACAGACACAGCCGGAGAGACATGCCGGATAGCTCCTGGAATCAATAGCTTATATATAACCCTCATGACAGGCCAAGGCTCTCTTACCACTCACAAGTCACCGGCAGCAGGACAGCATGCTCTAGGAGTGGATGCCATTGATTTAGGGCACGACAGCACCCGGGCCAGTGTTCTACCTATTACATGTGCTCTGCCTCTCCTTTTCTCGTTCACCCGTTTCACTTTATCACCTTCCACAACCGCTTTTGTCCTTAGTAGACACACACATAGAAGTGGAGTCTCACCTCTTGTGATGTAAGTGTTGCTTTACATGGCTGTCATTCTGCTACATGAAACATTGAAGACTTTAATGCATTCAGCCATCTTGAGTTCTGACTGCAGGAAATAAAGCTTTTCCCTTCAAATGCTCCATTACAATCTTTGAAAGGACGGCTTGGAAAGGGACTACCCATAATTAATTTTGCATCACTGAATTAATTGTCTAAAGTGTATGAAGCCAATTGATAAATTATTCAGCCATTTTTAGTATGTGTGTTTGAAGGGAAGAAGGGAAAGGGGAGGTAAGTGCCAATTCAAATTGGAAAATTAATATTCATAACTTTTTTATGAAGTTAAAAATGGCTATCATTTCAAGGTTTAGGGGCGACTTAATGAACAGCCTCTGAAACAGGCAATATCTTCTGGCAGTCAGGGATAATTCAGGCAAACTGAATCTCTGATTCATACCTAATCATTTGAGTTTGTTTAGATACGGGATCACAGTGTTGATCCTGGGTTTATTCTGCAAAAATGGGTCAGAATTCATTAAAACCTTTAAAAGTTTAAGATTTTCTCTCCCCAACAGTAATTATGGAAATCTTATCTATTAGACATCTGACATAAGCAATTCTTGAGCTAATTTATTTTCATTTTAAATGAATTGATCATGTTTGGTTGAGTAAATGTTTTACTTGTGAGCATAAAACAATCCAGCAAAAATTAAGCTGTTAAAAAACGAATGACAACACACTAAATCCTTCATTACAGTGCTTGCAAGGCAGTAGTGTATTGATATTCCTTAATCATTCTGTTTTCTGCAGGCCCAGCTGCAGCTCTAAGATATAATGTCGGCAGATTTACAATTGTATACTTTTTATATACATAAACACACACACACACACACACACACACACACACACACACACATATATATATATATATATATATATATATATATATATATATATATATATATATATATATATATATATAGTATATACTGTATATATATAGGGCTTAGAGCCAGAGGGGCGTAAGTGGCATTTTGGGCGAATATGAGTTCTTTATATCAAAATAAAGGTCTCGATGAGCTCTATCCAATGGTGCCAAACTGTATTGAATAAAGCAACAAAAGGGTGTATTTGACTTATTTGACTTTTTTTTTTTTGAAAATGTTTTAGAACATATTCATTGTGTTAATATGCCTTACATATTTTTCTTAAATACTCATTTCATGTAAGTATGCCTGTGGTTGCAATGTTTGTGGTTTAAGGTTAATAATACAGGTGATTGTAGCGTGGTCAAAATTTTGTTTTGTCTCTCCTGTAAAGTTTGTTAAAAGCCACTTACGCCCTTCTTGCTCCAAGCCCTCGATATATATATATATGGGATAGGTCACCCTAAACTGCTAAACTGAAAATTAAGTCATAATTTACTCAACCTTTTGTTGTTATAATGCCATATGCCCTTCTTTCTTTTATGGACCACATATAATGGCAGTGAATAATGACCAGGTTCAAGCTTTCTAAAAGAAATATGCAAAAGCATCACAGAATGATCCCATGTGACACGTGCAGTATATTCCAAGTGTTCTTGGAGTATACAATAAGGTTTGGTGCATTCGTGAGACTATTAGTGCCACTATTCACTCCGTCTTGCCCAGAAAAAGCACACAATTTGTGAGAAATCAAGATTAACAAAAATGAAACATGATATACAATCCATGTTTTTATTATAATTACTCTTTATTTTTTCTGTGATATGTATTGAATAGCTGTATGACTTGAATAGCTCTGTTTAGAAATGATGAATAATTCGTGATTGGGGTGATATTTTTTTTTGTGGACTGAATCTGCAAATCTATAAACAAAATAATAAACAAATCACAAGCAAATTACAACATACGAATGAAATAAATAGTGCTTTAGCCCATGTTCTTTGGGTAAGCGTAACAGTAGTCATACAAAAACTGAATAATCAAATGTAAAATAACACTGTGTAGTCTTCACTGTAAATTAAATACAATTAATCTTTGTTAAAGGGTCCCTTTGCATTTTGTTCTTTGAATATCATAGATAAAGGACAGTCAGCAGTGGGTATTATGTTCACGTAAGCCATATGTGACTGTGTTTACGAGGATACTCACTGAGACGGGCATTTTGGCATAATTTTTCATGTATGTGTCTGTTCATGCACAAACAGAGCTGGAAGAGAACTGAATTCGGTTTGTCTGTCTTGTGTGGCTCTTTGTGTGCGCATAGATAGACTCACTAGTGTAGAATTGATTTCTCTTTCACGACTTTTTTGCACTCAAATGGTTTAAATTCGATTGAATGTTTAAACTGACAGGATCTAAAATGTGCAAATGATAAATGATATACTTTCACTCTATGAAGGTTAAAATTAACTAAGAATCAAGTGTGTTTCGAACCACTTCGAACAGGATTTTTTGTTAAATAATGCATTCATTTTCGGTTTGTTTTTCACCAAACCTTTGTGTATACCACTGAACACTTGGAATTTAAGGCACGTTACGTGAGATCATTCTGTGATACTTTCTGCATCAATGCTTATCACTATTCATTGCCATTGCATTTCTTTTTAAATTCTCCTTTTCGGGAGGCATTTTGCTTTTTGAGAGATATTTTCTTGCTATTTAAGCATGTATGCCATAAAAACACAGTCGCATTAATTGTTTCTCGTGCATAGATGAGTAAAAAAAAAGATGTGCACATTTCATTTACACAGCACCAAAGCCTAAAATGTAAGCTTATCTTAAACTTTAATACTATTCTGCCTTGCAAGCACTGGTGTTTTCCTCATGAAATGCAAATGTAGTTTTTTTTTTTTGACTTGGGAATGAATGGCTCAACATACAATATGAATGAATTTTCCAGGAGCATAATTGAGCTGTGTGTCTGTGTGCGCGCAGTAGATTTAGAGCGGGATTTGGTGCTGACCTCACTCTGAGAAGAGAGAGATGCATCAATATGATTTGGATATGATGATGTTGGAATGGACATGAAGAGTGTCAATTATTTACAGGTGATGTGCCCATTGAATTGGCAATGAAGTGCCCATAAATTATATCCCTCTGTAATCAACCCCTCAGGGAAAATAATGAAATAACCGCTGCTGGAGCGAGGGAACTGCTGTTCATCTAAGCCTGTTTGACTAGGTGATTTTTTTGAAAGGGTGGCCAGCTTTTGAAGTGACACTGGATGGTGAAAAGAAAGGAAATTGCACTGCTAAAAGGTCCCTAAATCCTCTTGCTGTGAGGAACAGACTGTATTTTAGGTCCATAACAAAGGAACTTATTGTTGATGCTGCATATTTGCTGTGATCACATTTAATGTGCACTGCTGTTTTTTGTTGTACTCTGCTCTTCTAATGAAATAGAATGGCCTTTAAGATTTGTTCACCTAAACCTGAAAATCGTGGGATTATTTTACACATCCTCATGTTGCTCCAAACCCATGGTATGGCATTTATTTATTTATTCATGAATTAATAAACATAGAGCTTTAGGCATATGGACTGCTTTTGTAGGGGGGGTTTTCTCTCATAGAAATGAACTCTTGAACCAGTGTTGTTTTAGTATCATTGCGATACTATATTTTTAATACAATTTTATTTTTTAGATTTTTCCTATTCAATTTAGATTAAGCCCACCTGCTGGGCATTTCTGCCTGACGCACATGCACCGGTGCACCAGAGATGGCTGCAGGGTCATATATTTAATATTTTATTTCAGTTAATGTATGTTTATTTCAGGTAACATTTAAGTAAAAATCATTTTTTTATTTTTAGTTTTAGTTAGCTATAATAATCCTGAACAGTCATTTGTATTGATTCTTTAAAATTCTCCATTTGTGTTCAATGGACTGTTACCCCAGACTAAATTTGGGTATATATAGGGAAGCATTTAAAAACAATGTTTTTTTTTGTAATTTTATTCCTTCCCATATTACAATATAACGGTGGTTAAACTGTTCCTTTAATCAGTACAACCCACAATCTGGACTTGTCTTCTCAGACTGGCTAGTAATAGACATAACTAAGGGCACTGTCTGCCAGGAACTCCCAATGTGAGTTTTTGGATGTATGATGGGCAAGGACCCATTTGAATTAACTAGTGCAAAATTTAATTATAAGGAATTATTTCTGGTCCGCTTGGTACCCTCTTTTATGTGGTTGTCTCGGGTGACAGGAAGTGATTTGGTGCTGGTCCAACATTGTGTCTCTCAACATTAACGTCAGCCTTTTGTTACACTGGGCAAATGAAGAGGGCAAACCTGTGTGTGTCTGTATGGGAGTATGGTTATATCATAGCAAATATCAGTATAGCTCCATAAGATCTTTTTCTGTAGATCAAGAAATCTGCACACAGACTGAGCTATTTTTAGCTGCGCCTTTGTCCTTGTGATCGTTTGTGTGTGTGTGTGTGTGTGCAATGTTGTATCTTTTATAAGAGTTTAGTCTCATTACACCCCCCTCTCCATGACCTCCTGTTTACCCTGATTCACACACAATAACATCAGTTCCTTCTCCCACATCCCTCCAACTGAAGAAATCAGCTCTCTAATGTTATTTACAGAAACACAGAAGAGAAGAAGATTTCCCTCTTCTTCTTTATTTGTGATCGTCTTTGTGACAAAGAGAATGAAAAACTGAAAGAAAATGGGATCCTTCCTACCACTTCTGATGGTAAATCGCAACAAGGCAGCAGATTTAGTTTGGTGTGCTTCCTCTTTCCTGCCTCGTTCTGTCATAACAGGGGAAAAGCAGGTGATTTCACTCCACAATTAGGGCAGTGGAGGATTACTGTAGAGCTTGGCGCTAGGTTTAAAGTTTTTATTATTTTGTATGAATGTGACACGTCAGAATCCTTTAAAACATGCAAATAGCATGACACTCTAATGTTGTCATCTAGAGTGAGGGATCAATTGGATAGAGTTAGCACCCATTGTGTGTGTTAGTTTGAGAGGCTATCACACTGATCCTCAGGCTGAAGATTTCTAAACACTGATGAAATACGCACCTGACTAGATATCGGTGCAGACTTGGATGACATTCTCTACCTGAGTTTTTGAAATATGATAGCTATTTTAATGAAGCTGATACTGTACTGCTTTTGCTCTGCCTCTTAAGTGCATGTCTGGTTATTGAGAACTCATTGTATGTACTCTTACCAGTCATCTTGTGTACAAACACTTTTGCCCATCAGCATGAATTTTGATCCACATTAAAGGTGGTTTCAGCCAAGAACCACTTACTTTAACTGGAAGGCTATCTGACTGACATTTAAAGAAATCAACCACTTCTGAAATCATATAAGCCTTTGAGCAAAGCATGGTACTCAAGGATATGTTGTTTACTTGTTAAGAAGTGTCTCAAACAACTCTTATAATATCCTTCAAAAGATTCAGTGCCTTAAAGCCTTACAAATTTAGTTCTTACTTTAAGAACTAGTTAGTAATTTAAGCTTGTCGTGTCCAGAAAGCTTATACAATTATTGTGTACATAGTTTTTTATTATGTAAGTAAATGTATTAATATTAATACATTTACTGATTTATTGCTTTTATTAATTTAGTTATCCTATCATATTAATTAGTTTTAGTCAGATTTACTAAACTGGCATATAATTTGAGTTTAATGAGAATAGCATGTTTGATTACTGTTAAATCTGAACTTTGTTCGTATATCGTTAATATTTTGTGCAATATGTCATATTTTCATGAAGAGCATGTTATAATTCATGAAATTATTCTTAAAGGGATACTCCACTTTTTTTGGAAATAGGCTCATTTTACCACTCCCCCAGAGTTAAACAGTTGAGTTTTACTGTTTTCGAATCCATTCAGCCGATTTGTTTTTTTGATATTTAGAAGAATATCAGTAACCAGACAGTTTCTGGTCTCATTGACTTCCATAGTATATTTTTTTCCTTCTATGGAAGTCAATGAGAACAGAAACTGTCTGGTTACTGATATTCTTCTAAATATCAGAAAATCGGCTGAATGGATTCAAAAACGGTAAAACTCAACTGTTTAACTCTGGGGGAGTTGTAAAAAGAGCCTATATCCAAAAAAAGTGGGGTATCCATTTAAATTATCATTATGATGCACATATTTTTGTCTCATCGAAAATACACTCTGGGAACAAACTTGCTCAGGCTCTGACCGCAGCAAACGAGCCCAGTGTAAAAGCCCCCTGAGTCTTGCTTTGGCAGTCCTCATAGGACACGGCTGGATGGCACTAAACCAATTCCACCTCATATGCTCTCACTGTTCTTTATCTAATCTGGCCCCTCCTCAGGATTCCAGCACACCACCTGATTCCTTTAAAAGGCTTAATTAAGGATCTGTGATTTAATTGCACTAATTGAATCGCGGATGGCATGCTAGGCAACGGCTGTTCAGGCTGTTCTGTATCTTGTAAACATCAGCGGAAGATGACTGTCAGGGTAAGACTCAAAAAGTGAGGAGAGACCACAAAGAAGAAATGACAGGGTGAGCTGTGTAAAGAATGAGAGAAGAGGAGAAACTAGACGGGAAGTATGAGAACAAAATAGGATGGAGGAATTTGAAGGCAGAGCAGCGAAATAAGATTCTGCAGACTATAGCACACTTGCATCAGTGTTAACTGTCTATTTTATCCACTTTCTTTCACTTCAGCTCAAGGCATCATGACATAAAATCACTTTCTGATCCTGGCATGTACTCAGCGCTGTCACACACACATATAGACTATTTGTATTTCCTCATCTAATTTTGTTTTTGTGTAACATGTTTTGTGCACTATTAGCAACTAAAAGTAGTGATACGTTTATGTTCACGTGTGTATGTTCACACATTTTTTGATTATTTTATTCAACTCTTTTCTTTTGATTTTACACCCGTTCACACAACAAGTCTTACACTGCCCTTACCACTTACTCTAATGGTAACTTTGTATCATTATGACATAGGATCCCACGCACACTTAGTTAAAATAATATTACAATAACCAGAGGTTGAGGCTCACCCCATTTATTAATGGTGTAATAACACTCTGTTGTTCTAAACGGAAAACCCATTATTGGCCTCTACTGTCTATATGACTAATGCCAATGTGTTAGTCGGAGCTCTGAAACTTCAGTCGGCGTGCTCCTTTGCTCCACCTAAGCTGAATGTTAGTCAGTTACCTAAACGTAAATTTGTGGTGTTATGGACTTAACGTAATCTTAATAATAACAAACTTACAATAGGAATTTTCATTGACTATGGTTATAGACCTAGGGGGTTTGCACCTTGTCGAGGAATACGAGGTAGTTTGGATGAAGGACTCTGAGGGAAGAAGCTCACCCACCACAATAAGCAAATTATTTATAAACTGTTAAAGCCTTTATTACCCTTTGGTTTACTTCTGTGGAGACGAGACCAGTGTAGCAGTTGCACTAAGACATTTTAAATTATACCAATCGTGACTGTTAATTCAATTGCATTCACATAGAACATTATAATAGTTTATAGTCTTTCTAAGTAAACTGAGTAAAGAGAACAATGTGTAAAGGGAAGGAAGTGGAGAAGAAGGAAGGACAGGAGGGAAAGCTTTCCCGCAACTTTACTCTGTGGGGTGTGAAGACAAATGGCTGAATCATATCTCAGGAGATCAAAGTATCTGAGGTTCTGTTTCACTACTGTTCAAAAGATTGGGGTCAGTAAGATTTAATAATCTATTAATATTTTTTTTATTCAGCAATCACTTTATTTTCATGTTAATGCAAACATTTTACTTTGATATCAGAGTAATAAATTACACTTACGTGCGTACTTGTGTGCATGCGTAAATGTAGCTTGCCTGTAGTTTCTACTTCCCCCACTGATTTTGTTACTTTTGAGTCAATAATGAAATTCAGTTTAGTCAGTCAGTCAGTCAGTCAAACAATGGAATTTTTTTGCTGCTTGCATTACAGTAAATGGTTATCTAAAGAAAATTCTGATTATAGATTTAAATGGTATATTTTTGGAGAAATTTTGCTATGTGATGATGAACTATTGAGGAATTATTCTCTGAGAAAGCCTTTTATGTAAATGAGATTACCAAGTATTTTTTCATGTTGACCGTTAACATGGGTTACAACCTCTTCAGGGAAGAATTGGAGAGGAAGAGAGAGAATGTGTCAGCAGTTGTTCATGCATGCATGAGTGTGTGTGTTTGTCCCAGGCCTTGTGGTGGGAGGATTGCGTGCAGATTAGACTCAGCAGAGCTGAGAAGAGGTGGCAGGGGAGTGCTGGAGGCTCAATCATGATGGCCTTTGTGCAGTTGTCTTAGGCAGCCTTGGCCTGCACTGTAAAATATTGTCAGGGTTTTAAAATATTTTCCAGACATGTTCTATTGTGAAAACTGTTCAGGTTAGGTCATTTTGTCTTGTGACAATTTAAATCGCTGAAATAAATAAATAAATAAATAACCAAACTGCCCAGCATAGATTGATCCCACTATGGGAGAATACTATTAAACCCATGTGCTTGAATAATACATATATACATAATATATATATATATATATACACTCCTAAAGGAGAATTAGCAACACCTGTTCAATTTCTCATTAATGCAATTATTTAATCAACCAATCACATGGCAGTTGTGGTCCTGGTCAAGACAATCTCCTGAACTCCAAACTGAATGTCAGAATTGGAATGAAAGGTGATTTCAGCAGTTTTGAGCATGGTATGGTTGTTGGTGCCAGACGGGCCGGTCTGAGTATTTCACAATCTGCTTAGTTACTGGGATTTTCATGCACAACCATTTCTAGGGTTACCAAATAATGGTGTGAAAAGGGAAAAACATCCAGTATGCTGCAGTCCTGTGGGCGAAAATGCCTTGTTGACGGTAGAGTCATGTATATATACATACATGTATATACATATATATACATATAAATGTGCTTTATGTTGGTATAATTTTCCATCAGCCATCATCAGCATCCATCAGCTCTCTCATGACTCTGCCGCTCCTTTACACTGGGAGCTTCACTCCCCCACCTAGCCCCCAGGGTTCACTTGATGTGATCACTGCACCACATTGCCCCTCTCTGTCCCAGAACCCCCTGTGCTCAGCATGGGCCAGTTTCCGGATTCCCTCCTCTCCTCCACACATCTGGAGCACAGCTGGATGAGGGCACGGGCTGGGCGTCTCTGTCATCTCTAGTGTATCAACAGGATGCAAGGTGGAGGCAGGTGAGTCACGTATCTGGAATGGAGAAATAATTTTCCGTGCTACAGATCAATGCGAGTCATTAAGCAGCTGTACGCCATACTTTAGTAGGCGGAGGAAAACCAGCCTCTTGGCCCATATGCTTCCTGCAACTCCTATCTATCAGGGTGTCGGAGCTGCCATGCTGCACTCACTCCGAGCAGCAGGCAGGGGCCAGACGCAACAGGAGGTCCTTGTTTGAAAAGATGCTCGACTCCGCCAGAGATGGAGACATGGATAGTGGAGCGGTGCAGACGGCCAGAGCGGATCTGTTTACCGAGAGCTGTCCAAATCGCCACAGTTAGTTTGTATTTTCTCTGCACTTTCCCTTGACTTCTCAGACTTGTTGACATTGAATGTTTGGGCCTCAGCAAACCAGTGCTCAAACTAATTAGCTGGCTAATTAAGGCAATTTTCCAATTCTGGGAGAAATTTGGGTGACTTAAAATGTAAATCTCAGCCAAGTGGATAGATAGCTCGGAGATTGGCCATAAGTGAAGTTAACTGCAGGGCTGTGCTTGGCGTTCTCCCTCCAGTGGCTAATTGATTTAGCATAACAAAGCATGGACTGACATTTATTCATCACTGTGGCATTTGAGATTGCTTAAAATGTCCTTCCTCTATGTTAATGGTGACACAAAATGGATTTTGTATATGTGTGTGTTCACCGTAGGCAGTACTGCTCTTTTTTCTTTCTTTTTTTTTTTGAGACATTGAATACCTTCACTCAAGTAGTCCCTGACTGCTCATAGATCATGTGACACTTTGTAAAGGTCTGATGACCAAAATGTTCCCAGCTGCACATTATAATTTAGTGACTAAAAGTAGTAAAGCCTTTCCCTCCATTTGCAGCGCTCTATACACATTGATCTATTAAGTTTATGTTGTGCACTTTCAAGTGGCTAGCTCTGAAATCAAGGTGCCTGGGAAGAGACGGGCATTAGTAATCCATACTCTCTAAATGAGACTCCATTAGCATAGCACTTCTGTTTGCACCTCAAATGATTGGTTTGCAAGGCTGTATCAGCCATGGGGAACGTCGAGAGTCTCTTTCTTATGGGTGTTTTAGACAGAGAATTCCCAATGTGGTCAAGATCTGTCACTACGACCCACTGGTCTTCAGCATCTGAGAACTGATTCAAGAAACAAAGAGAATGCAAGTGATTATTTTGCCAAGTTTAAAATCGATTGAACATATTCAACAGTAAAGCAACAGTGAAACAGATTTACAGTATCAAAGACTTTATCTTCCTTGGTGGTGCTTGATAAGGCTAGCATCAAGATTTCTGTTGCTCATTTGGGATTGTGGATTAAAAGAACTCATAATCCTAAATTACAAACATTTGTGTATGACACCTCTAATTATGCGGTTAATTGAAGATACATGTATTCTTAATTTTCAAGAATAATCTAAAATGCACACTGTTGATTGTTGACTGACCAGTCCTACGTAAGCAACTTTTTCCATCCACCATTTTTAACAAATTTTTGCTGTTTTCTGATACAAGTCTGTTGTGGATCTGTGAGTTTAGTTTTAAACACGGATATGATATGAAATAGAAATGGTCCAAAAATGTGCTATAGTGTGGATGTCAGGACACTTAAAATAGTGACAAAAGGTACTCAGAGAGAATTGTCCCCTTTTCCAATTGTTTTAATAAATCTTGTTATCGCCATCTCTGGCTCGACCTGGCTGATATGAGAGAAGTGGACGAGGTTCAGTCCCTAGACTCTCTCATTCCACAGGTTGGGCTGTTCGGCGACGTGACAGAGAACTTTGCCCAGCAGTTCTCTGCCGCACAGATGCAGATGGAGGCCATCCGGCACATCATGCCCCGACGGCTTGCTGTTATGTGTGTAACATAGGCAAGCATCACTCACTCTGCAAATCAAGTATAGTTTGAAACTTTATGTATTACATACTAGACAATTTGGATCTCTCTTTGTCTGACAGAGATATTTGCTTTAAAGGATGAATATGGAGAGTAAGGAAGACATAGCTGCTCTATATCTCCATTCATTCCCTCTTCATAATTAAATAGTCAGCTCCATGTAGTATGGAAGCCATTGGCTCGGCAGATGTAGCGCTATGTTAAACTTTATGTCACTTGAAAATGGTTTTCAAGTGCATTCAGGACTGAGATCACCTAGCTGTAAAATGATCTGTTTTATGGTGCCATTATCAGTGCAGTATTTTTTAAAGATGCAGTTCACTACACACTCACGGGACATAAGAAAATGTGAAGAAAGGGATAAGACGCTGACTTTCATTGTGTCCTTCATAATAGTCCAGATTTTAATGCCTCCGAAATTTATTAGTGATGCACTGTAAAACCAAACGGCTGTTAATAACCAAAAAATGATCATCTCTTTCTTTGTGACAACTGTTTGTTTCTGAAACCGCACCTCGGAATCTCACATTGTGGATGTTTAACTGTGGTTTTATGTTGTTTACTGTTTCAGAGCCAAAAGATGAAATCAATAGTGACCTCTGTGACATCAAAGTCCAAGTAAAACAGAAATATGGATAGCGAGGGGAGGAGAACGAGCTGGGTGCAGGGTCATTTTATTGTGGTGGTCTGAATGTGACTGGTGTGTTCTGTTATGTTGCTACATCCCCTCTGCCAGCATTGATACTCTGTATCTGGCAGTGGTCCATCATTCCCCCCGCTCTTGTATACAAGGCCCGAAGTCACCAGCAACGAGAGAGAAAGTGAGCGAGTATGTGTTTTATTCCTTATGTCCTTATTTTGGGTCACAAGGGAGGGGCTTTCTTAGCTACTCAGCATAGACTGGCTGGAGTCTATTGATCAGGCTGTGAGTCCTGCCAACTGAGAGAGAAAGAGAAAGCGAGTAACGACAGAGAGCAGAAAAAAAGACAAAGATAGAGAGAGAAATGGGACAGAAGAGAAAAGAAAAAGAGGAAAAAATCAACTGAAAAGTAGAGGGGAAAATAAAGCCGACCTGGCTTTTTTGTCCTGCCTGTAGAGGAGAGCTTAGATGAGTTTGTTTAATTCATCACTGTCTTACATTCCCTTAGACACCACTGGGACTATGCTGTTCATGTGCTGGGATGCTGTCCCATCCCAAAATGCTTTTTTGTGCCTTACTATTGTACGAGGGACTCAAATCAAACTCAAGAGAAATTTAATTTTCCAGAGAAGTAGATGATTTTGTACTTATCCTTCAGCTTCTTGATCAGATCTAGCACAAAAAACGCGTCTCTAGATAACGATACGTGGCTTTCTGAGGTCAAAAGTGCTGACCTTTATTTATAAAGACGGTTCATATGAATCATGTCTCCCAAAACCGTTTGTCCTAAAATTAGAAGGTAAGATTCAGGTTTTGGGGTGCTGGAAGCCAATGCAAAGAGGCTGAAAAATTATGAGATGTATGAAAAAGATGAAAAAGATTTACTCCCTCAGGGAGAGAAAAGCAGTGTTGAGAGTGTCCCTCAGGACCAAAGCACAGCTCAGACTATAAAACATAAAAAAACTTTGAGCTGTCTTCTGCCAAACGCTACACAGAAAGAGTGGCGGGCTGCGTCTCGAAATGAGCAAAGGGGCTTGAACCTTGAACCCTGATTGATGAGGTCCAATGGCTTTACATGGAGTCATTATATTGCTGCATGTTGCACAACAGCAATCATATTTTACATCATGTGGATAGTGTGAATATTAAATCAAGCAAAAAAGAAAGTGTATGTACTTGATAAAAGGGTGATATTTATCTGGAATCTGGAAGAACAGTTGTAAAGTGGGAATTTGCTGGGGAAAAATCAACAGATTCAAAACGTTATAAATTGCCGTGGTTATGGTCTATACGCTTCAGTTTAATCTGCTTGGGATGATGAATTATTTTGGTTTTGAATCCAACGCAAAGCTAAACATAGCACTTGCACAAGGACTGTTGGAACATTTGCAGCAGGCTGTGATGGCTGCAGCCATTAGTCAATGAATTAAAAACTAATTAGTTTCTGCTTCTGTGCTTTATTTGAAGAGTTATGCACAGGTGTAATGAAAATGTATAGGGCTGTTGATTAGAAGGAGAAGAAAGATTTCAAAGATGAATTTTGACTCTGGATTTTCCATAGTGGACTATATTATGGAACTTGTGAATGCCATGTGGTTGATGACCATGAAGAGGCTGAGAACATTGATAATATTATTTTAATTGTCATGTTTCTATTCAGTGTCACACCATATCCAGTTAATTTCCATCAGTGGCAAAAAAATATTTCTTATAACATTTCTTTAAGCATTGTTTGGTGAGTGGAACGGTCAAACAAAGGGTGATTATGAGAACTCTGTCTATCGCCCCATGCTGACCTTTCAATCACACTCCAGCTAGCATTTAATTTACAATCAGTGCTAATCAAATGGAAGAAAGCACTCAGTCGCTTGATAGGCCAAATCCACCACTTCTCCACATCAACAGCAGTTGTCCTTCATCAGTAGCACTAAAGACTACTGATAATAAAATTCAAGTGCATTTCATATTGGGAACTGATAAAACAGCTTCTATACTATAATGAAATAAATTATAGGACAGAAATTTTAAAAAGTACCCAGAATTCAATCCTGTTTTTCAGTGACCATCAATGAAGAATGACATAAGGGAGACTGGGAATGTTTGTAACACAGCGAGCATTCTAACACTACATTCACTTGTGGTTTATAATTTGATTTATGATCAATTTGGTGCATGTTAAAGGGATACTCCACTTTTTTTGGAAATAGGCTCATTTTACAACTCCCCCAGAGTTAAACAGTTGGGGTTTACAGTTTTCGAATCCATTCAGTCGATTTTCTGATATTTAGAAGAATATCAGTAATCAGACAGTTTCTGGTCCTACTATTTTTTCCTACTATGGAAGTCAATTGGACCAGAAACTGTCTGATTACTAATATTCTTCTAAATATCAGAAAATTGGCTGAATGGATTCGAAAACGGTAAAACTCAACTGTTTAACTCTGGGGGAGTTGTAAAATGAGAGTATTTCCAAAAAAAGTGGAGTATCCCTTTAAATGATGTCATCAAAATGAGCAGATTTGTTTAATTTAAGGCATAATATTTACTCATAACTTCTAAATGTTAAAGATTTTTTTTTGTTCTTTGTCCAGGTTTTATTAATTTGTTCAATATATTTTTTTTAAACAGATGTTAAAGCAAAATTTTTTGCAACAATCTTTAGTACCCTCTTTTTTTAGCCCCATGTGCAGTGTGTAGTCACAGTATCTACCAGCAAGGGCACACAAGGCCATGGTAACCAGCCAAACTCTGACCTCTTGGCTGAACTCCTTAGCTTGAGGTTATGGGACCAGCTAGAAACACATTCAGAGAAATTCATACATTTAACAGGTCTCGATCTACCAACCTCATTCTGCATTCGAGTTCAATGAATGATTTTGAGCTCTGCCGTTTAAGTGATTTTTGGGATGGATGCAGGTATGTAATGTTAATATAAGTGGCATCAGTAAGCCCCCACCTTTTCTGACAGGCTTTCCTTCAGTGTCCCGAGTCTCTCAATGCCTTTGTGCAGACTTTTTTTTTTGTCACTGTACGTGACTGCTTCAAACAAGCCTCTGGCTTAATGCATTGGGTTTACCTAATAGAACCAGACTGCCTTTCTTTTTCACATCATTGTGCGCGAAGCACGCCAGTCAGCCGTCGCGCTTTTGTAGTCGTGCAGCGCAGAGGCTATTTGTTCTGTCCGCCGGAATGAGGGGTCAGTGGAGGAGGGAGAGCAGAGAAAATTGGAAACAGTCACAATCACAATGACAGCAAACGGGGAGAGCGGTAGAGAGAGACGAGGGGCCAGAGTAGAGAGAGAGGGATGATGACGCGAGGTGAAAGGGTAGAGACTGAAAGATACTGGAGAAGGAGGAAGGGTAGGAAAGCGACAGAGGGAGGATAAAATATGGAGAAAGGATGAGGACAATGAGGCAAATCAGTCTCAGCTGAGGGCGCAGGCAATTAGAATAAAATGAGCTGGACCTTGGCAGAGGCCAAGACAGGCAGAGGGGCTGATGGGTGAGAGAGAGAGCAGATAAGAGCGAATATCCTGGTGATTAAAACTGAATGATTAGCCCAGTCCACGCGCACCACGAGCACGGTTACTGGGGTCACCTGCACCCTAAAGGGACAAAGTGTGTCTGACAGTAATGAGATCAGGTCTGCTCAACTCCCCATTGGAGCACCAATAGCTTTAACTCTGTGTCTGCACTTCACCGCTACTCCATTTCTGACATGCTTCCTTTAATTCCTTTTCATCCTAGCACCTATCAAAACATCTCTCACTATGACATAGGAAGCGACAATTATACTGTTGCACCACTGTCAAAACTCTCTACTCTTTCTGACAATTCAGGGTGAGTCATGCAGTGTTTGGTCAGACAGCAGCAGTAGCTGAAGAATTAGCCATAACAAAAGCTACAAAAAATCGCTTTGAGGATAGATAGATAGATAGATAGATAGATAGATGGATGGATGGATGGATGGATGGATGGATGGATGGATGGATGGATGGATGGATGGATGGATGGATGGATGGATGGATGGATGGATGGATGGATGGATGGATGGATGGATGGATGGATGGATGGATGGATGGATGGATGGATGGATGGATGGATGGATAGATAGATAGATAGATAGATAGATAGATAGATAGATAGATAGATAGATAGATAGATAGATAGATAGATAGATAGATAGATAGATAGATAGATAGATAGATAGATAGATAGATAGAAAGAAAAAGTTAAAAAAATATATTGTTTAGCTAGTAGCATTGCTACTTGTGGTTAGTTGCAATGGCACAGTATTCAGCCCTCTATAAAACCAACTGCTTAATACACTGCAGACAATAACTGCAATAGCTAAATTCATGCAAATCGGTCATTAATATTGCAGACAGGAAGGAAGCTAAAACAATTCACAGTGGACAGGTATATAACAGCAGTAGATGGCCACAAAGAACATGGCTGGCCCCTGGAGAGGACCCCTCATTGGTCCCAGGTGAGGGATGGGTTTGAGTGAAAGTTGCTGATGTAGTGTTGTACTTTCCTTTGTGGTGGGTCTGAGGGCCGATGGTGGTCATTAGTGGCAGAAAGCTCTATTACTTGAACAGGCCAGACTCTTTTGGATTTCTGCTGCTCTGGGGACTCGGATGTAAAATCAGAGTATACCCTAGCAAATAGAGCAGCATGGGGAGGATTGAGTGCAGCCTGCCATTCAAGCAGTCCGGAGGGGACAGCTCCATCCCAAAGGCCCTGCACTTCAGTCCCCATTTCTCTTTATCGCTTTGCTTTCATTCTGTTCTTCACAATGCTCTGGACATAGATGGGCCACCTGTGCATTTCTATGAAGCTAAAAACTAGTGTTGGGCGATTTGCGCCATAGTCATAGCATTTGCCTGTGAGATATACAATACAATTTTGGGGGGCGGGGCTTACTTATTTGATCATTAACTTGCTCATAAATTTGCTTATTTTATTACTGTGTTTTATATATGAAAATCTTTTTCTATGTTGATCGCAAAGATGGAGTGTTTTTCCGGTAGTGAGGTAAAAACATAGCCTAATACTCGGAGCATTTCATTTATTATATCTGTTGTGATGTTAAATAAAGCATTTAAAACTGAAAAGTATTTCAACGTCATCTGGAAATTTCAGGACTATTATTCTCCCATGTCGTTACAGATGCAGCATTTTGACTGTACTTTTACATTATTTTTAAATTTCTGAAAGAGTTGGAGTTTCGTCTTTGCGGCAATGGGTTGGACATTTCTGCAAATTGAGAATTGAAGGAATGGCTGCCTGTAAATGTATTATTTTAAATTTGAATTGAAATGAAACCACATGCAGTTGAATTGTAATAACAGTTTATTTTATTCATAATGATTTTTTTTAAATTATATAAAATAATAGATCATCATCTATCTATTTTCAAAACTTCAAGGCTCAAAACAGAAAAGACTTAAAAAAAACTTTGTTCAAGATTTTAAGATTTGACAAACTTTGCTTTTCTAGTTAAAGAAGCAATTATGAATTTATCGGTATTTTCATTCATTTTAATTTGTACTTCTTTACCATTAAATTTAAATGTACACAATTCACAAAATTAATTGGAATTAAAAAAATAGGCAAATGTTATAGACAACATTTAGAACATGTTTGTAACTACATCTGGCAAACACCCACAACCCTCCAGCATTTGATGGTCTTACTCAAGAAAGCCACTCACAAATTTGGGCTGAATGGTTCTAAGAATGGTAAGGAACAGTTCCAGTTATATTTCCATTTAAGCTTGGTTCTGAACGGCACAACTGCGAATCCTTCTTTATTCAGTTGGCTAGGATTCGGTCAGGATTGGTCCCTCCCCTTTCGCAGTGGAAAATAATACAATATCTGTATCGGCTGGGCAGGATTGGCATGGAATGGAATGATTAAACAATGAGAATTGTTTGGTTCGACGATGGAAAAGTAGCTATTGAAAACATCAGTTTAAGCAATTCAAGATCAGCCTTGAGTTGTAAGGTCCTTGAAGGAGTCTAGACGTATTCTCAGAGATAATAGAGAAACCACTCTCTCAGGGGTTAACTTCTCACTTCTCAGATCTCTGAAAGAGCTTTGCTAAAGTTGAGCTCCTTGGGCAGTGGAGCAGTTAATCAGCTTCTCCCTGTGACGTTTTTTTGCTGCATGGGTAAAGATATCATCATGTCTTTTAGAAAGAGCCAGCCAGGCTAACAGCGATTCACACAGATTCAACAGGCAATCATAAAGACCAGTGGGAAGAGAAGAGGATAGCGACCAATGGCTGTGGTTTTCTCGACTGGTTGTGCTTCAGGACCTAATTTGAAATTTTATAACTTAAAATCTGACCCAAGAAAGTACCAAAAATTGTTTATTCTACAAAATTATATAAAAGAATTTCGCCCTCATGTCGTTTCAAACTTGTAAGACTAAGGAACACAAATGAAGATCTTTTTGATGAAATCTGAGATCTTTCTGTCCCTCCATTGGCTGCTATGCAACTGAAACGTTGACTCTTCAAAAAGTCGTAAAAGTAATCCATATGATTTGAAAGGTTTAGTTCAAATTTTCTGAAGAGATTTGATCGATTTATATTATGAACAGATTGAATTAAGACTTTTATTCACATATAAACATTTAACAACGTAAGCACAAGAATCTTCGTTTGAAATGCGAGAACCAGTGAGGTACATTCTCGTGTGTTACACAGTATGTTTGAGCTTCAGCAACTGGTTTATTCTCAAACGTTAAGCAGATTTGGTTGAGGTTTTGGTTTCATTAGGTGAATAAATGTTTTAGGTTTTAGAATGTCTCCCGTTTTAAGGTCATGACCCCCCAGTAGAGAACCAATTGTCTATGGCTCTAGACAGCCATCCACTTTCTCCACAGCCAGCAGCAGAAGTAGAGCCTGAGCCCAGCCTGATTGATTAGAGAAACACTGTGTTGTAGGGATCAGCATGCAGCAATGCCAGGGATAAATTAGTGAAGGTCAATATTTGAATGTTTGACTTGTTTATACATAGTTATTTAGCAGATTAAGACAAAAAACATTGCACATTTTCTCTAATATGTGTGATGAAGTGCTTTCTGCTCCAATCTCTCTCTCTGTCTGTCTGGCACATTCGTGTCTCTCCCTCCCTCCCTCCCTCCCTCTCTGTCTTTTGCTCAGGAGGATGGTATGTGTCTTTCTGTAGACCTGTGATTCTTATTTATTTATCATCATTGTTGGCACATCGTTTAGTAATAATGTGTAATACAAAAAGAGGTTAAATGTTGGCCCATTGTACTGATGCATTAGGATTTTTTTTTGTTTGTTTCGTGACCTGTTGGATACTGAAAATAACTATTTTTTCATATTATTATTTTATTTTTTAGCAGTTTTTAAAATGCACCGGAATTGTCTGATTAAAATCATATATGCATAGCTATAGCTATGAGTTCACAGAAGGTATACAGAAACAGAATAACATAGCACTTGTGACAAAAGGTTCATTAAGGTTAACTTTATTTAACGAAGCATGTAACTTTTGTAATTGTTCAACAAAAGAGTGAAAACTGAAATTACACACTTCATGGATTTCTTGTTTTCTTCAATAACAAATTGTAACCTTGTTTCACTATTCTACAATTCTGTGATTTAAAGCTGAAAGAAAATACTTTTAATGTATTTTTTTCAATGGGAATGCCTAACACAATGTTTTATCCATTATTCACTAGTTTAATGTGCCAACATTTAATCCATTTTTTACATTATTCATCAGCTTTATGTGCCAACAATGCTGATTAGCATTCATAGATACACTAAAAGATTATAATGTTGGCGGAGTGGTGTTTCTTGTTTCAAATTTTGGTCTAACTGGAAGAAGAAAAAAACGTAACAGACTGCAAATAACAAGCAAAAAAAGTCAAAAGAAGGAGTGAGCGGGTCAAAGTGACCCACAATGATACAGAGAGTTCAAGACGGCAGCCGTACATGTGCTTTGTGAGCATGAGCCTGAAGGGCATGAGATCCAGCCTGACTGAATTGAAGTTTGCTCAGTTTTTACTGAAAGTGAAGAAATGGTTACACCAGACACCTGCAGAGTCGTATCTGAAGGCTAGCCACAGACAAACCTCCTACAAGGGTGTGTATGCTCTGACCGCTCAATCAAACCTCAGCCACCACCTTATGAATGACTCATCATCACTGTGTGCTTAAAGGTTCTGAGAGTTCAAGGCAATGCGGGGACAAGGTTGTCCCGCTACTCCTCGCTCTGCTGGGCGTCAGGTGGAGGACAGGCGGCCGGCCTGCATGAGAGGCTGACAGTGGCGGTCAGTGAGCCCTGGGGGAGAAGACGTCCTGCGGGGGGCAGATGGGGGTTCTGTGGCTCGCCGTCAGGACAGGTGGGCCGCTGTCACCCCATCCCAGCAAGCAGGTGGCCTCTTCCCCCCTGGAGGTCACCTTCACACACAGCCGTGCGAAACCTCCTTGCAATATCACTAACAAACCTGCACACACAAATACACCATTATTATGACTAGGGGTCCCGGAGGTCTTTTCTTTTATATAAACACTGACTGATAAAGTTGCATTCTGACTCTCACAGTCAGCCAGGTCCATAACCGGTTCTCATTTAGTGCTGCAATGATGACGAATTTATGTAGGCCAACCCGTAAGTTAGCATCATCCTCGTTCCTTCAACAAAAACTCAATAAGGTTTTTCTATTAGCTTTTGTATTATTGCTCTGTGACCCAACAAACATGTATGATTTTTGCATGTTTTGTTTATCATGATGATCTTCTCAAATAAATACAACTTCTATGAAGCCTAAATACAATTGCCAGAAGTAAAAGGCTAAAAACAGACTACATATTCCGACAACGCTCTCATTATTTAAAGCTACAGTGAGTAGGAATTTCTCCCATGTAGCAGTGAAATTGTATACGACTACCAAATGAATATTACTTTCTAACCCCTCCCATTCTGGGGTGTTTTAACTCATTAACGCGACGAAAAGTATCCTAGATGTCGTTCTAGTGTTATGCACAACCATGTTATAGTTATCTAAACAACTTTAAAACTTCAAATTTACACAAACAGGCTGAATTAGCTGTCGAGAAGAAAGCAGGCAACTTCGCTGTCCCTTTTAAAATCCTTGCTCCTAATGAGCTCTTGGAAAAGCCACTCCAATATTGACTTTGGTCTTGTTGATTTGCCTGTTCCGTTGCCGTTTTAATTCTCTTTTTCACACCCTTGCTGATACATGTCCTCAAGAATAGGCATGATCCTCCATCTTCAACAGGTTGCCAGCAGTCATGAGTAATCTACCCCTTGCATTTGTCATGGAGCCACTGAGTGTAAAAACGCGAAAGGCAAAGCTTGAATTTACAGATATGTCCATCTTTGGCTGAAGTATTTTCAAGATGGAGGCGCAACATGGCTACCACCATTCGAGTGACTCGCTCGTATGTATTTTAAATGGCAGATTCTATGCTTAAAAGAATACTTGATTACTTGGTGGAAGTAATTACATATGAATGAGCACATATACTTGGGAAAGAAAAAATGTTTTTTGCTAAGAATCAACTTTAAAAAATGACAGTTTAGCTTTAAACAACTCTGACAACTCTCTTTATTTTAAAAACATTTTCCCTGAAAGATTGAGTTACAATAGTTTGTAAGAGTGTGATTATAAACACATCAAGGCTGTGAGTTGATGAGTTTACCTGTTCGACGTGATAATATTCAATGCAAAGCAATGAAAGTAAAGGAAAGGAAAGTAAAGCTATAAACAGGAAGTGCTAACTCGTTTTCGGGGTTTGGCCTTCAAAACTACATCATCCCTGCTGCACTGTATTGTTTCCTGAAATACATGCACCATTGATCATCCCGGATCACACCGTTCGCTTGCTCCTGTGACCAATAAAGCCTAATTAAAATAACAAAGTTCTGTCAATAAACCGGGAACAGTTGTATAATTACAGTGTGCGTGAGGACATCATAAGCAGGCAATGTCATGGCCTTAACGAAGGAAATAAATTGATTGCAACTAGACAAAGCGTTGCTTTACGATGCCCCTCTCCTCCAACACACAAAGGCAGTCATAAAATGCAGCCAGGGGAAAGTTTAATGACAGTCTTAAAGTGTCTGGCCCCCTTTGTCACTTTCACTGCCTTCCCCTCTACATGACAATGGGAATGGCGTTCTCTTTGCTCTCAGTACTCAGCCTCATTAGTCGACTCTTTCCTTCTCTCGATCTCCGATTCTCGTCTGTTCTCCCTCTGGAGACAAGTGAGTGACAGGTTTCCCCCTTAAACTGTGCATTGCACTACTGACAGACATACACACGTCTCTTGCACTAAACTAATTTGTGGCAGGAGCCAGAAATTGCCATTCCCACAATGCTTCCACGAGTGTGCTTGATGGTGTGTGGAGCGCAGGGCTAAATGTCAAGGAAGGATGTTTAATTCCACAGCCCATGATTTCATCCAAAAGCAAACATTTCCATCATTCAGCTGCTCAGATTTCAGGGCTGATAATTCAGTCCAGGCAGGAGCAAAGCAAGCTTTCTCGCTCCCAGGCCAGAGGTGAAGATGCCAAGACCAAAAGCTGCATAAGGCCATCCAACTGCTGAGCTTGTGCTTCTGACGCAGGACACATCCTTGTTTCTCACTCGGGTTTGCTGACTCTCTCTCCCAGCTCACGTATTGGTTTATTTAAAGGGATAGTTCACTCCAAAGTTAAATATTGTTATTATTTCCTCGTTCCAAACCTGTAGATTTTTCTTCTTCTTCTTAAACCACAACAGGAGAAATGGTTCAACTTGTACGATGTAAAAGCTTTGTGCGAAGAACTTCTGAAGTGTCAGTGTTAATCTTCCCCTTCAGTGAGCTGTTCGTTTGAGACCTGCTGTGCTTGAATCAGTGAGTCATTGAGAAAGACTCGGTCTGATTCATGAACAAATCATTCAGACTCAGACAATTCATGAAACAGATGTCACTTTTTTCATGTACGTATGGCTTCATATGTCTTGAAAAAAATGCGTTTCTTCTATGACACTTTATTGTGCTTTTGTTGTTTTTAAAGCTTGAAAGCTCCAGACCCATTAATTGCACTGTAATTGCATGCAAAAGAGCGTATGGTGCATTATTCAAACATATGGAAATATGCGACAATGAGTAAATGATTCGAGAATCTAGCCCTTAAACAAGCTAGAGAAGGCATCTCCGCACAGCTTCAGCTAGGGAGCCCATTGCCTGGTAGGCATCTGTGTGTTTTTCCA
This sequence comes from Cyprinella venusta, assembly GCA_038021265.1. Classification (NCBI taxonomy): domain Eukaryota; kingdom Metazoa; phylum Chordata; class Actinopteri; order Cypriniformes; family Leuciscidae; genus Cyprinella; species Cyprinella venusta. Next base: position 20,682,270 of record CM075883.1, on the reverse strand, counting down.
CCACCAAGAAGACTTGAAACTCAAATTTGAGGGCTTCTCAGTGTCATGCAGTGGAACTGTTAAAATGTACTTCTCTGTCTGTAATAGCACAACAGTGAAGTCTTTTGTTGAAAGTTAGATGGAGAGACAATGAAGGGTACAGTATGAGCAAAGTTTCTTCAGTTTTTGTCACGTGTCAACATTGATTCTCTCTTAGAATATTTTGCAGAACACCCTGCAAAAATAGTTATAATATTTTTGTAATTAATAGTTATAGGTTAATGGGAGTATAAAGATCATTTTTACAGTAATACAATTGTTAAATGTTCTATGTATTTTCTTGATAAATCGTATATAGCTATATTTAGTCCGCTCAATAGGTTTGTGTCTCCCTTTCTCTCCTTGTAGATCTCACAGTGATTTACATTAGTTCATCCTTGAAAAAAGGGCTTTTGTTCTTATAGAACAATCCCACAATGCTCTTATAAGTGTGTACTGTTTGTTTGTGCACAAGTGAATTCGGAGACACTACTGACTGAATGTTGATCCCTGATCTCCAATTAAGTGTGCATCTCTTCTGGGGCGTGCAGGAGGGCATGATTGATAGGTGAAAGGTGAGATAGACTCTTTGATTCGCTCTACCACCCAGACAGAGATACAACTCATCTGTAACTTCTCCAGATGACCTTAGACTCCAAACAGAAATGCAGTCTCTTATAAACAACCACACTCACTTTATACATCTGAGCCTAGCTACTCGACTACTTCTTTCTTTCTTTCTTTCTTTCTTTCTTTCTTTCTTTCTTTCTTTCTTTCTTTCTTTCTTTCTTTCTTTCTTTCTTTCTTTCTTTCTTTCTTTCTTTCTTTCTTTCTTTCTTTCGTTCGTTCGTTCGTTCGTTCGTTCGTTCTCCTCACTTTTCTTACCGCAGATGAATCATAAGGCCATCAATAGCTTGCTGTCTGAATGTGTAGGGTGAGGGATCGATGGCTCTGGTCAGCAGTGTGGAATGGACACAACTCTGGGTGGGTGAGTGAAGGCCATGCACAGGTGATCCATAAAGCCTAGTTTGACATTTGATCTAACTGGAGGCCAGCGGCCTGTCTGTTCTGTCATCAGTTATGTTGAGAATATCCGAGACATTGGAATTTCTGCATTCAAGGCTGCATTTCGACGTTATACTGTATATTTACAGTGAAACATTTGGTTTTAGTTTTTTTCTGATTCTTCTCCGTTTTTGTCCTCTTTATTCTACTACTTCTTTTGCTGTTTCCAGTTTATGTTTCCCCTCTCGATTCTTCTTCTTACACAATTTGTACACAACTTCTTAATGGCCTCAGTCCCCTTTAAAACCCATATGAATACGGCTCCCCCCTTCCTTTTAGTATGGGTTATTCAGCATGTCCAATCCGCTGAGCAGAGGACATTGTGTGTTCATTTATTGATATATGACCATGACACCTACATCTGTGCTGTCCTTTGTCATAAATGCATTTTACATAATGTGATGCGGGAGCAATACAGGTTGTTTGCCATTAGACTTCGTATTTTTGGTAATAACACTCATTTTATAATAAATCCAGATGCAAAACAAGTGTAAAGAACTATAAAAGGGAGTGTAATGTTGATTTCATGTTAAAAGTGTTTTGATAATAATAATAATTTTATTATTATTAATATTAATAACAATCCGCCATTCAACATGCGCACCTGCTCTTAAAGGGTATGTTGGATGACGCTCGGATTGGTTTATTTCACGTTACGCCCAGACAACAACTATGAATAATGAAGCTATTTCAAGTTTAAACCCCTTTTAAACTTACGTCAGGTGCAAGAGTCATTTATCCCGCCGGTAAAATAGCAACAGCGCCCAAGACCCGCCCACAAAGTTACTTGCACTTTGCGCTTGATACTTGCGTTTCGGGTCGTTAAAATAGGGCCCTATGTGTATTTTCCTCATTACTAAGCAGTCTTATGCATAATCAAATCAGCACCACAGAAATGTTGATAAAACTCTAGCCTATTCCAATTCTGTGAGGTATCCACTGCCATGGCAGTTTTAGATTTAATTGCAAGGCTATTCTTAGCAGGAGCGCAAAAAAAAGCTCTGGAGGGTTTAGATATTTGTGAGCTGCTACACGAAATTAGGCAGTAAGCAATTCCCACACACCCATGTTTTATTGATAGTACAAAGTATCCTCTTCACCAAATGTCATAATAAGTACCGGCTGTGGAAATCAGACAGAAAACAGCATGCTCGAAGCAGATAGATCTCATTTAATACAAGAATCCCACTAGCTATAAGCACTAAAACCACCCGAAAAAAACATGCAGTCTCAGTTCATTAAAATGAACAAATTATGCTAAGCTAGTGCTGTGAGTTTGGAGATAGAGATAGAAATATAATAATAATAAATAAATAAATGAGTTTTAGGGGTGTCAGTTTAACATGTTATTTTATGGTTTGGTTTGTATGGAAATTTCATAGTAAGGAATTTTAATATATTATTGGAAGTATCGGCTTCATGTTTTTCCCCCGTCAGAACTAGGTGGACCATATATAAATAAAAACATGCTGACTTCTGAAGTTTTTGAATTCTTTTAAATTGTCAATAACCATAAATTTGTAACTCGTACCCATGTACCATTTTATTGTCGCTCGTCCTCTTGAGATCAAGAGTGCTCGGAGAGCATTTTGTGAAACAGTCAAGAGAAATGAATTTGGTTCCCAGTAGGACATGCTGGACAGGGTGAGAGAGGCAAGTTTGAAGAATGAGGCCAATGTAGCGCCCACCACACACAGACACAGCCTCCCGAGCCACATCGACCAATGCTTTGATGCCAGCCTATTCTGTGATTTATTCATGCACGCCTGCCTGCTCTTCAAAAGCTTTAATTAAAGCTGGCTACAGCAGTGTCATTCCTCAACAGAGAGAACAGCCCAGCAGGCCTGCTCACTAACACCTTGCACCACTGAACGAAGAACTGTGTAGTCCCGTCGACTATAGATCGCGACAGTGACCAGATACTTTTTCAGTGGTCTTGGATATGGAAGTATGTTTCTCATTCATTTCCTCCTTGGAGATTAAAAAAGAAAAACAAAAACGTAATTATCAGCTCCCAGATTAATCACAACATGATGGCATTGTGTCATTTGCAATGCTTCATGGGTGTGGATGGTCGTCGATGAGCATGTTTAACAACTTTTTTGACTGGTGAATCTATTGACCGGCCCACATCAGGATTACAGTGTCATTATGACTAGTTAAATGCCTGAAAATTAAAATCACACTGACTTCATCACTTAACAAGCTCATGGTAAATCTGACCTGAATTGTTGATGGATGAATCAATTCACTATGGAGAAACTGAATGGGAATTTCACTTTGGAACCCAAACATTGCACACTATAAAAACTGTGATGTCATGACTATATGTTACCGTTGCAATCTCCATCTATCTTTCTGTATCTGCCTCTCTCAGATCTGAATATCAGCCGTCCCATCATCAGTGACAGTTGTTAAGCTGAACTCTCCTTCTGCATGGCTGTTTCGGCACAGATAAAAGCGCCAATCCCCTCCCCTCCATCATTTCTTATCCTACCCCATAGGTCTCGGAGGGGCAAGACATTGTGCGAATCACTGTAATTTATATTCTTTTTAAATTGTTTCCGCTTTTTCCCATCATGATAACCATGCATAGAACATCTGTTTTGTGCTGGAAGGGATGGGCAGCGCTTCTCAGGCAATCAGATATGGAAGAGAGAGCAAGAATGTTTAAACTTACCTGCCAGAGAGGTCAGACACTGCATTCGCTGTGTAACATTACCTTCCCTGCATTCCTTGGTCTGATTTTGAGTGAATGTAGCTGAGGACATGACATAATTGTATATACAAACTGCACATGCAAGTTGGACTTTTAGTGTGTGTTGATGTGAATGATGTACGTGCGTAAAAGTGATGTATAAGATGCAGATTCATTGAGAGAATCATCAGGAAATCAGATCCCAGGTCCCAGACACGTGCCATTGCAAAGGAAGTGGAATTGTATTTTGTAGAAATTCCGTGCCAGACTCTGAATGTGTAGAAGTTTGTGATGCATCACTTTTCCTGAGGCTGTCATTATGACTTGGGGGTATGTTATGCCGAATGCTGATTCAGTAGAGATTGACAGGCCGCTGTATGTGTATGTGTGTGTGTTTCTCTCATATTCAGGCTGTGTATGTTGTTTTGTGAGTAAGCACCTGTGATTATCTGGGCATGCATAAGTGTGTAATTTATATCTTGTCTTATGGTGCACATTTATGTGTTAGCATAAGTGACTCTGTGTGTGCGTGTGTGTGTGTGTGTGTATCGGTATCCATGTTTGCATAAATGTCGGTTGGTGGTAGCTGGCCGTTAGAAGTAGTGTCTGAAAGCCTGATGGGTAATTGATGACAGCACATGCTCACTCCCTCCTGTGGAACTTGGCTTCAGCCTGCTTACCTCCCTGATCTTCAAAAGCTCACTCGCTTTCTCTCTCATACTCACACACACACACACACACACATATACTCACTGGTTGAAAGCAAAGAAAAACAACAAGTGTTGCATTAATCAAACGGCCTCTTCTTTCTAGGGGAATTGTAGCACTTTAGAGAAGCTGCCTGGTCTGCTCCTTTAGTAGCACTAGATCACCCAGCCAAACATTTCACCCTCTCTAATGCGTTTTGATGACTTTTCTTCAGCAGGAGTCACGCAATTATAATTCAGATGCTTCACTTTTGGATGTATCATGCTTAGAGCTATACAGCAACCACATATTCGGACTCTTAAAAATGTATGAATGTTATTGCATTGGAGAAGAAAATATCAAACCAACCAGGTAGCACTGACTTTACACTAAGACAGCACAAGCACACTTTAAGCCAAACATTTAGAAAAAAAATAGTTTTGGGGTTTTAAATGATGTAACAATAGATGCACAGTTCAGAATTAAAACAGAAAGTGTATTGCAGTGCTCACAAAATTGGAAAAAACTTTAGGGAAAACTAAAACTAAACTTGTCACCTTTAATCTAAATATGTGAATGCTACTAGCTTTGGTAAATTAAAGTTCTCTTGAGATTGTAGGTGAGCTCATGAGCAGATTGAAGGCCAAAGCTTATTATTCTGTCAGCTAACCCGATGAAACTGAATCACAGTATGTTGTTCTGAATAAAGACCTGTATGCACTTCCATATTAATCTGTCACGTTATGGCCTCTGAGACACATGGCCCTGTCATGGTGCCTTGATAACAAAGTTGGCATTTTCCTGCAACATATAAATATGTATAATTCTGATAAGTATAATTGAATAGCTTATATACACAGAGGGTGAGACAGGAATCTCAGTCTGTCTCGCACCCAGAAAATGGCTGTGCACTCCTACAACTCCCTCAAATTGAAAAATGGTGCATTAGGAAGGTCTTTGAGTGGATAAAAGCAACATCTGGTAACTTGTGTTCTCCGCTTAACCTACCAGCCTCACCCCAATTCCACAATCTTTTTGATTGAGTTGGGAGAACCTTTACTCATACTTTTGTAAGACAAAGATCTATTACAAAATATTGTTGTTTGTTGTTTTATGTTTGACTCTGGAGGGACATTTATGGTGTCCATGGTCTTAGCAAACACTTTGGTTGGAGTGTCCTGTATTGCTTTGGAAAGTTTGAGTGAAAGATAAAGACAGAATGTGTTTTTCATTTTAAAACAGCTAGATAGAGTAGCATGTTAGGGTTTCCAATAGATTTTTTTCATGCCGTTATATGGAAGCACTCCATTTTACTACTTTTTAATAACTAAAACTCAAAGCACATTATAACAACAAAATTTTATTAGCAACATTTTGGTTAAATCTACCTTCCCCAGCATTAAAAAAACAAGCAAAATTATCAGCAAATAATCAAAAATAAAGCACAAACTTAATTCTACACAAAAATATATACCATTACGTCTAAGCAAATCATAAATTTTTTTTATACATCTTTTTTTTTTTTTTAAAGAGTCTGTGGGATTTATAATTTGGACAGTTTGTTTATTCAGAATAGACAGCCATCAGTGATTTTTTTTTTTTTTTTTAGTATTTATGTTTTTTTTTAAATAGAAACAGATGATATAGTTAGAGGAGTGGCTACATACACAGCCATGCTAACCAGCCATGTAATAAATAAATAAATGCAAACTTATTTCCTGTAAATAAGTAGATATATGATATATATATCTTCGCTATATGATATTGTGTGGGTGTTTTTGTCTTTAGAGTGAAATCTGATTAGGTCTTTGTAACTCAATGTGCAAACTCTTTCCTCCAGTGTCTTCCATTCCACTTCCTATCCTTGTATCTCAGGCTCATCCCACAGCAGGCATCACAGCGAGCAGATTAATGACTTAAACAGCGCCGACATGGTCCCAAGCTCACCAAGAAACAGAGAGAGAGAGAGAGAGAGAGAGAGAGAGAGAGAGAATGAATGTGGTGCAGCAGGAAGTCTTTCAGAATGACATTCACACAGAAGAGCCCAGCGAGTTGAATGAAAGCAGCATCAGGAAGAAGATGACATGATAGAATGGGAAACAAAGAAAGAGAGATGGGAGATGGGATTAGAAGCAGAATTAATTAGCGTTAAGGTCAGAACATGACAAATTGTGGTTTTCGAAAAAGAGGGAATGAAAGTGAGACGGGCAAACAGACGTAGCAACTACCTATGGCGCTTGGAAAATCGGTTGAGGGAGAACGAGAGAGGATTGTGCATGACAGGTTTTGACTGACATCTCTAATTAAAAGGTGCTGTCAGGGGCCACAGTGCAGGGAGAGAGGGGCCCCATCAGCCCCTGAGACTCGTCCCCGGAAATGATTGATGAGCAATTGCAAGATAAACAAGACGCCCCATGAGCTGAGCTGCAAACTGATGTATGCAGTATTATAAATAAATCTGCACCAGAAAGAAATGATAAAATAAACAAGACAATGCAGGCAGACAATGATTTGCTGTTTCCAGAGAGGCAGGGCTGTGTGTGTGTGTGTGTGTGTGTGTATAATATGTTTTCTGCCATGCTGGGGTAAAGTGATGGCTGGCTAACAGACGCTAACAGCAGCTGGTTTCATGGCTGAGACTTTGCTGAAGCGCCTGAACTCCCACACTCGCGTGCAACAAAACTGCAGCCTCCTGGGACCTAGCCAGACTCTGCCAGCCATAGATGCACCTTAATGCGTGCGCCTGTAGCTTTTTACTGAGCGCGCATGCCCTCGCAGATGCCGTATGTGTGTGCGAAAACACGGCCGAGTATAATGTGTGTTCTTGCGTTGCCTCCTCGCTCTGCAGTTATTAGTTGTTGGAAAACATGTGTACTGTCATAAAGAGAAGCGAGCTGGGAGCTCTTCGGATACGTTCACCGTATCATTATCAACCAAAGGGCAGTGGGATGGTAAAGTGTGAATGAATTATGAATGGAAAGTTGAGGATGTTCTTGCGCATGTTTTCCCCACAGGATGCGCTTCACTGCTTATTTGCATCAGCTAGGCGCTGCTGGTCGTAGGTCTATATGAAATATATGGCTTTCTCTCTCTCTCTCAACAAACAAAGCCAAGTTTTAGTACGTTAAAAGCTGACATGAGTAGAAAATGTACCCTATTTGAACACAGTTTAGAAAGGCTACATAATCTACAACAGGGGAATACAAAAATGCTGAATAGCTGTTTGGCTGTTGGTTAATTTAACCTGCTCAATCTTAATACTCTTTCCTGGTCTTCAAGTGAACAGCTCATTAGTATACGTTGTATTTGTATAGGAAAAAAAAGTGTGTATTTTAACAAAATGCATTAGTGTGTTTTCAGTTCTGACCGACTATTACCATGCCGACCAGGTTATCATTGTAACACATAGTTAATAATTGTGCACAATAAGTTCAGGAACATGATTAAGGACATAATGAAAATACCAACAAACAGCCCTATTTTTATTTTATTTATTTGGTAGCTAAATACAGTGTGAAAGTGCACTGGGTTCATCAGCTTTCACATCCTTTCCACATTTTTTTTTTGTTCTAAAATGCATTAAAAAAATAAAGAGAGGTCATTGAAATTATTATCATAACACTACTATTAAAAAGGTTGGGGTCAGTAAGAGGGAAGGATTGTGCAAGGGGTGTATGAAGCAGAACTGTAAGTTACATTACAGATGTAATATGGGTTTCAAATAGCGTTTCATGGTAACTTCAAGACTTTTTTTAACTCTGCATGACCATGAACACCTGTATACAAGTGTGTGTGTGGCGTTAGTCACTGGTGCACTGCTGCTTCTCTCTCTGCCTTGAAACAGCCGCCTTTGTACTTCTGCCGAAAACATTCCTCAGCACTAAAATTTCTCTTCCTCTCCTCTCTCACCCCACCCAACCCCATCTCCTTTCTTTCTTCCTTCCATCCATCCACCCCTTCTCTTTCCTTTTTCTTCATTTCTGGATCTAGGCCACAGAATGGGTCGATGATCCTCTACAATAGGAAGAAGGTGAAGTACAGAAAGGACGGCTACTGCTGGAAAAAAAGGAAAGATGGGAAGACCACGCGGGAGGATCACATGAAGCTCAAAGTACAGGGAGTGGAGGTGAGGCCGTTCGTCCGCACCGTAACACCTCGACTCGCTAAGAAATCGCTCAGGTGCAAACAATGGGCGCACTTTAGAAAAGAAGCCCTATCACTTGGACATGAGCTCCGATTCGGCTCCATCTTTTTTAGTCCACATGTGAGAATGAAAAAAATACACCTCAGCAGCCCGAGTTTAGTTTTCCCCTGATAGCAAACAAAATGGAAGCAATTGTTTGTACCTTATTAAGCTCAGGATGTTTGCTCTGCTCCAGAGTGCCGGTATTAATCTTCCCCCATGCTGGGAGCCACTGCCATCACAGGTAGACTGTAGGGCTCTTTTCTGCTTTTCCGCGCCCTGGCACGGCCCCGCTGTGTGTGAGAGAGTGCTCTTTGATTTATCTCCACTCGTACACACATATACACATGCACCAAACAGCGTGGGTGCTGGATCCAGAGTTTTACTCTTTTGTTTTTGGGGGTTTGAACGGAATATCTATCATTTTGTATGGTGTCCTGTGGATAGTTGAGTATGCTGAGGTCAGGTGATGTTGTTTTGCATATCTAACTCCAAGCTCATATTATACAGTCATATAGATGACAAAACGCACACACACAAAATATTTGATACACTTGCCAAGATGTGCATTATTCTCTGCCTGCTCTCTCTTCATGGTGCTCTCATTAGACAGTGAACAGACCTCACTTAACAACCAAATCGCTGCCAATCATTTTTTGGCAGTGTGTTTTCTCACAGCAGATGTTTCAGAGGAAGTTTTGAGTTTCTACAGATTATCTGTTAAATTCACCAGCTTTCCCTCTTAGGTATAGTTCCCAAAAATAATTTTCACTCGTGTTGTCCAAACCAGTTGGATTTCGCTTTAAACTAAATGTTAAACAGAATGATTGCTTTTATTGTTCATACAGTGATGGGAACTTTCAAGCTCTAAAAATGGCAGAACTTCATCATAAAAGTATAGCCTATACAACTCATGCTTAATATTTCATGTCTTTTGGAGTCATATGATAGGAAAAGACCGGAAGAAATTAAAGCTGTAAAAATGACTGGAGTATGTTTTAAAATGTTCTACTTCAAAATGTTTAATCCATTGAGGTACTTTCTATTTCTTTGTAATTATTGGTCAAATTTGTTTGAAATTTAAAAAAAAATATATATATATATTATTTTTTTCTAATTCACTGAAAATGTTCAATTCTCATTCACAATTTTGCATATTCACACACATGTAGTGTACAGTACAGTACAACTCATGCAACGATCAATGAAATTTGGCATTATTTGAGATCATTTGTCTAATGACTTGTGATATATATTCCTCACACAAAGCTATTTAATGACTGTGTAAGACTTTAAATATGGCACACAAGTCAAACAGACTATTTTTCTTGTTCTTTTTGGAGCTTGACAGCCCCTAGACGTTGTTTGTGGCTTGAATGATTTAGTAAATCTCATATCGTGTCCATCAGAAGAAAAAAAAATTCAGTCAGTAAGTGATGACAGAATCTTCATTTTTGAGTGTACTGTTCCTTAAAGGACATTTGCAGAGGTAAAAGTCTCACAATGCATCGGCCAGCAAAGTCTTGTAAAGTTCAGATATACTGTATGTGAGAAATGCTGTAAGGATCTTTATAGGCCCCTGTCATGTCTGAAGTGTCCTTTGACCCTCACACACACTGACTATTGCTAAAAGAGCTCATTTGAGCTGAGGTAACTCAGAGTTGAACTCACCCACTGAGCTGTAGAAACACTCAAACAATCTCCCCCTTTCTCCTTGTTCCCTCTTCCTTTATATCTCTCAGCCAGGAACGCCTGCTTGCATCTGGCAGGCTTATTCTCTAACATGCCTCCATATGTTTTTTCCTGTGTAAATGGCTGTGGCTTACAGTGGACTCATTTCAGAAGGATAGCAAGAAGGCTTTGGGTACTATGGTGGACTCAGCAGAAAATTGCATGTCTGGCAAGCAGAGAAAAAAAAGAGTTCCCAGTGCAAACATTTCCTAGCTCACAGCAGGCTTAAATGGATACGTCAGAAAGAGATGCTTAAAAGAACATCCAAGTTGTACTTTTTCCTGTAGTAAAATGTGACCATAGTTTTCTCTGGTCGCCATTCACTTTAAATTACTGCAGTTGGACATTCTGATAAACATTTCCTTTGGTGTCACACAAGAATTAAATGGGTTTTTTTTGTGGCATAACAAAACATCTCAGGTTATGACTGTAACCATAGTTCCCTGAGAAAGGGAACAAGACGATGCATCAACGACGCTTTGGGAACGCTCAGAGCATGAATGCGTCTGATGCATCTATGTCAACTAGTCCAATGGAAGGAATGAACTTCACGGGCGGGTGACATCATACATCATGACCAGGAAGTGATAAAAGAGCATCCGGTGCTAACTGGCATTAGCTTCAAAAATTGCCGAAGCAAGCCGATCACAGGGATGCGGGAAGTATGGCAGAGTGATGCATCGTTGCATAACGCATGTTATCTATGTTAGAATTACTAAGAAATAACATTAATCGATTATGTTCACAATTATTGTTCGTTTATATATATATATAAACAGAATATATATTTTTTGAGTGGACTATCCCTTTAAGAAATCCCCTCTGTATTTTAAGAGACTACAGTCAAATGACTGTATCTCCATAGGTGAAGCATAATGAGGCATGCTGATCAGATGACTCCAGCAGCGAGTGGACTCCGACGGTTCTGTGTTTTTCTCCTCCTGCTATGAGCAACAGTATAATAGGGGAGCGGCCACTCAGTACGTCCTCCCAGCGCACCCCAGACTGGTGCGATCAATCAGAGCTGTGCTCTTCGGGATAATAACTTTGCCCTATCAGTCTGCCTCAGACCTGTTTACTGCAAACGCAAATAAATGACGTGACCTTCACCTTCAGAGCCGTTTCACTGAGGGATTTTTCTCAAGGAGGGGTGTGTGATAGGTGTCATATTGTGTGGTCTGTGTGTGTTTGAAACAAGGGCTGTTAGAACTCTCTGTCTCCTGGTTACAATACATGGATACTCCTTAGAGTGGCGACTGTGGTGGCTACCCAGTCTCCTTTGCTCTCTCTCTTTCTCTCCATAGAACAGATGAACCTTGAGTCCACAGTAAAACTCCTTGTTCCCTAAAATTGGAGCAAGACGTGTGTTACAGCATTAGTACTTAACAGGGCGTGAAATAGCAGCCTGGCTTCCTGACGTCTCCCCATCACTTCAGGTGAGAGTGTAGACGGTGAGATAGATGAGCATCCCCTCTTCCTCTTCTTACTCGTTCCCACAATGCAACAGGGCCACCTGAAAACGGTATGTCCATTACTGGCTATCTCTAGTTTATATCCTGGATGTAGTTGACGTCTCCCTCGTCTGACCCTCAGATGCAAAGGCCTAATCAGTAAGTCAACCAGCCGTGATCTAAGCGCATAGCAGACTCATCTATATTCCTAATAATTCCTGGCTACCTAACAGCTTTCAAGGATAGCTGTTTTGTCTTTCTATTACATGGCTTTTTAGCACCATCAATTCAAGGGGTGAATCTGATGAATAATGTTGCAGGAAAAGTGCTGAAAAGCTGAAAAGTTAAATGTGACATACACAGGTAGCTGATCTCATCTCTTTGTGTCTGTGCTGTACTAGCCGACTTGAGGGATCATTTTTGTGCAATTTACAATGCACAGTTCCAAAGCAGCTTTACAGAAAATTGAGAAATAATTTAATTTTACTTTATTTTCTTTAGTTAGTTCAGTTTAGTTAAGCTTTGTTTTGGATTTGACATCAAGGGCTTAACCCCTTAGCTGTCACCCCCCTTTTTGAGAATGGGGGTTAAAATGCACTATTCAAACTTAAATGGTTGTAATTTAACAATGCTTTGGAATATATACCCAAGTTTGGTCTTGTTTTAAAGAAAACACTCAGCAGAATATTGCTGAAGTGAACAGCAATTTTTTGAAACACTTCAAAAAATGAAAGTATGAAAAAGTTATGGAAGTTTAAATTTACAGTAAATCAAATATACTGTACGATACATTTTTTTATTTTATATAAAACATATATTTTACAAATATTTTTTACTCTAAAATTTCTATAAAATCAAAGTCATGAATCTAACCAAGTTATGTTCCAAATTTGAAGTTGATATCACAAAAATTGAAGTTCCCATGAGATTTTTTTTAGGCGTAGTACCAAAAATAGCCACCGGGTGCCATTGAATTCCATTGAATTTAGTTGTATACATTCTGCCTTCACAAATTAATACATTTCTGTCCAAATATCAATTCTGTCACAAAATTTGGAACCTTGAGACTCAGACCTTTCTGACAATGTGTTTTGTCAAGATTAGAAAAGGTTTTGATCATAAATGTGAACTATAATGATGCCCAAAAGGGGAGGAGCCTGATAAAATAAGTACCGTTTCTATGGTAACGCAACGTTCAATTATAAAACAGTTTTCACACGATGAATTCTGACTTTATAAGCTTTCAAATGATACCTAATTTATGATAACTACTAATATATGTGATGTGATATAATAAAAAGGTGATAAAAAATAATATTATATTTTAGAGGATAATAAATATGAATATTATCATTTTTAGAGGATAATATTATGTTTTTATTTTTATTGAAAATACTAGATTATATGTTTTATTATGAACTTTTAGCATAAAAACAGAAGTTTCAATGATTAAAAGTGGGTGAATCGACTTTTTGTGACAAAGGTCAGACCTCCTGTTATGATGCAGATTTTTTTGAGGTGCACTCTTGTCATAAATTCATCAATTACTCTTCCTACATAATTTGTAACACAAAACAGGGGTATAATATCTATTTAGAAGTCTTAGACCTTTCCAACGATATATAATTTGTCATAATTAGATTAGGATTTAATAGAAATATAATGAAGTAAAGTTAGGCGTCCCGGTACCGGGACGGTGACAGTTAAGGGGTTAAAGGCCCTGATTTTGCCGACTCACGGCAAAATTCTTTTCATTCTTCGTTTAGGGTTAAAACTAAGGGGCTGTTTACACCTGACCACTTCATGCATTTTCTCAGATCAGATAGCTATCTGGTTTGTCAAATCCGATCTTCAACTCCCGCGCTATATGCTGATTTAATTGAGTGAACGTCACCGAAAGCTACAGATATGAGCTGCATTTTATTGATCATCAGCTAATTTCAAAATCAAAGACGACAATAAGAGAGCGCGGCAACAGCCCTGGTAAGATTCTTTCGTTTCTTTACTTTTAATGAAGATGATTTTGTTAAGCACTTGCGACTTACTTTCACTTTGATTTGCGATAGTTTGCACTTTCATACATATATATATATATATATATATATATATATATATATATATATATATATATGAAGAGTTCAGATGCAAAAGCCTCTAAGTGCCATTTGAAATTTTCTTCTAAAATGATCATTTTTATCAAGCTTGTATATTTAAGTTCAGTGATTTCACTTAAATGGCAATGAAGATTACCTATTAATTGTAATTTAAGTGAAATTACTGAGCTTAAATATACAAGCTTGATAAAAATGGTCATTTTAGAAGAAAATTTCAAATGGCATTTAGAGGCTTTTGCATCTGAACTCTTCATATATATATATATATATATATATATATATTGGTAAACAATTAACAAAAAAATCTTCAGTGGTTAAGTTGATCTCTTTTAAAAATACTATATGATATTAAAACTGTTGATGTTGTGCAGGATCTGTAAGTTTGCATAAGGGCAAGTACAGAGCTGGACATCCATGAATTATTGGCTTAGCTTTCAGTTTCCGTGTGTAAAATCGGTTCTTTTCTAATGTTATGTGGCCTTGTTTGCCCTCAGAAAGTCTCAGAGATTGCTGCACTTCAATAACCAAGGGCCTGATGAAAGGAAGACAATATCCGGTGAAGAATTCACTCTCAGTATATCAGCATATTTTACCTTAGCCCTAAATAAATTAGGTGTTAATTAACTTGAAATATATTCACTTGGTAGAAAGTTAGAGAAGGAGCAACAGTGCAGTACCTGCAGAGTATTTTAATTATAGTCGCACATTGATTAGTTGCATTATTGATTGGTATTGATTTGCCATGCAAATGTTTTATTTAGAAAAAAAGTCTAGATGCTCTTCTGCAAATGTTCTTGTTTTAAATTTTCAAGACACAGTTTCTACAATTGCTATATCAGCAGTACAATTGCAATATATGTCAGAGGCAACTAGGGGTTAAATGTCTTGCTCAGGGACACATTGGTGTCTCCCAGTGGATTCAAAACCAGATCTCACAAAGGCATGTGTCTTATACACTGCACCATATTTTAAATCTGCAAAAACATGTATTTATTTCTAAATTCGAGTGTTTTGCATGTTTTTGTGAGGGTTGTGGTTAGGTGTAGTTATGGGGTTTGGTTAGGTGATAGAAAATCATTAACCTGATGTAAAATCAATAGAAGTTTATGCAGTGTGTGTGTGTGCTTGTGTGTATGTGAAAGATTGTAGCCAGTAAACCTCATTGTCAATAGCAATTCCTGGCCATACCATAAATATTTGTTTTCAGACTTAAATAATTTGTGTTTTGAGTGCCGTAAGATTGCCCCTAGCTGCATCTGCACCAGCAAGAGTGGAGGAATTGAGCACCTCCCCTTTCCTGATTAGCTGTTAATTCAGCAATGCTGATACACATATTGGCCTCCCCAGGACCCAACTCATGATTCTGGCATTCTAATAAACTCCCAAACACATATTGATTTCTCTTAAGTGAAGGTGGCATGGTGGGCGAGTTTTTCATTACCCAGTGGTAATTATACAGATTGAAATAAGCTTTCTTATTTAGATGCAGATCCCGCTCTCTTAACCTCCACTGGCCGAGAGAGCAGCACTACCCCAGAGTGCACCATCCAGACCTCGTCGGTCCCAACACGTTATTTCATGTTGACTCCATCTAATGCGTGATATCAGCCGTGCAAGTACGCGATGAGCAAGGCTAATGGAGCGTGCCTGTAGCTCAATCACCTCTCTCCATTGATAATAATGAAGACAAATGTCAAAGACGCCTTTTTGTAATGCTATAATCAAGTGGGCACCTTCTTGGCGGACAGCGGCGGGGAAGGTTGCAGTATGTCAACGCTATCACCAGTCTGTGTCCAGATTGAAAGCAACAGCTACTTTGCAGGATCAGCGATACGCGGCCGTGTTTATTTGTGTTAACGGAGGCCGCTCTCGGTTCCAATTATCAGCATCTCCTTTCTCCAGGGGGACGTTTGTCTGTAATTGTTTAGAAAATGGCTATTATTTTGCGATACGCCACATGCTGTTGTGAGCAGGGTGTGTCCACGTACAGATGCGGTCGCCGATAGCAACAGCTTGCAAAGCCAGATGCGAGACAAGGGGGAGGAAGTGACATAACAGACTCTCTCTCAACAAACCGCTGCTTCCAGCTCTTGTGTGAAATTAGCAGATATGTATAAACGGATGGAAGTCCAAAACGAAAGTTTCGGCTTGCCCAATTCTCCAAAAACTGTCATAGAGAGATAAGGGACCATTCGGTATTTATGTAAAGGACCACCGGAGGAAAAAATGGGAGGGTCATGTCTATTTATTCTTTGTTGAGGGGAGGGTCATCCAACTTTTACTTTTTATGTAGCTCTCTCAGTCTAAAATTACTATTAATATTCTTTAAAGTTAACATAATAAAATACGAAGACCTTCCTCAAAAAACTAGTTGATGATAAAATCTTGTGATCTGTGACATGATATATTTTTTGCTAATTCTATGAATTAGGCCTTCACTGCACAAAACAAAAGTAATACTACCCACTGGATGAAGAAGGGTCGGCCTCCACAGAACATAAAATATTGTTTTTATTTCATTTTTTGTGTTCGCATTTATGAGGGGAAAAAAACAATGTTACGAATGTGACAGTTCTCTGTTACGGACATGACCACTCTGAAAACGACTTTAAAACTTTCACAGAGACCTCAAACAGAAAGCGCAAAGTCTTTCTTTTAAAGTGAATTTCGTTTTTTTATTAATTGTATCTTAATTTTAATCAATGTTTTGTCAACCAATTGCTTGGATTTAATAAATAAGAAATAAATATAGTAGAAAATAGATCATCATGATACGGAGGCGCCGGCGCGTGAACTGGACTCTCGTCTCATAAATGAACCGAAACTCAGCATATAAGGTACTTCCCTCACAAATGTCTACTTTAAAAAAACTAAATTTCAAAACTAAAGAAAACATGATTTTTTTTTTTCAAATCAAAAATCGTACGTTTGGTATATCGTTACATCTATCGTTGAGATGAGAAAGCAGGAGTTTAGTCGTTTGTCCAGTCATGGTTTTAAAAAAAAAAAACAATGTCTATCTGAACATCTTTGCCGAGTGCAAACCAGAACAGAAGTAATCAATAAATTATCAGGGAGGGTCATGCCTTTTTTCCACAATCATTTTTGAGGGTCATAGAAAAATTGCTGGCGAAGGGAGGGTCAAGTCTTTTTTGACTACAGATCTCACAACTTTTCCGGTAGCCCCTTAAATTAAAAAACAGAACAGTCCCTAATCGATTTGCCTCTCTGTCTCTGTACCCTTCCTTCTCTCTCCGTTTGTTCTGTGTGGCTGCTGTATTTCTTTCTGTGACTGCTCACTCCTGCAATCTCTGTATATCATATGTGTGGAAAGCAGACGTTGAATCCGGTTATGATGTTTTATGATGATGAGTTTGCCGTTGCCATGGTTTTGCAGCTCCAAACTCTTGCGAGAGCGAGAGATTTCTTGAAGATTTAGCTCCGAAAGACTGTTTTCCCGTGATGACTTGCTGTCTCCTCAAGTGTTGTCAATAAGAAGAATCCTCAAAAAGCAAATACAGCAGAAAAGGAAGTGCAAAATATATAAAATATTCGATTGTTTCTCGCTTAGAATGAAGCATCACTATGCCACTATGACGGTGGAATGAAGATCAATAGTAGTCTTCCAATAACACATTTCACAAGAGTACTGTACAGCTAATTCACAAAGTGGTTTGTCCCTCCATCTATCTTGTGCCTTTGATCTGTTTTTATAGAGTCAGACTTCCTCTAGCTAATTCAAAGGCTGGATGGAAATGCTAGTCAGTGCAGTAACTCACCCAGTCATGTCTTTTAAACCCTGTGTAATTAGTTTTCAGAATGCACAGCTAATAATCTTAGCATCGCTCTGACCCTCTCAGACTGACAGCGGGATTTTAGGGCCTCCTCTATGAAGGTGGATGGAGAAGTTTGACATGTTATTACAGAATGAGATGATTTGAATTGTCTACACGTTTCTGTAATTTAATTTTCCAGTAATTTAGGATTGGCAGTGTCCCTTTAATTTCAATTGGAATATGGAAGCTGAATTGGAATTAAAGGAAGTCACTCTTTAAAGGTATAACCATGAATATGTAAGCATTTTAAAATACATTTTTTAAAAGAGTTGTGCATCAATTAAAACCATTCCCATTTAAAGGGCATTTCAATTCAGCTTTAAATGATGCACAACCCTTTTAAAAAGTCTTTTTTGTTTAGTTCTATTCTTGTGATGCTAATGAAAAGACACACTGCACATTTAAAACAGGTTATAATGTATTATAATGTTTGCATATTCATGGATATACCTTTAAAGAGTGTAATGTATTAAAACATTGCAGTACATTGGGTATTTCCAGTATAATTATGAATAGGTAAGTATTATAATGTATTTGATTTAATTCTTAATGCATTATAATTTATAATACATTGCGTAAACAAGCTTCAAGTGATGTATTACCAGCATAAATAAATGTTTCAGGATGAACACATGTCTTTTACAACTCCAAATCAGAAAAGGTTGGGACATTTTGTTAAATGCAAGAAAATCAAGAATCTGTGATTTGTTCATACTATTTAAAAGTACGAAGAAACGTTTTCCAGTGTTTTCACTGACCAACATAATTGTATTTTGTAAATACGAACAAATTTTGATTTTGATGGCTGCAACACACCCCATAAAATTTGGGACAGACCAAACAAATGTGAAAAGATTATCCAAATTAGATTGTCCAGATATGTCTCTTATGGAAAATGTATTGACCTATCATGAAAAGGAGAATCAGGCAATGATGACCACAGACAGTTGAACGACTGTCTTGTATCAGACAAGATTGGGCAAATATTTCACTAGCAAAACTCCAACAATTAGTATCCTTAACTCCCAAATGATTAAAAAGCTTCAACTTTTTGGGGGTTGTATTTTTTTTGGGGGGACAAAATACATTTATGTTGTTCAGTGCAAACATTGGAAAACTTTTCTTTGTACTTTTGTCAGTTAAAAAAGGTTAAAAAGAATGAACAAAAAACAGATTTTTTTTGCATTTTACAAAATGTCCCAACTTTTTTTGATTTGGTTTGTAGTTAGATGACTTAAAATAAAATTGTCGTATGAATGCCACTGATTGCGTGGGCTTTTTAAAATACATTTGTGGGCCGATCAGTGGAGCTGCGCAAAAGACATTCAAGGTTTCCTTTTCAAAGCCACTGAAGAGAAAGAGACATTACTTCAAGGAAAAGCCAGAGACAAGGCTACAGGGTGAGGAACACACTGCTCTTCACCACCAACACCACGTCCCTTGTTCTGCCTCTAATTATTAGCTCAGCTGTGACCTCACCTCCCTTGCCTTTACTCCTCTGTAAAAAAAAAGACAGTGATCGCTGATTGTTTTTATGGGCTATAACACCTTCAGCACTAATACCTGTGCGCCAGTGTAGAGAGAGCATAATGAAGGAGAGATGTCTTTGTTTTGATGTATGATTCTGTGCGCAGCGCTCGAGTCTCTTCTCTGGGAGCGTGGAGCTCACAGCTCATTTGTCAGCTCGGCTGATGATGGAATTTCAGCATTCAGCACACAAATCAGAGCCGAGCGAGTTCAAAGCGACAACACTAAGCATGCAGCTTTAAACTGACTAGCGAGCGCTTTCATAAGATTTCTTTTTTTCCCCTCTTAGGTCATCTGAAATTCTTTTTTAATTACCTACGTCAGGGCCTGGACACTGTTACGGAATCACTTTCCACCCCTTCGTCTAAGAAACGAGAGGATTAGCTTCACTTTGTAGTCGACAGATGCTCCAGTTTCAGAGTGATATGTGTAATGTAAAAGTAAGCCGCAGCATAATTGCGCTGAGAAAAAGAGGTGAGAGATGTATCGAGTTGTCAGATCAGCGGAGGGGGTTCCCAGGAGGCTTCTCTTCAGAAGGATGTTCATAGAACCGGCTGTCAACCTCTGTTTGTCATGGCTATGTTCATTCATTCGCTCTTAGATCAGTGTTAAACTGTCTTTCGGTGCCCCCGTCTGACTTTTGGGAGTGTCTGCTGTGGGATTGGTGAAAAGGGAGGCAGGCGGCGCTAGAGACTCTTTGTGACATCATTACTGTTTGACGTTAACCCTGGGTGACGTTACTACTGTGTGTTTATGATTGCGTGCGTGCTCGTGTTTTCTGCAAGCTCTGCAGAAAACACCCCAAATCGATAGTTCAGTGTGATAGTTCTCCCGTACCTGTTCCGTCAAGGTCTCTGTGCGCGGCACGCACCGAAAGATGTTTACTTCTGCGAGCTGACCGCTAAGTCATGCATTATTGACATGTGGTGTACGAGTTGGAATTTGCTGCTATGTATGCTTAATAACTGTAAAATCAAAATGTAGCAATGTTCCAACATCCCCTCTTCAAAGGCAGCGTAATGAGCAGCGAGAGGAGTTCAAAGGGAATGCTAAAGTGTTTATATAGAGCAATATAACGTCCACAGAGCTGCTTTTTTACAGCTGATATGGAGGGAGTTGATATTTAACATGAAAGGACTGCTTAAGAGGAGTTTAACAGAAAAAAAAACAGGTTAAAGCCTTTTGCTCCAGGCAACAGGGGAAACAGTTAAGCACTCTTCCCATTTAGTCCTGCCATTCCCTGGGTCTATCTTACTCCTTCCTTTTCACAAATTGATCTGTGTAACTGTTTTCCACAGTTGTTTGTTCTTGTTTTATTAATCATTTCATTATTTTCTTTTAGTGGTTTAGAAGCTATACTGATGGTCTTTGTAGATCTGAAAATCCTGCTTCCCCCTATTATTGAATCACGGAAGCTACACCAGTTACTTTTTCCAAAAGATTTATTATGTATCATGTGTCAGACAGAGAGAAACATAGGCATATAAGAATAAGGCTATATGAGAGGAGGTCATTCCACATCTTCTCACCCCATCATCTCTACGTTTCCCTTTCCTCTCACCCTGACATGCCTTTATGTTTCTCTGCGCTTTTACAGTAAGATTGAGCTTGTATACATCACAGAGAGACTTCAACTGCCTTGTAAGGTAACAAAAAACTTATATGTCATACATTCAAGTGGTATAATCCACTTTACACTTTAAAAAAATATTCTTGATGTATACATTTGCATCAGTTGAAACATTCCTTTTCTTAAAGGGATACTCCACTTTTTTTGGAAATAGGCTCATTTTACAACTCCCCCAGAGTTAAACCGTTGGGTTTTACCGTTTTCGAATCCATTCAGCCGATTTTCTGATATTTAGAAGAATATCAGTAATCAGACAGTTTCTGGTCTCATTGACTTCCATAGTATTTATTTATTTTTCCTACTATTGAAGTCAATGAGACCAGAAACTGTCTGGATACTGATATTCTTCTAAATATCAGAAAATCAGCTGAATGGATTCGAAAATGGTAAAACTCAACAGTTTAACTCTGAGGGAGTTGTTAAATTAAGCCTATTTCCAAAAAAAGTGGAGTTTCCCTTTAAAGAACATGCCAACTAGAGTAACAGTGAAATATCTCTGTTGAGTGAACATGTTCATCGCACACATACCTCTAAGCAAAATATAGATTTCAAATATTCAAATATATATATATATATATATATATATATTAATTAATTAAGTAAAAAATACTAAAAAGTAACATGAAACATTCAATTTTTAGTCTTCAGTCTTATAGATTTTACAAGAACTATTGATATTTCTGTAAACCTGTTGGTAACTTTACAATAAGGCTCTATTCATTTGCATTAGGTATCATGTGCTAACAGTGGGCAGTCAGGCTGTATGTGATACATCTCAGTTTAGATTTTGGTCACGATTTTTAGATCAACAGTTTGTGACTGTTTAGACATTATAATATGCAACTGTCATAAACGTGTCCAATTACACTCTTTATTCCCCTCTCTCTCTCTCCTTAAATACTTTTGCAAACTACTGCATGTGACTTTCCACGTAGTGAAAAGGGCATGACTGAATGACTTTGACAGAATATATGAAATGTGTAAAAGATTCTCGCTTTGGTTCCCTCGTGCTACTCTCGAGTTCAGCACTGCAGTGAGATGTCATGATAGACATCCAGTTTCCATTTTTCCTTCCCCTCTTTCCACACTCTGACAGCTAACGTGCTCTGAGAAAGTCCCGTGACATTGTGCTGATGCTTATATGACTACCATAGCTACCAATATAGATAAATTAGACATTTGCAAACATTTGCAAAATGACAGTGTGGACGGTCAATTGTGTGCAGCTTTGAATGCTGCATACAATGGCAAGAGTAACTCTTAAGGGCCAGAGAAAAGGTGGAAATGGTCTTAGGAAACTAATTTATGAACATTGAATAGTAAGTGTGTGGCGGGGTGGGGGGTGAGGTGGAAAATCTAACACAAGAAGCATTTCTTAGACTATTCAGATTACAGATCAATCTTCTGCACAATGATCCTCACACTGAGTGAGCTGAAACACTTAAGGGTCTCTTCTGTACAGCGCTGAATCTGTTTGCCTCAACACTGAGGCCCACAGTACACGTACTTGAGGAAACGCACACAGTCACTCACTCGGCACACCACAGCGGTCATGCCAAATCCACTCTCTTTCTTCAAGGATTTGGGATTAAGGATTCCCCTGTAGGAGTAAGATGGATCTATTAGAAATGCCTCTGAAAAGTGGACAGGAGAGGAGGGGTGGCAGAGAGAAGGAGAAAGAATCAAGGAGGAATATCACGCATAGCGGACAGAGTGAGAGAGAGGGAGGGAGAGAAAAAAAAACGCTATATAGCCCCAGGCAAACAGTGAACAATTGCTACTCTGCCTCATGTAACCCGCTGCAACCTTAAACAGCAAATTTTTTTCAGTCAATTAATTTCTGCTGGTTGGAGATGGAACGCTCACTCAGGGGGCTTTATATGTCTCACTGCACTGAAGGGCATTAGTCAGCAATACAGAGCTTTTTCTCGATGACGCTGGGCACAGAATCATCAACAAAAGCATTATCAAATACAGAAAGCATAACACTTCCCCTAATGCAATATCAACACTCGACTATAACATTAAATGGCTTTTGAAAGTGTTTCAGCTTGTGAGATTGTTTCAAGCGATTTTCTCTTCTCAATAGCGCATGTGTGGGTGCGTTGTATACGTCTCGCCGTGTTGAATAGCAGACGGGCTGTGATTCATCAGTCCCACAGCACTGTATAAATCAGACTCTATCTATAGAGTGAGAACAAGGCTTTGTGTCTTCTCTCATTCTTAACAAGCTTCAGGCACTGGCGCTGCCGATTTCTACTTGGCCAATATAAAGAATGGCTGAAGTGACTTCTGAAGTGAAATCTTGGTGAGGTATTGATGTAAGCTTAGCACAGCTGATTGTTTCAGTATGTAAACAGGGATATTTGACTATCACAGCCCATCAAAACATCAGGCTTATGCAAGAGGACTTGCAGCATAAATTACCTGCTGCTTTGTATTCGTTACGGATGACACGGAGCCAGAATACAAATGCAAGCACAAAAGTTTATTAAAAAAATATAAATATAGGTAATCTAAGGACATGAGTATAATCCACAAAGCGCAGGCAGAAGAACAACGTCAGGAACACACGTACAGGGCCAATGACCAAGAAGCAACAACTAACACAGAGAGGTTTAACTAGACATGTTAACAAGGGGCTGATGAAGGAAACATGTTGGTGATTTGATGTCATGGGAACTAATGAGGGTAACTATGGCAACAAACAAGGTACAAGGCAAAACAGGAACCAAAAACAGGAATTGAACTCGGAAACAATGGGAACTAAGAAGAATACACTTCAACATGAATTGTGACAGTATTATGTTTTAATATGAATCAAATTCACACTAATATAATGCAAACTCCTACAGAATGAAATCCGTATTAATGTAATATGTCTAATATTATGTAGTGAAGACTGCGGTTTTAATTTATATTTAATTGTATATTTAATATATTTAACTCAGGGCCTGGTTTACCACTATTGACATTTCTAGCCACTGGTGGACCATAGACAGGCTAGGGGAACTCATATTAATGTTAAAAAACCTCATAAAGTGAACTGTTCATGCCATGGAGCCTTTAATGTAATTAAAAAAATATCTGAATAATATAAATAATTTGTATAAAATTTTCTTGAATAATTTTCTTGAATAATTTTGAATAATAATTAATTAATGTAATCATTATCCTATTTCTTTATTTGTTTTATTGCTTATAATGTTTATTTTTCGTTATTGTGTAACTGCTAGTTTATTTGAATAATTTCTTTAAAACCATGAAGCTAAACATTCATAGTTTTAAAGAAACATTTTTTTTTAATTTAAATTAATATAAATATATTTGAAAAAAAAAAACATATATATATATATATATATATATATATATATATATATATATATATATATATATATATATATAATTATTACAATAATTTAAATATAAATGTGTAATTGATTGTATTGGCTTCTAATATTTTCGGGATTGTGACAAGCCTATTAGCCAGCATGTTTTACTGACCCAGACACCCATCAGCCAGTCATTTAGTTAGGGGTCAAAGGATAAAGTTACAAAGCAAGTAAATAAACCTGCTTGGTGGTTATGTCAGGAGAAAGAGAGAGAGAGAGAGAGAAGTGTGTCGGTGAGGAGTGAAGGAGAGACAGCAACAGCATGAATCATGACTTCAATAAAGAGCCCAGCACAGATCAATACAGCCCACAGCAGAGCGAGGACACTCTCCGGCCCACACAGTGTGAGTGTGTGCACAAGACATCGGTGTGTGTCTTGTATGTTAGATGCTTGTGTGTATTAGTTCCGTGCAGGTTTGCCCTTGCCTGTGTGCATGTCATGTGTCTATAAATGTTTGATGGAAAGTGGCTCTTTTAGTCCAGAGCAGGTATAAGCTTACTCATCTATAGCACACTATTTAAAAACAGTCCAAGCTATAGACAACTCTACCTTTATACCTGCTTCCGTGCAGTAAAGAAAAGATTGTAATGTGAGTATAGTCAGTCCCATATCTTGATAAGTATGGAAAAAGAAAACAATATTTGTGTTAGCCGACTATTAATTGGCAGAAGGTTGTTATTATTAATTGAGAATTTCCAAAAATAAATAAATAAATAAATGATCATAAGTCTGATGCATAATAAGTGTGATGCACAATAAGTGTGATGCATGATCTGATAAAATGGATTTTGACTTGGTCTTGGATTTGGCCCCTTTAAAACTCTCAATTAATATAGCAAACACATAATTCCGAAGATTTATTCAATGCATTATGCCATGGCCGCATACAAAATCTCTCTCCACTTTTCAGGTCAATTATCATGCATTAGGATTGTTCTTCGTTCGATTTTGTTTGGCTGGATTCCACAGCACTGAAACCTCTATAGCTGTTTTTTTTTCCCCTCTTTTCTCTCTTTGCTCTGCGACCTCATCAGCCTTGTACCGCAGCCAGAGGCTGGCGAGCGTGAAGGGCTTGCTGGTCCGTAGCCGTCGGGGAGAATGGGCCATCTCCAAGGCGAGAGCAGGGACACAACACTGGTCAATTCCCATTAACACAAAGAGAAGCACTAGGAAATGGAGTCCCGGAGACTGTTGCGACTGTGATCTGCAGGAGTCATGACAGCGTTCAGAGCCTATGCTGCTCTGGACACTGGTGCCTTTAAAAGACACGTGCTACACAGTTTAATGACTCCAAAGTCTCTTCTTAGTGAGAGGGAGTGAGGGAGAAGAAAGGCACATTATTCCTCCTTTTTTCTTTTATAATTTGTTCGATAAAGGTGAAGGACGTGTCATGGTGGTGTGTGTGTGCATGGTGACTGAGCAGACTGTAAGAGTGAAATCCTGAGATAAAGCTCCATGGCTCTCTGTGTTTAATGGAGCTTAATCCCAAGATTTCACATCCACAGGGTTGAGAATTTAACCCAGATCATCTCACCGAACCTTCTGCCATACAACACACACACTGACTGGATAATGTCATTTGCTTCTCTCATACACATACCAAAAGTCTAAGAGGTCATTCACACAGGACACATTCTTGCGTTCAAAATAGATCGACGTAGCGCAATAAAATGGAATAAATCTAGGGTGTCTTGAGATATTGAACTGTTTTTAACTTGACAGCATCACAAAATGTCCTTTTTACTTGTCTCACTCACATTAAAAGAAGTGTTTCTCTGTATTGCCACTCTCGTCATATTGAGCATTGAGATGCCTCTATCAAAAGCCAAGAAACACATTTGACTGTTAGGCAGGTCTATGCCATATTATGCCTTAGCATTTCTACCATTAATTTAAGTTACTGTATATGCAAGTTCTTTGTTAGATAGATAAACAGAAATATGATGGGTGGGTAGATTAGGGATTTGGGTTGAAAAAAATAGAATGTCTGATTTCTTTTTTTCTTCCGAGGAGCTCATTTGTTTGATTTAGACACAGATCACCTAAAACTGTGGCAAACTGTTTTTCTCTCTGTTTTGATTGTGCTTTTGTGAGGGGATGTGCTGATTGGCACCTGCCCAGGAGAGAAGACTATCAACAGTCCAAGCCTATGGGGGCATTGCCCAGGTGAGCTGAGCATGCTGGGATACTGACCAGCACTAATGTGTCTCCTCTGACTGCCCAGGGCGAACATACACACAGTAATTGTCTAGGGAGTTAGATAGGCCCAGCGCAGCACTAAACTTTGACAAACTCTTGGGTCCTAGAGAGCGAGTCAGTGAAAGAAGAGAGGCTTGTGTATTGTTTAGAGGTGACTTCAGCAAGTGCATTTCTTCTACATATCTGTGTGCTTGTTTGACAGATACAGTGCCACATTATGCCCAATGGCAGAACACTTCACTGTCGCTGTTATACTCTTACACACATTGATGCCCAGCAGTGCAGTCACCATTTCTGTTTTCCGCTGCCAAAGCTTCCCGCTCCTCCTCCATTCTTCTCCATGTAATTAGTCCGATAATGGTGTTGTAAATGATTTCATCACCTGTTTCACTCAAGAGATTCTGATATTCAACAGCTGGAGTTTACTCCATGTGTCATTGACAGCAATAGAAAAAGCTGTAGGTAGAGAGATATTGAGGGAATGAAGTGTATGGTAGGTATGTGATGCTGCCTTTAACATTAAATCAACATCACTTCTAATCACTTTCACGATCTTATTGTGACTTATTCAATTTGCATATAATTAAAAATAGGTTTTTGATTTAAATCAAATGACTTTTCTTTTCTCCTGACATCCATTAGGTCATTATTGGATAATGTTAACCAATAGCCAAATGGATTTTAAAGATTGATTTAGCAAATTCATTCGATCTGACTCCATTCCATTATGTATAGTAACTATATTTGGGCTGGGAAACGATTAATCGCGATTAATCACATCTAAAATAAAAGTTTGTGTTTATATAATATATGTGTGTGTAGTGTGTATAATTATTTTGTATATATAAATACACACACATTCATGTAAACATTTAAGAAATATTTGCATGTATATAATTTATATATTTATACAAAATTAATATTATACATAAATATTTGATATATTAATAACACATTTTTCTTAAATATATGCATGCATATGTGTGTATTTATATACACACACACACACACACATATATTACGTAAACACAAACTTTTATTTTGGATGCGATTAATCACGATTAATCATTTCACATTTCACAATATATATATATATATATATATATATTATATTATATTTGAATATACATTTTTACTAAAGTAAATTCATAATTATAATTTTTATAAGATGAGCCACCATAGTTTTAGAGTTCAGACTTTCCAGTTTGGGAGTATGCCAATTAAAGTATACCAAAAACAATTGGTAATGGTCATATTGAGTGTAAATTGTGAATTTTTATTCAATTCAGTTTGTACACATTTTATGTTCTATTGATGAAGAATAGCTCAAAGCTTGTCTGGAAATGAATGTCACGAGCTTGTCACGAAAAATAAAAAAAATACATTGATACAGCATCAATTCGAACACATAATATACACCCTTTTTTCTTCTTTGTTTTTTTTCTTCCTCTTTTTTGCTTTAGGAAGTGAAAAAGAGAGAAAGAAATCTGAAATTGCACATTCATAATTATCACCACACTGTGATTAAGATTTGCGAACTTCCCAAGAGGGTTTGAAGGCAGCATAAAAGTGAAGAAAGATACTATAAAACTCGCTCTTCATCTAAAATGGTGGTTTATGCAAACGCTTCCCTGTGGTCAGCCAGACAGTGTCGTCAATGAGAGTCAGGTAATGAGAGAAGAAGATGGATAGCTAGAAGGAGTATGTGAGTGGTGGGGGGGGAGAGAGAAGGCCTCTCAGGGCTAACGACATTAAGCGCCGCTGATGAATCGTCACCCATTGAGCGCTATTGACTTCACCTGTGTGCCTCTGCCAATGGCACAACACAGAGTCTGCAGTCACAGGCTCAACTTTTTTCAATTAAAAGAAAATTTGATTTCCACTGCCTTGGCCTCTGACTGAGTGGGGCAAGTGATGGCGTGATTGATGTGCTGGTGTACGATTCAGGATGCCACCCCACAACCTCAGCCTGGAGCCCTGATAATCTCATGTTGCCTGTAGATATGGCCAAGTGTGGGCTGGAGGTGGGTTTACCTCTCAGCTGTTCATCATTGATGTTTACAGATCCATCCACCTCTCAGTGTCACTATAATCACCAATATGCACCATAAAACGACTGCTGTGACCTTACCCATCTTGCAGATCTTTGCAAATACACCCCATTTACATCATATAACCTTTAATCTGTTCCCACAAAGTGGATGTGTGCATGTGATGAAAAGATGAGGAGAAGCCCGAGGAAGCGACAGCCATGTTCCAGCTTTGAAGGAGACTGCTTTTCTGAAGAGAGATGTAAAATCGATCCTAATGATCACTTGTGACATTCATGTGCAACTCATTTGCCTCCATTATTTCCCTATAGTGCATTAGATGGTGAGATCTGATCCATCTCTAATCCGGTGATGTTTTTAAAGGGTGAACATGTTTGATCCGCTGATCAGCCTGCAGAAACGACCCTCTGTAGATCTCATGTAAATGTATGGTCATGATGGCATTGATTTTGCTATATGTTTCAAGGCTGTATGTTCCGAGGCAGTGACTTTCTTAATACGTGTAGTTATGTAGTGCTGGATGGTCAGCTAATGCAGTGTTTTTAACCAAACACACTGCACCTCATTTCGTCAAGGTCACCTCTGCCATTAGATTAGCATATTCAATGGCTTTAAATATTTAACATTGTGCCTCCTTCCCCCTTCTAATAACCCCAAATTGACCAAGGATAACTGTAACTTTCTAAATCCTGCAATAAAATGTATAGCGGTTTTTACAAATACATTAAGGAGCACAATTGTTTTCAGTGATGGCAAACTCAGCTTATTATAATGATTTCTGAAGGATCATGTGACACTGAAGACAGGAATACATTAAAATTTTAAATATAGTGAAATAGAAAACAGTTAAATTGTAATAATATTTCACAGTATTACTGTATTTTTGACCTAAATTCTTACTGACACCTACATTTTGGATGATTGTATGTATTGTAATTTGCTTATATTTATTTTAATATATTCATTTGCATCTAATTTGACAGCTGAAGGACTATTCCTCATTTAATGAGTTGGTACTCATCCTGGTAGGCTGCTTAGAGCCAGTAATGCAGCAGAAAACAAATGTTTTAGTGTATTGGCATTGCTGATTTACTTAATATGGTTTTATAATTACATTTTTGTAGGAATTTTCCACAGACCCCTGGAGGTGACTGTGATAGTTGACCAGAACTTGAACAGTTAATCATTTTAGTACAGTTTATGTAAACATGACTCCTTTTGCACAAGCAAATTGCTTGTTTTATATATATATATATATATATATATATATATATATATATATATATATATATATATATATATATATATATATATATATATATAATATTAAAAATACAATAAATATATATATATATATATATATATATATATACTATATTTAATATAAAATATTAAATATAATATATATATATATATATATATATATATATATATATTTTTTTTTTTTTGTTGTTTATTTACAAGACAACCGTGTTTATTTGGGTGGGAGGTTAAGGGCTTGTTTGTTTCAATGGGTCTGTCACACAGTGTAGAAATTACAGCATGGAGTGATGGACACTGAGCCGAGGGCTTCTTTTTTGTCTTTGGTTGCACAAGGTCAGAATGTACCTTGTCCGAATGTGCAGTCAAGCAGCACCGCTACAAACATGTGCACGCAAACATAGATTCATGAACTCTATCTTTTCCTCTCTCACTTCTGCTTCCTCTCGTTCGCACACATAAATTTGTGCTCGGTCCTTGGGGACCAGGCCAAAATGTCAACCTGAGCACATGGCTGCCTCCTGCTACTGGAAGCTCTATGCTTAATTCACAGCAGCACCTGCTGGTGGAAACGGGCACAGAAAATACCCTCATATGAGAGAGAGAGAGAGAGAGAGAGGAAGGGAAGAGATTAAGAGCGAAAGTACACAGGTATGGTTCGTGACGTGTATCTTCCTTGACTCATAGTGGACCAGCATTATCTAACTTTGAATCCAAGACACTCACTGTTGTGCTGAAGTTCAGACAGACCTCCCAAAGCTAAGGAGTCTAACGAAGTCTATTCCCAAATTGAGTTCAGCCTGAATCAAATGTGATATTGAATCATCTAGACTTTGCTGGCATGTAGGAAGTTGAAAAGTTCTAAAAGAAGTGGAGTTGTGAAGGGAATTGAGCGTAAATTGTCAAAGAAAGTCATTTTATAACAGATGGCAGGAAGCTGGTTGAGTGTCCCATAGAGACAGTAGTCGTAGTGGTATATAGTAGTCTTTTCGTACTGAGTATATTTTTAATTTCCAACAGAAAAATCCATTTCAGAACAGAATGCAGGGATGCAGAGTATCAGTTACCGGTCGACGTTGGTATCAGTCTATAATGGATATTACATAGTTATTTTGATTTGTACATGAAAACTCTGAGGCCATATCGAGAGTCTTATAACAGTTTGTTTATATCATGCTACAGTATGGTATGTACTGTAAAGCAATCCAGTTTAATTGTTTTCACATCTGCGTAATGTCAAATATAAAAGTAAGCCTGCTGTCTCCTGCTTTTTTATCTCCTGCTGTCGCCATGCAAATCAGAGACAGAGAGAGAGAATTATAGAAAGGACATCAACAGACTTGGACTGTGATCATTCATTCAGGCTGAGGTAATTATCGGTGGAATACAGGAAACTGTCCTATCAGCAGATTCACACACACGCACGCACAGTGATCGACACAACAATTGTTTTTTAACAACAAGTGTTCTTCGGCCGGCAGACCCCACCTGCTGAGCGACCATCACGCTCTGGGCTTGGCTAATGAACATTTGAATGTAATTAGAGAGCAGTATCTCTGAAATTAGGCCTGCCATAGCGTTAATTACACAATTACTGACATCGGCGACTCAATTGGTCGATGGAAGGCGGAGGGGGAGGGAGGCTGGTTGTTTGAACTTTGGACGCAGCTTTGATTCATAGTCTAGGCTTTTGTGGAAATATCGCCTTTGCCAAGTTAATTTGTAAAGGCCAGCATATTTGGGAAGAGAAAATCAGGCTGACCTTTTCCTGAAACAATCCCAGCTTTTGCTCAGTCTTTGTCTTTCTCGCCATGGCTGAAGTCTTTTATTTCTTTCTCTGAGGTCTGAGCTAACCGAGTGCCGTAGCATTCGATTAATCAACTTTAATAGACTAAATGCGCATCAGAATTGTTGTTGGCTCGAATGGATGTTTTTGTCTTCTCTCATTTACTGTTGATTCCTCTCGAATTAGCTCACTTAAGAGAGAAGGGGAGACCGGGTCTTGTTCAATCATTGCTGTTAGCTTTTAATCATCTTTTTTGCATAGCAAGCCTCGCGACGTCGTAATGAGCTTCTATCTGGACTGTTTGCAGTAGAGTCACATACATCTCCACCATCATCTCTCTCGGTGTGAATGTGCCAGTGGCATGCCCACACTCTGGAGTGCTGTCTTTGTGCTGGACTGTAGTGTCACTGCTCTGTATAGAGGAAGACCATATCTCCAGTCACCCAGCCAGCCTGGAGCGCTCTTGTGGCAGCTCCTCATCAGCATGGCAACTCTGCTTACACACTATCCCCAGACTTTTTGGGAAAGGTCAAAGGAGAGCAGGGTGCACAGGTTGACACACTGGAGGTGAGGCATTCATTAAGTCATAGTGTCATATTGTGTGGGCAGTAGCTTCACTGTTCCAGCTATGGTTGTCATAACACCTACATTTCAGTAGTCGACAGTAATGTGATTATGATAAGTAGTTCTGATATCTCATCATGAATTTAATGAGATAGATTCTTTAATTTAATGAAAATATTTGTAGTTTTCATGTCTAAAATTGTTATTTTACATATACTAGTATTTATTGATGTTTTGAAATAACTTTTTGGTAATGTAATTTTTATAGTTTTAGTTACAAATACCAACACTGATGTTGTACGGCACCAAAGTACTGACATTTTTGAGTGTCATTTTTGACTGAGTATTATTAACTGCATTCATTTTGAAGAAACTGCATGATACAAGGCACTTCCACCCACATCTCTTCAAAATGTTCTCACATTAGACAGACGTGTCCACTCAGCTGTCTGCTTAAGCCCAAGTTCAGGTGAGAGAATCCTCCTCACCTCTTTATAGCTCTACACCTCGGCTGCTGTATTTATTGTAGCATTTTATGGGACCTTTAAAAATTCCCTGATGAATTTTGGAGCCTTATGAAAACACTCTCAGCTAACTATTAATATGATTTTAGTGGGGAAACTCCCACCACTGTCTCCCCACGGGAGCTTGAGGAAGTGCTTTACAATTTCTTCTCTCTGAGAGTTTTTCAAAGAGGTTTTAGATGTTCAACTCTTTGGTTGTCAAACCCATTTGGGCAACATGCCACAAACATACTGCTACATGGATTTTCTCATAAATTAGACATGATCCCTGGAAAGTTGTACCAGTTTTTCTTTTTTTTTTTGTTCACATTCATACAACATGATCAAACATATGTGTTTTTTTTTTAATCCCACAAAATAGCTGACTGCGTTTCATACCAGTTAACCCTTTCCTATCTGTATCACAGACTTTGGATTTCAGTCTCGGCCTTGTTGAAATAGGTCAGGTGTTGGCCCATTTTTCCCCTACTATTCCAGAAGTGAACAGAAGGTGAGCATCAGATAAAGCGGTGGGAGGGGCCCAGTGGATGATTGACAGCCCCGTGGGAGCTGTCCTCAGTGCAGAAGTGCTGAAGCTGGGAATTCACCCACGTGGCTCAAGACTTCACTAACACAAAGGGCCATTCCTCCCTCTCTGGTGGCTCCATTGTGAATCTCACCGTATCTAGTTCCGACTTCATAATACATCTGGGAAGAACATATCATAGGTGTGCCTATAACAATGGACCATAACGCTGCTTCCATCCTTTGGAAATGAACGTGTTTGCAGCTGTACTGAGATCTTTTTGTATAGTTTTAAACTTTCCAGTCCTACCAGAAGTTGTGGCCTTGTACAAGCATTGTTTCATGGCATTCTCGTACTATGGCTAAGTTAATAATGTGTGAGGTGTTCCGATTGCAGATCATAACGCATGTAGAAGGAGAATGAGATTTAGGCTGGATTAGGTTAATGTCGTACTGCTTGGTGGAGGGCTGCACTTCGTGGTGGCCCAGGCTTTGATAAATCAGACTTCCTCTCCCAAACAAGCCTCGGGAATGGCAGCCAGGCAGACGTTCAGACTAATCGAGTGGATGGAAATGCGTGTGTCCAGTTAGCTCTGCCTCTGTCTTTTCATGCAGACTCTGCTCCACCAGAACTAGCTGTGAAGAAGAGGTCTTGAACAGTTTTCTGCCCTCCACTGTGTTTTATCACGGAGCATACTCATGAAATATTCACAGCAGGTTCTTCACAATAAGCATCAGCATGGTAGAGCAGGGAATAAAGTCTGGACTTATTTTTCCATGCATGACCCCAAGAATAAAAAAAAGGGTTCACCAATAGAGTCAGGTCTTGTATTCCCTACTCAGAGCTGCAGAGCTTGACTCATGCCTTTGCATGTACAGTATACAGTATATGTGACCTGCTACATCATTTTGAGTCATTTGTGACCAGCTAATAATAATGCATCAGTTGCCATTTTAACACAATAGCTTACAGACGATATGAGAATGTAAATAGTGACCGTGTTGCGGATGATGATCAGATATTTCTTTTAATTGTATTATTAATTTGTGTTATCACTCAAATAGCACACTTACAGTAGCCAACAGAAAAACGGACAGGTGACCAATCCTTAGTGGCGACTTAGTCATTTTATTTTAGTCAACCATACTGAGAATGATTTGCAATCACGCTGTTCCATACCAGGCTCAAGTGGAAATATAACTGGAAAAAGCAGCTTCTGACATTAAGACGTAAAATACAAGTTAAATAAACAATCTAATGTCTTTATAATAGATATACTAGTGAATATATTTAACAGTATACAGTATGTATGATTTTAGTAATATGTTCTTATCTACACTCTAAAAAATGCTGGGTTGTTTTAACCCAATTTTGGGTAAAATATGGACAAACCCAACTATTGGGTTAAAATTATCATTTAAAAATGTAACCCAATGGCTGGGTTTGTCCATATTTTACCCAAAATTGGGTTAAAACAACCCAGCATTTTTTAAAGTGTAATGGTATCTTGCTAATAACCAATCAGCTACTTGCCAATAGCTAATAAGCTAAGGTTATCTAAATAAATGTAAATGTCAGGTGACATTATTTTGAAGCTGTTTTTTTGACGTATTTCCACATTGGAAACAGTGATTGAGTGACTACATCAGAGATGTTCAGTCATGTATATTTTGTACTGTATCTAGTAGTAAAGAGGAGGAGACTTTTTACTCATGCTCTGTGCTGCAGTTTGAACCAAGGCAGGTTCAGTGATCTGTCATTAAAGAGCACAATGGCTTTTATTGTTTGAATTTCATAGTACAATTTACATCATTTGAAAACTGCTGAGACTATCAAAACTAAAATAAAGTAGTTAAAATTCTCATTGTTGAACATATAATCATCAGAGCACACCACATACAGTACGGCAGCCACGCATGATCACTTGTTCATTATTGGCAGAACTTTAGGGTTTCGTCCTTCTGTTTGGTTGCACTCGTAAACTGGTGAAACTACCCATATGCAGAAGCAGAAGGCCCTGTCAAGATGGCTAGAGAGAGAGAAATAGAGAGTGAGGAGAATGAAAGTGGGAAGGAGAGAGTTTGGATCAGCGCACTGTGTTTTGGCTAAAGCCAGATGGCTTGTGCATTAGCTCCAGCACCTCAGCCTGTTCCTCCTGCCCTCTAGCTGTGTTCTCCACAATCAGCATAGAGCTTTATGAGCTGTGCAGAGCTGATGTTTTATCCAAGAGCTGTTTGCATTCACCCTCTATCCTATCATACTTAACTTTACCTCCACCTCAAAGTGAGAACGCCGGGGAATAAGAGCATAAAAACACATTTAAAGGCTAGCAAAAAGCAGAAATGAATAAAACAGATGCAGAGGCTACACTTTATTGGCTGGCGAGGCAGTCCAGGCTGCTCCTGTGTGATAGGATTGGACTCAAAAGTGCTGATTTCAAACCACTACACGTTGAGGAACGGCTTCATCGCAGTGGTTAGAGGCCTATCTTGGAGCAGCACAGGTTTTCAGAGGGAATTTCCCAGCAGCAAGGCTCTTTGGTACTTGAATCCGCCTCTGGTACAACACTTCAGCAGGTCTGGACCATCTGCCTTTAATTGATTGAGCACCTTATCCAGTTGCCTCAACTTCCATTTTAATCTGCATCGGAGAAAATCGTTTCAATTTAATTAAACGAAAAGAATATCATTAACTTCTTAATGATGATTGATGTATAAATAACAGTAACATTTAGGAAATATCAAACAATTACGCCTCAGGCAGCTGAATGTGAAATTGTCCTTTCTGCGAGCGAGAATCCTTTCTCTTTTTCTTTTCAAAATCGCAGTATATCCAGCTGCCTCTGCATCAGCACATCAAAGAAGCACAACATTACCAATTTTATTCTTCATTTTTTCACCCTACTGCTAAATGATAACCCTGCCACCTACTCTACTCAAAAAGCTGTCAGAAATGCATTTATACACACATAACCTCCTCACTCACAGCTGTCTTATTTTCTTGTTTTTCCTCCATTGGTGCTAAAACAAATGGCAACAGAGAGGACCCAGAGAAAGGCTGAAAAGTTGACATTTAAGTGAAATGGAGCCCAAATGGGCCGGTGGGATACAGTAATGATGCTAGAGAGGCTGGGACTCAAAAAAGAAGATTTATGGGCTGCGGGAGCCCATCATATTTTAGCCGTCACTGTGCGCTGTGGGTGGTTTATGTGGGCTTGAGGGCTTTTCTGTTGAGCCTATCACTTGAGGCCTTTTGTGACTTACTGACATGCAATGTGTGGCCACAGACCAGGGCTTTTATAGTCGAACTGTCACCTGCGATACATATTCACTCACAACTTGCTGCATTCATATTGCATAATTTATTTTATGTATTTTGCACATGCACATATTGGATGGAAACAATGATCCATTGGCTTAAAGAGCCCCCAAAAAAATTAATTGAGATTTCACACTTTTATGAAATCACATGAATCTTTTTTTTTTTTGTGATCTCTTTTTACTCATGTTCACTCCCATCTCTGTTTTTGACTGTTCCCCACTGTGCATGTGGAATAATTGACAAGCCAGAGTGGCCGAGGTGTCTCTGTTCATTTCCCAGGCACTTTGTCTGTTTTAATAATGCCTTTAATTGGCAGTGGAATGGGGATGAATGGCAGTGGAAAGACAGGGAAGGACCACGGTGTTGCTTTATATATCTGAATCTCAGCCCCGGGGGGGTTTGTGATAGAACGGAGGTGTTTGTCAGCTGCTAGATTAGGTAAAAATCTGGCAACCTGCACCGAAGTCTGAAAGTAGACTTTTGGGCCCACCTCTCAGGGCTTTTGGCAAGATTTGCACTATTAAATTGTTAATACCAGCTTGGTTTGGCCGACTGCCTTCCTATTTTTGTGCTGGCTGGATTCATCGTCATCATCCTTCCAGGTAGTGACTCAAGAAACAAACCATTAGAGAACCACACTGTTCCTGAGCTTACAGGATTAGCTAATCCCCCCCTAAAAAAGGAAAAGAAAATTCTGTCATTTACTCACTTCATGTCGTTCCAAACTTGTAAGACATATACAATAGCTTTGAGGGAGGAACAGTCAAAATTAAAGTTGTCGTTCACTGAAACTCACAAACAATTGTCTCTTATAAATCAGTTATTTTTGGTGAATCATTCAAGTATTGCCATTTTTATAAGTTTGAAGAATCCACCATATACAGTATGTTTTACACAAGAAATGCATTTTTCTTTGATCCCTGTTCGTTTTTAAAAAATATTATCAGTAGTAAAATATATTCATACCGTTTTAGAACAGCAAGTAAATGATTACAGAATATTCGTGATCTATTCATTTAACAGACAGACATTTAAGAAATAGTACACCTCTACATTCACGAACCTACTTATTCTGATACACAAAGCACAACTGTGGAAGGGGGAAATTAGAAGATTCCAACAGGAATAAATCCAATAAGACATGGAGAGTCAGGGTTTCAGGAATATTACCCTGGTAAATGCAATAACTCAGAAATGAAATATATGAACATCTCATTTCCCATATTTGCAACCTGATTAGTGTCAACAGCAGCAGAGGCATGTGTCTGCCCTCTCCTTCACAGTTTGAGAAATTACGTGTAGCTCACGAGTGGTGTAAGTAAGTAATAACAGGCAGAAGCAGGGATCCCATTTAAGACATCATTTCCTGAGAGAATCCTGACACCGCTTTAAATAGCAGCAGAACACAAAAATACAAGTATGGATTTCCTCTTGGTAAATGATAGCTAGCCTAGTCTCTAGTCCCAGTGAGATATGTAATATCTCAGGACAAAGTTACAATTTGATTGGAAAAAAAAAAATCTCACCATAAAAGTAATTGTGATAGAGAAGGAAATATGATTGTGAAATGACATGAAGCAGACGCCCAGCGTCTCCCTCACAGCTGATATCACCCAACCAGTGATGGACACAAGTATGTGTGCACTTTGTAACACAATAGACATATTAATGCTCTCTATAATGTTATTTTCTGCTAAATACTTTTTGGTAACTTATTTTAGTGTTTTAAAGTCCATTTATTAAAATTCGATTTAATACTATAATATATTGGATATGTTTTTTAAGTTTAATTGATGATCCTTTATTTATTTATTTATATTAAAAAGCATAAAATGTGTTTTTATCCCATTCCACTTCCCGTGTCTTGAATGCGTTCTATGTGAACGAGCCCTTATGCTGTGTTTTTTTTTTTGTTTGCAACCAGCAGAAAACACAATAGAATGTGTTTGTCAGATGTTTTTTTGTTGTTGTTGTTTGTTTGTTTGTTTTGCAGCACAAAGCTATTTTCAGTCTTTTTTTATCTCATCTTATTCAATTCTATGAATGGATGAACTGCTCTTTACTATCAGAAAGTGAGGATGCTGCATGGTGGAACTGAATCCACCTGCTTATTACCATGAAGTGTTAATGCTATATTATGTCAACACTGTTTGAAAGATTGTTTCTTTCGCTCATGACTAGCCAAGCTCTCTCTTTTTTTTATCTCCCTGCTTTTCTTTTTGTGCCTTTCCTTCTCTCCCACAGAGCGCTAATGTCTCACAGTTTACGTGCAAATCACATTTGTTCCCTAAATTGTTCATCACTGACAATACACCCTGGTTGAGAAGGTATGTGTTTGTGTCTGTCGGATATTCTGCCCTGATAGAGGCACGATACCCTCTTTAAATCAACAAGCACCTAGTGTGTATTCAGCAGGCCAATTAAGAGTCATTCATTTGCTAATAGTGGCCCTGTAGAGGTCTGAACTGCTCCTGAAGGCTAGCCCACCGTCAGGCAACGCACAAATCTTAGCACAGCGCTAACTCAGCGTAACTCAGCTAAACCCAACATAACTGCGACGCTATTCCTCTGCCCACTCAGCACATCCAGGACTAAAAAATGTAATTGAATTCATTATTTCTTGTTTTATGACTTCAGCTGCAAGTTTAATTTGCCCAGTAAAAGGACTCTTTCGCTTCCCAAACCAGCATCTTCGATGTTTTTGTCAAGTATGTGGTAATGCTGATTATCTTTTAAAGGTTTCTCTTGAAATGAATTGTTACCAGACACCCAGTTTGGGATTATCAGAACTTTTAAATTTTGTCTCCTATTTTTACCATATTGTGGAAAAAGTGTTTGTAGAACATTAAAACAATATAACAGTGTGCGCCATTTATTTTATTTTTTCGCTTTTTTAGATTCTATGCATATTACTAATTTCTATTCCTCTCAATTCCGATTACGTTTTAACTCCTACGGTGGCCATTGTAGTCCAAGATTAACATGGCTTTCAGTTCGACCTTGTCCATGAGTGTTAACTCAAACGTAAACGCGAAAGGCGAAGCTTGAATTAACGGGTATGTCCCTCTTTGGCTAATGTATTTTCAAGATGGAGGGGCAACATGGCGACCGACATTAAAACCCCTTACCCGTATGTATTTTCAATGGCATATTATACACTCACAAGAATACTTTATTACTTGAACGAAGTAAATATACATTAATGAGCACATTTATTTTTGAAAGAACTAAGTGTTTTTAGCTAAGAATAAACTAAGAGAGTTACACAGTGTAGCTTTAAGGCAATCGTTTTTTAAAATGGAATGATGAAATGAACAATAACTGTAAATTGGCAAATGGTTTAGCAGTGTAATTATATGAATTATTTATGAATGGGGTTGGACCATGGTTGGCCTCTTTGAAGTCAAATGTATCAATCCAAACTTTTTTTTTTTTTAATGATTATATATCATGATAGAAAAGCTTTGTGACATTCATTACTTGTGTTCTGAACAGGAACCAAAACAACCATAGTCTAACTAAACCTGGTTGTGATTTCTGCATTCAGAGTGTATTTTTGGAACAATGGGAGTTCGTGGCTCTTTCACTCATTTGTCTTGGCAGTGCTGATTTGCAGACGGTGCCTGTAGGCCTCCTGCCTTGGACCGCTGCAGGATGAGGACTCCTCTGGCAAACTGACCAGCTCACCCATCTTCCTGGCTCCAGGGCCTGAATCTCTC
The DNA here is from genome assembly GCA_038021265.1 of Cyprinella venusta. Classification (NCBI taxonomy): domain Eukaryota; kingdom Metazoa; phylum Chordata; class Actinopteri; order Cypriniformes; family Leuciscidae; genus Cyprinella; species Cyprinella venusta. The sequence continues at coordinate 20,642,008 of CM075883.1, read as the reverse complement.
TGTTAAATCTCGCTCTTTCTCAGTTCAATCAGGCATTCTTCCATTGCTCTTGGCTTCACTGCTAGCAATGAAATGGCCACAGCGAGCAACAAACTAACCTTCTGCCCTTGCCAACAGAAGCACAATAACAAACTAGAAGAAGTCAGGCTGTCTTTATTTCACAAGGTTTACTTTTAGACTCTTGGATATTGGTGTAAAAATAGAAATAAACTCAATCGTCATTGCAAGAGAAGCAGCATATATTGAACATATTGAGGAGACTGTGGTGAGATTCTCAGTGTCACCACTGGGTCCTGACAGCGTAGGTGGACACATAATGGCACATTATGCGGCAATGCCCAGGGAAATCAACCAACTGGTGGGAAGTTTGAGAATATGCATCCTGCCGCAGGTCATTCCTTTGCTTCATTTGATGGTGTGGACGTATAAATAGACTATGGGTCGTAAAGCATGATGACTCGCAGCCAGACACTGTGGTAGTAAATTCACGTTGTGATGATGTCAAGCACAGATGAAATCTAATGCAACATGCATTTAAGCACGTCGGCGCAGTAAACGCATCAGCCCTGACAGTAACGATACATAAACTTATATGAAAGTAAAATATTAAAACAGCAGAATACAGTGCTGAGTTCTGGGCATATGGAATATTACATGGATCCACAATTAACACTTGACGAGTGGTGTATTTAATTGAATGTAATTGATTCTGTGGAAGAAACAAATGACAGGGTGGACAGAGTTGAAAAGTTAAAAACAAAGAGTCAAAGAGAGAGTTATACAGAGAGAAAGCGAGTGATTGTGAATGAGATAGATGTTTCATAGCAGGCCCCGTGTTTATGTGTTTTGCTGTAAAGGTGTGTTTTCGGCTATATGGATTACAGGCTTTTTTTTCTCTCAGGAGTCTTTTATGGTACAGTACTCAATTTGTGCTTCTTTATCAGTCACAGCGGATGGATGTGCTGACACTGTGTTTCAACAATGTGTGTGCGTGCCTTTACACACAGCAGCGGAGAAGGACAGGCTTAGTTTTAAACACATGCCCAGCACGTCTAGTCGGCTTCAGTCCAGCAGAGGAAATAAAGAGGAGGTGAGACAAAAAGCTTCCCCATGGCTCCAGGCTACAGTTGAAGCAGGCACATAGGAATTCAAAATATCATTATTTTCCAAGAGCATCTATCTCTCAACCCCCATCAACCCCCCCTTCCTTTTACAGCCTTCAAAACACCCGCAAAATGCACTGAGGACTTCTCCCTCTGGGCTGGGCGGCACTTTTGCTCCGGTTTCCCCTCCCCTCCTGTGTGAGAAATGATGATGTTGGTTTCTGGTTGTCACCTCTCTGTCCTTTGACTGCTCCCGATTTGCATAGGCTGTGTTGTTGCCCGACGATATATGGGGCAGCTTTAAGGAAATTGCGCTTTGGCGCGGGGCCCCTGCTGTACAGCAGGCGGAGAATCGTAAGTGTCAGTGATAGACTGGGCGATATAAATAGCTCCGGTGATGGCAGGATAATGCATGGAGCTTTCTCCTCGCCACAGCTCAGGACTGGCAGGGAGATGGAGGGAAAAGCGGGCCATGTATCTTTTCCTTTTTTTTTTTAAGGTCACTCCAAAAAGCTCTTTGAGGTACAGGAAGAGCCCTTGATTAATTATTATCGTCATCATCATCATCCTTAGCAGGAGCATAAATCAGCCAGACGTCAGACTGGCTGTGGGAGAGGGGGGTGAGGGAGGGTCCGGTGTGCAGGACTTGTAGCCTGTCGAATGGTTGTCAGTTTTTATTGTGTTTGATTTAATACACCGCCTCGTGACAGCCGCCCCCCAGTGATAGATCCAGCTCCGTCTTGTCAGAAGAAAAGGAGGGGATCTGACTGGTGATGTGCCGGACCAGTCGGTTTAAAGCAAGGTAGATACTATAGGATGACATACATTTATTTAGCATACAGTGCTAAGGAGCACATTTAGCACTCAGCGTTTAGGTTTTACTGGATTTTATTATTTTTTACATCTTAAAATATTTCAGTGATAATATACAAAATTTCATTTTACATTGGAAGCAGAATATGGTTGTCAGTCCTGTTTTAGACTAGCCTGACTTCGTCATACTCATTTTCAAGAGAGAAAATGAGTCTGAAACTCCTCAATTGGGCTTTGATTGTGAGGCGTGTCGTAACCAAACCAGGAAAAAAAAAACCTGCACTCAATTGGATAGTCGGTAGACCTACAACCAATCAGATCAATGCATAAGTCAACTCCTTTGCATAGAGCAGTTTTCAAATACAGAACGTAGCCTACTTTATTTATTTTAGAAGTTAAATAACGAGTGTTACTTCTTTTACTTACTTCTCCATGAGTGCCACCAAAGGAGAAACCACAACGACCACAGGCTTTTCATTACGTCCCATCTTCTTAACGACCGTCAGAGCCAGCTGATAAGTTACACTTTTCCCGAATCATGTAGGAAGGACGCCAAAAATATATTTCCGATCGACAAATGCCTTGATTGCAGTTCTCTGTTTGTCTATTAAAATGAATGCGCTGTCGATTTATTTTACAAAAGACGCGACAGCGGAATCTATACATCTCAATTCTCCAGCTGCAGTCATCTTTGACAAGCGCTTTTTGACGACGTGAGGATTACGTTACTGAAGACCACCTGTCAATCATCGTATAAAGCCCGCCCTGGCAATTTGATTGGCCCGATGAATTCTGAACCGATCATAATTACTCCTCAATGGATCGAGTCCAGACCGAACTTCCCGTCCAAAAAAATGTTGTGGGCGGAGTTCGGGCTGGCATCCAGGCTAGTTTTAGACTGCCGAAATACACAAACACACCGTTGGGCTATGAACGAGAGTGACAGCCACATTCTCTAACCTAAGTTGTTTTCTTATAGATAGTTCACAAACACACACACTCAAATGTCATTTACTCACCTTCATGTTGTTTTGAACCATGTATGAAACACAAAAGAAAATATTTTGAAAGTCAAAATGTACATTTTTCAAAACGTCGTCTTTTGTGTTTACAGAAAAGAGGAAGCCATGTACAGTTTACATGAATGTAGGTGAAGAATGACAGAATTTCCATGTTGGGTGAACTTTCCCTGTCAGTTTTTAGTACACAATCAAATTTTGAGAGTGAGTTTGGTTAGCCTCTGTTGTGTTGAAATCAGAACTAGTTGACATAGTGGGAAATATGATCTATATGTTGTGAACATAGCCACACCGTGATAGTTGTGAGAGTGGTGTTTTTAGGAGTCTGATTTGGTTTTTAAAACAGCATGGATGGACTTTGTCAAAATTAAGCTATAAAGCTCTGATTCTGAAGTACTCCAGACGTATCTTTTTTGAGGTGATTCTCATTTATCTATTCATTAATCAGTTTGCATATTTTTGTCAGTGGTTTGAATTGCAGAAAAGGGAATTTAATTCATCTTTTTTTCATCTGTTTTCATATCTTTTTGTTTAGTCACATCACTTTTCTGCAGTCTGTGGAGGTGTTAGGAGCATCAGAGGCAGTATGTGTGTGTGAGAGAGATGTATACCCCCACCAACCTTTTTTTGTCTGCGTCACCCTGACTGTTATGAATATGTACTGTACACAGCTGAACCCGCCTGTGGATTTGTCTTTATAAAAACTCTTTGACACGTCGGCTGCGGAACCACTTCATTTATTCCACTTGCGTAGATTAAGGCTGGCATTACTGGTAAGGTCACACCATGAATCATTGTTACCTTGACACCGGAGCTCTGCCGAGCATGGCCAGGCGGGCGGCAGGTCGGGCAAGCGGGAAAGCAAGCGGGCGTCAGACCGCAGAGGCTGAGGAGAAATATCCATCAATGCCTCCATTACCTGCTCCCACGCAAGCCGACACAAGGTCTCCTTGTGGGCATCAGGGGGTCAGTGGGAATGCCTAATAATCGGGAGTGATGGCGGGCGGGGGGTTAAATGACACGTATGTTGAGTAATCCGACAGCATTGTGCTTTCTGTACCACCTTTGGATCCTGACATCTCTCTTTCTCTTCCTCTGCCACACACACTTGGTCCCACCACCTCTCATATCACAGTCGCACACAAGCACTCACACACTTTCGTTATTAGCTTTCTTGTGACACTGAATAGATTTGTCACAGTAACCCAATCTTGGGCCACTGAAAAATGATGAGCAACAGTTATTTTAAGACCTTCCAGATATTCTCAGAATTTGACTGGCACTGTACCATAATGAGTGTGTATTAGTGCTGATCTCCTCCCACACAGGGGAGGTGGGATTTATTCCTGTTAGCTCCAGCAAGTTGACGCAAGAACTCTGTCTGTACACTTGTGACCCTGTGACCCAATCTGAACCCCACCACCACTGTCAGAAACCACTAACTGGAACAAAAGCAAGAAAATAAATTCAGATGCATTATAATTTTCTCTTTTTTGTGCACAAGTTATGTTAAAATTACAATATAAATTTTTAGAATAATGTTTTTTTATTACAACAAACTATGATTTTATGTTATTTCTGTCTAATGTCATTATTTAATAGAAGTCACACTATATTCAGTATTGGCCATTTTTTAGTGTTACTTTTAATTTAATTCCTTTTATAGTGCACTCTTTTATAATGCACATGGCCGAGGCAATATTGCCCACAAACTAATGCATAGAAGTAATGCCGAGTTAGGAAAAATAAATAAATATAAACAGAATTTCCAACTTTATATCACTAGCACCAACCTTTTACTCTTTACTTTTGTTTTGTCAGTGATATTAATGCTATTTATGGAATATGATATTATATAAATATTATTATATATATATATATATATATATATATATATATATATATATATATATATATAATATAGGTGTATCTTCTCATTGCTATATGTTTTCTAATCACATAATATACCAATAATGTAATATAAATAATTTATAAAGGCTATATGTGTAATTGTTTCTTTTGCACAAGAAGATAAATGGAGGCTTTGATGAACTTTGCTGTCTTCTCACTGTGAACGATCATAGAGGTCTATGTTCTCATTATCAAGGCTCCAATGAGGCAAAGGACTGGCCTTGCTTTGTGTGAGGCTGAGACTCTCAGTAATTCTTTGAAGGCCCATTAGCCCAGCCAATAAAGAGAGAAGAGAATTAATGCACATCATATAGTCGCAGGTCTGTTCTGATAGGGTCATGGACTGCAGGGATAAAACAATGCTAAATGTGAATAATAAAATGAAACTAACCATATAATAGTGCGTAGTTTGGGTAGCAAAATAAATAGGCTTTTTCTAAGGTAGGCGAACAGATTTATCATATCCCATAACTCTGATAGAAACTATCCAAATAATTCAGATACCAACATGAAGGTTGCGTGACATGACTTTATTTTTGAAAACTGTGGGGGGAACAGCAAGGATTTGTTTTTGTACAGGAGTTTGTTTTGTACAGTGGCTGCAAAGAGCTTGACACCATCAAAATTCAACATTTACATGTCAAATTTATACATTTTCCCATTGAGCCTATGCCATGTTCATAATTGTGCACTGGTTATGCAGTTCCCATCATTTGAATACATTTCAAAGTTTGATTTTCAGGACATTTGTCTACTTTTGTACATTAACGCGCCATAAACAAAAATACAATATCTGTATCCTGAGACAAAACCAGTTATATATAAAGTCTGTGTTTGTGCTGTGTGTGTGTGTGTGTGTGTGTGTGTGTGTGTGTGTGTCTGTGATATCTCCCAGCGTCTGGTTTGTGTCCCATCATGGCATTGGCTTGTATCTTTTTCACTGGCAGTTGTGAGGAGATTTATCCCTCTTTTACAACGGTGAGGAGTGCACTCGTAACTCATGAATGAACTCCATTACACTCACTCAGAGTCCTGCACAATCCCGCACATCTCCCTGCCATCAATCAGTCTCTCTCTCTCTCTCTCGATGTCCCTCCACATGTCCATTCACACCGCCCATCGAACAAGCTCTTTGCAATAGCCATCTCATCCCGAGATACAGAAAATGTGATTCTAAATTAAACTAACAATAAAGCATTAATCTGAAGTTCTTGTTGATTTAATGTAACATGAATATAATTTCTGGGACAAAATTCAAAGATGGATTAAATTACCATATTGATAGATATGGATATTGTATGTTAAATATTGGTTTAGGATCTTTGCATATATGCCTACTTTATGACAGATTCAAACGAAACTTTTTCAGAGATGACACTATATTTCTGTCTGTAGAGGGGACCGTTACTGTACATTGAGAAGGTCATATCGCGTTAGCAGATAAATCTGTGCACTATAGAAACGATCCGCCATTGTCCCCTCCCCTCCATGTACAGAGCAGGGGGCTTGTCATGACTGATTTGCTAATAAAATGAGAAAGCTGTTGAGTCAGCTACAATGCTTCCATTCCACCTGCTTCTCCGTCACCCCAGACACACACACACACACACACACACACCAGATGTTCTGTTACTGTCCGGTTTCAAGTTTTCTGAGACAGTGAGGTTGTGGTTATTTTTATCAGTGTTGTCTTTGTTTACTCACCATACAGAATTACACATGATTCAGCCAATATTCAACATTCAACATGGCTTAAAAGGGTGTTTTTTATTTTTATTTTATTTTTCTTGCTTTAGTCAGAGGAACCGTCATTTTCAGAAAACATTATTGTAATTGTGAAGTAGATTAAAATATGAAATTATTATTTTTTATCTTCTAAGTCAGTAATTGAGTATTTTTTATGTTTGCAAAGTAATTTTATTCAGCAAGGAGGCATTAAATTAATTTTGAAAAGATGTTTTATTTAAAAAAGCACTGTTAGAATGATTTTTGAAGGATCGTGAAGACATAGAAGAAGAAATAAAATATAGACAGTTATTTTAAATTGTAATCATGTTTTTTTTTTCACAGTTTTTAACAAATAAATACAGCCTTGGCCAGTCAAGTCAAGTCCCCTTTATTTATCAAGCGATTCACACAATACATATTGTTTCAAAGCAACTAACCAGTGATTATAGGAAAATGATACATTCGCTCTGTTGTTCAGCTGTCAGTACAGTGATGATTTAGTTCCATTGTAAATATCTTCAGTTATTCATCTTCAGTTATTCATCTCTCAAAGCAGTTCTGAAAAAATTACGTCATCTTCCAGCTCAGTTCTCATTTAACAGCATCAGTACAGTCAGATCTATAATATTGCTGAATATGTTCCTAAGCAAGTCAGAGGTGACAGTGGCAAGAAACCCTAACTCCATCAGGTGACAAAATGGAGAAAAAAAAAACATTGGGAGAAACCAGGCTCAATCGGAGGGCCAGTTCTCCTCTGGCCAACGAATGAACACTGTGTAATTTTGATTCAGGCTGCATCACAGGTGACAATTTAGATCTTGATCGGTAGCTCTCAATTATTCATCCTTTTGCTTAAAGATCAGATTTATCATGCCGGTATGGATCTGAAGCTGGTCATAGGGTCTGTACGAAGGACCTGTCTGATTCTTGTTGTCTTTGCTGGGGATCTGTGCCCAATATGTCGACGAAGCCATGAGAGGGGATTGTCTGGAGGTGCAGGTCCACCATCTGATCTGGATATGGACCGGATCTGGCGGTATTTGGCTCATTTCATTTAGTCAACAATGTTCTGTAAATACATGTAATTATTAGTATTACAGTAAATGCACGGCCCAGCTTTAATAAGAACAAGATGTAATTGAATCTGCTTCTGGAATCGAGACTTTTCCCCTTTTTCTTTCATATGGTGAGCTCAGTCACTAATTAAATCAAGCAGAACAGCCTTTGATAAAAGTGATGTCAGAGTTCATGTAATCATGATAATGGGTGTTTGCACTAACTGAGCCCGCTCTCTTGATTTCCTCTTCATTGATTTGAAACAAGCCTTCCCATTTTCTCTCTCTCTCTCTCTCTCTCTCTCTCTCTCTCTGAGAGACTCGGAGTCCAGACACCTGTGAGGTGATTTATCCTGTAAACACACACACTTTGCACCTCAGATGAGGCAGAAAGTGGCGCTTAACCCCAGCTGGCTGCACTTTGCTCACATAAACCAGTGCTCGGCAAGTAAACAAGAGTTAGCAATCCACCCCCTGAAATGAATATTGTATACACATAGCTCAGCTAAGTGTTGTTGTTTATGTCAGTGATGGTGTTTATGGCACTAGCAAGGCCTCTTAGCGCAGTTAAGTTTCCACGGCATCCCACTCCAGCCATCAATCCCACCTCTCTCTCCATCTATCGCCCCGTACACTTGGGCTAATGCTCAGAGCTCAGCTTTTGCTGCCTACCCCTCTTTTCCTCTCTGGTTTCTACTCACCTACCTTCCTTCCTTCCTTCCAGATGGTGCATTTCACAACCTGCTAGGCACGATCAATCAAGCCCAGATGCAGACTGGGCTATTAAGGTCAGTAATGATCGGCCTTTGAGCGTTATGGGCCCAGCTCCTGTTGTAAAGCCATGCATCAAACTCGCCTTTCCCCGCTCTCCTCTCACGCCCCTTAACAAGCTGGCTTAAAATATCGGCCAGCGGATAGGAAATGAAAAGGGTACAACCTTATCTCTCCAAAGACAGGCCACTGTAGCCCCGAGGTGTAATAAAACTACAGGACTTAGCCTTAGCCAGGAGTCATCTCTTTTATAAGCAATATCTTTCAAAGTTCGGCTAAGCGGCGGACGCCCTGTGCTGGATCGCGATGTAATGCATCACATTGTGTGCGTTGCTCCAAGCTGCCGCTGATAGCCGGCTCATCTCGTCTTCCGCCCTACCCTGGGACTTGCGCTTATTATTAGGGCCGGGCCTGCGCGATTCCGCAAGACAGTGGAACGCCTACGGGGGACGGTGTGTGTTGTGTGCGTACATCGCATATTGGTTATTTACGCTCCTCTGTGCGATGGTATGACCACAATAGTTTGTGTTTATGTTTGCTTTTGCTTGAGGACTTGCCTGCGGGTTCTCGAAGTTGAAAAATGTTCCCTTGTGCTCAAGATCCACGTGAATCGGCTGTGCCTTTAAACGCCAACCGTCTCTCTCGTTCTTCCTCTCGCTGCTTCACAGACAGCCGTAGCCACTAGCGTAATTTATGATCCACTCTTCGCAAAAAGCCTCTTACCCAGACTGCAGCTGGAGGATAAATCTCGCTCTCACCCCGGATAAAACGCTCTTGTCGTCCATCACATTTTTCTGACATTTATGCCTGGATATAAACAAGGTATTATTAAGACCTGATCATCAGCCATACGAACACAAAAAGCCGGCGTGCCATGAACAGCGTTCTTAATGAATTAACTAATTAATTAATTACGGATCAGAGGGCCACCCTTCTCCGACACACTCCTGAATAAATAAAGGCCTAGCAGCTTTGTGAGTGATGGCACTGTTTATCTCCTGTCTGGAGTCCAGGTGGTGTGTTCCTCACACCTCTATCAATGCCACCAGCCCCGCTAACGTTTGTAAGCACCACATCAATTGCCCTCTTCATACATTAACGGAGGGTTTCCGCTCGTGCTCCTCGGGCCTGGGAGCTCTGCTGTGCTGCCTTCACGACGAGTCCGAATTTCTGTAGAAAAGAAATATTCAATTCATGAGGTGGAATTGACAACATAAGGAATTGGAATTTTAATTGGAATGAAATGGAAGTCTATCTGTCTATCTACCTATCTACCCATCCATCCATCTTTTATTCATTTTAATTCTGCTTCCTTACATTCAATTTCAGATTGTAATTCTGTGTCCACCACAATTAGAATCCAGAAATTAAATTGTAAATGAAATTTCTTATTTGAATACTGAATGGCACATAATCTTGGTACAGGTGTTGGGAGTGTTATCATGATATGAGATTACATGAAAGCTACCAGTTGTATTCCATAGTATATACGAGAAGTGTCTGTCTGCATCCTGCACGCTCACACTGCCAGTTTTTGGGATTGATAACCGCATTTACTTACAGTAGCGTCTGAAATACTATCTGTATGAACATGCAATGGGCGTCAAGGCTGTATTCTCTTAAAGGGATATGCTGAACACAAAGGAATATGTTTTGAAGAACGATTGGAACCAAATGGTTGTTTGGCACCATTGACTTCCATGTTAGAAAAACAATGGTGCCAAAGTTCCAATCCAGACAGGTTTGCAACAACTTGAGGGTTTGTAAATGATGACAGAATTTTCATTTTTGGGTGGCGTGTCCCTTAAAGGAAATCATGGTGATGGTGACGTCCATGAAACTGACAAAACTTTTGATATGACAAAGTCCAGTCGAGCCACGAATTCATTAACTGGAGCTGCTCCAGTGGAAACTAATAAAGTGCTAATAAATCTAAAACCCTCATATCTCATTGTGAGGGTTCACCCTCATATCTGATGTAGTTGATTAAAACACACATAAACCCGCCGTAGATACACACTTGACAGACAACAAGTTGTTGAGTCCAGTTCTGTTCACACAGTGGGAGTTTTCCAAGTGCGAGTTTTGTGAATGAAATGTTTGTATGGCTAACTTATATTGCTTTCTAATCTAATGAAGTATGAAATGAAATAATAGCTATTACTAAAACATAAAAGAAATTATGCAATAAAATACCTATGATAATTGCAACTAAAACCTACCCACACTCTTGAAATATACAGAACTGTAAAGTGAAGTACACTAAACCGGTTGTAGGATTGTAGTGTGTGGAGGGATTGAGGGATGAGTGTGGTGTGGTCAGTTATCTTCTCATTGGCCCAGGTTGGGAGTAGTTGTATTAGACCCATAAAACACAGAGGCACAGAGCAGAAAATTGAGAGCATGATGGCAGTGTCGTGGCTTAGCCTAGGAAGAAGATGAAGCCTCAGCCTAGAGGGAGAGAGTAATCTAGCCTTTCACCAATGCATCCTGGGACATGTGGTTTTCTCTCAGTTGCCGTCATGGATCTTATACTGGTTCGGCCACAAAGGAATCATGGACTTGTTTACAGAATAAATAGTTTGTATCTGGAAACACAATATTTTGGTCTTGACCATGGGAATCAGTCACTGAGTGGGTAATTTGGGCTGGATATAGCTTGCACTGGGACTATAGATTCACACTTTTATGAAGCAAATCTACTAGCCCTGATCTATTTCTCTCTTTTTTTCTCCGTTATACACACCTTGCCCACTCACCAGCCTTGTGACTGTAGCCAAACACATATTTTCCATACAATCCCCATAACACAGAGATACTTTCAAACTCCTGCGTTGGGATGTTGTCTTAGATGGTAGTTCTCAAAAAGCAAGGCATATTTTTTTTGTTCAATATAACCTAAATATTGTTATTAGCACACTATTAGCATGCAGTTTAAAACTCAGTGTAACAAATGAGTTTAGACTTTCAAGGATGTTTGTCCATTACTCTGAAAACATGCTAATTTACTCTGAACCCTGCACTAGAGACCTGTGTGTGAAGAATGTGTTATTATGTTTTTCTATTATAATGTCTGTCTGTATAAATGACACAATATCCTCGGTTTCCGTTCATACTGCCGTAACCATGGCGACAGACATGGACAACTGCGTAATGCGTAATGTTTAGCGGCAGGCAGTTCTTGTTTCTTTAAAAAAATAGACCATGGCAAGCAGATTTTGGGACAAACAAGAAGAAATGAGGATCAATATCAGCGTGGCGTTTTTGAGATGCCGAGAGCTCCATGCCCGCGACTAACTTGAACTTGACAGAGCTTCATGAGTCACGACTTGACAGTTTTAGACAGTTAAGCAAATGTAAATAAAACAAATCAATGTTATATAAACGTTACATCAACATGAACGTTACATCGACATTTAAATGCCGTTTAGTGTGATAGTGTAATGTTAGACCAAGTGAAGCAGCGGTGCGTTACCTCACAAGTTTAATTTGTCTAATAAACTGATCCGTGTTAGTAATCCAGCACTTGCAGTAGTTTGGTAGAATTAAATATCCTTATTCCTTTGTATCCGCGGGACTTGTGTGTTATATATTTCTCTTTAGCAATCACAACCTGCTTCATACCACTGTAAAGTTATCCATAAACATTTTGGATCCATCAGCTTAACAGCAAGTCCCATCATTCAGCTCATCACTGCGTCATCAACCTACGCCTTTGTTATTGTTGGAAACTGTGCCCTCTTGTGACAAAAAAAATCTTACATATAGTGTGCATTTAACACTGAAAATTATTTGTATTAAAATTCAGGAAAAAGGTCTAATATAAAAAAAAAAATATTTAATTTGATGACCATTTTTATAATTTATTTTCAGTAGCAAATTAAAGTAAATATTTCAGCATTTTAGAAGAACTGTATTACTTGTGTTTTTTCACTTTTGATGCCTTAAAATGCTCACAAAGTTTTGGAACAACAAAAGTAAGGAGATGCGTGCTCAGGTGTGTCAGGGATTTTTGAACTGCCCACCTCCTCCCCTTCTATCAGAAATAAAGACATTGTTCCTGATGGAATATCAGCAGGAGCTCTTGGCTGCGAGCTGAATTAGGATGAAGGTAGGAGGGAGGCTCTCTCTCTCTCTCTGTATGTTTGTGTGTGTGTATGAAGCTGTGGGGTGATTTGTTGAGCTCACAGTCTCAGGTGTCAGACAGTGTTGAGTGAGTTCTCCAGCCCTGAGCTCTTCCCTCCTTTCTCTCTCTCTCTCTCTCACACACACACTCTCTCAAAGGGCCGATAACTGGCTGGGAGCTGGAGTGTGACCCCTCAGCCAGGAAGCATGCTAAAAGCCAAGACCTGTAATGATGCACCTTCCTCCGCTCCAGTAGATCCAATGGATAGGGGTTGACCTCTACAGTCGGACCTGTCCCTCACACTCTTACGTTCTGTCTTCCTTGTCTCTTGACACCCCTCTGGTCTCTCTCGTCGGAATGCTGCTGTGTCCTTTATGTATTCACTGTCACCCATATCACTACTCCTACCGCCACATTCACAAACATGCATGCTCTCCCCCTCTTTCTCTCGCTGTTTCTTGCCGGCAGTGTGTTCACTTTCTCAGTCTTGAGTGGCAAGGTGACATTGCATGTCATATCAGCATTCCATGGCAGTCCCCTTTTCTCTTGAGAGTAATTATTTCTTTCGGAGTGAAAGGTTCAATTTGCTATAAAAGAACAAGAGCCGCAGGTACAGAGAGAGGGGGAGGTGGAGGACGAGACGTATCTTGGCTCTTTGGTGTATTCTGGACAGGCTGTTCTCATTGGGGAGTTGAGATGGATTTTAGGGTGAGGGCGGGCAGCAGTGCTTGCTGACGTCAGAAGTGTTTCAGGCCAATGGCTCCTGTGCCAGCCCACATTACATCAGCGCTCAGTGACACTGGGCTGTGGCAGGGACCGCGAGGAGAATGTGAGTCCAGAGTGAGTTGTTTTGCTGGGGTTTTTTTTGTGTGTGTGTGTGAAACAGCTCATCTTGTCAGAAGTAGCCAAATGACCAGGATCCCACTTTGCGAGAAGTGAATAGTTTCACCCCACAGAGAACAAATGCACTTGTGAACTGGATTCACAAAGAGTGATCATTCGCTAATTATCTTGTCAAACTGTCACCACCACAAGAGTGAAATCGTACTTTTAATTCCAAGTAATAACCTGTTCGTGTACCCAGTGGTCTGTCTGAACATGCTTCTCTACTGTGTGTGTGCTGAATGTGTACATGTGTATATAGTCTTTCACATTTGGATTTTGATCTCCAGTTGAGTGCACACAACTGACAAGCAACCATTATAAAAGAATATACATAAACACAATATACATACATTTTTTAAATAAGTCTCTTATGCTTACCAACATTATCCAATTGTGTAATATGACTAGACTAGCACTAATATGCTTCGTAGATCAGATTTTTGTCACGCTTGACATTGTTGATTGGATGCAAAATTGAAATGATACCACGCAAACCCATGCAAATTCTTCCCCTAATATTGGTGTTCTTGGATGGGCCAAAGACATGATGGGCTGCTCATTCTTCTGAGTGAACTTGGGGTCCTTTTGATAGTATGATCATAACATGAATGCTACATAATGAGGTATTTGTTCTACATATCATGTAGATGAGCTTAATCAATTTTATCAAAGTCATGTCATCAGTTGCTGCGCTTATATACTGTGGAGGGTATGTGTGTGACATCACCGTCGGCTGGAGTGCCTGCAGTTACTCACAGTGAGTGGCAAAAAGACTGCGCGGCTGTATTTGTTTTCAGCGTTTGAATGCCGCGAAAAACAAACACAACACATATAAAATGGGAAAGAGCTTTGCGATTGACTGTACAACTAGATTTGACAAAAAAATCGGAGGTATATTTTTACAGACTGCTATAGAAAGAGGAGCAAATGGATCGCTGCAATTCACAGAAACAACTGGACTCCAGGCAGCGAAAGGTTTTATATATATTAACACCTCATCAATTAAATATTTATCATTGCATATTCTGCATTATTGGATGTTTTTTTTAATAAACACTGACCAAAAAAAAAAACTATAAAGTTTTAGGGCTGGACGATATGATGATATATAGGCTATATTTAACACTGATATAAGTGATTTAGACCTACCTATACTGTATTTATATAAAGTGTTCACAGGCAAATTTGCTTTATGTTTAGGTATTGCTTTTATTTCCCCGGTGTCGAAATCAGGCAAACATAAATGTCAGGCAACATGATTCCTGGCTGCATGTCGATATCCATGGATCACTGGATCTTTAGTAAGTTGTTAGGAACACTATATTGAGTCCAACATTTAGTTCAAATTGATAAAATTGTTTGTGTTAGTCACATTTTCGCAGTTTCGCCCATTAAATCCAATCATGCAGCAGATCTTTTGCCACTCAGTCAGGCTGAGGGGGTTGTACCGGAGGGAGAGTGACGTCAATGCATTCCCTCTATAGGTTCTTCTGTCATAGAAGCAATCACGCTTCAGGACACTCCTGAAATTTGTTGGAAGACAAGATTCATCACAAAGCCATATCACACTAAGAATGACAATTTTGCCCTACAAGGAAAGAAATCTCATACAATCTTTCTACAAGATTTTTCTTAGCTGGCAAAATTGTGACAAAAATCTTACAGTGTGCTCCAGGCTTTAGAAATTCTCCCAGAATCCCTTCCAGTAAATTTCCACAATATCTTTCTACCCGGAGGTGCGTGAGTGTGTGTGCATGTGTGCATGTGTGTTTGTTCTCCTGGGTGGGATTAGGCGTTCTCTCCAGACTGGCAGAGGTACTTATTTAAAGCAGCAGCCTTGTCATGGGGACTATTTAAAGTGGAAGCTTTGGCAATTGAAGTCTGTGACGATTCATAGGATATTTGTGTGTGTGAGTGCATAGGTATGTCAGTTTCTGAGTGTGTTTGTTTAATGGTTATTTTGAGATTCTGTTTATTGGTTGGGTTGGGTTGGGGTCAGTTTTTGCCTACCAAATGTTCTCATATGGTAAGAAAAAGTTCATCATTGAGAAGACCGTCATTGGTTCCCTTGAGGAAAACGGCATTTTTTAAAATGCAAAAATGGCAAAAGAAGATATTTAGGGTTAGATACAGAAAATATCATTAGTCAGTAGAAAGAAATTTATTGTTGAATTTGTTTTACAAGTAGTGATTTGATTGCTGCAGCAGAACTGAATAAATTAAAGATGCATCTTCTCCAAGAAAGTTTTAGCACTTTAAACACAACACTCTGTCAGCACACTAAAACCCTCTCAGTGAATTTGCATCCCTAATTCATTTGCTTCAAAGCACCACCACAAAAATGTTCGACACATTTATGTACATTTTTTGTGTGTGTGTGTGTGTGTGTGTGGTGGTGCTTTGAACCAAATTAATAGTATCCCACGAACTAGTAATCATGGGATATCCCATCACTAATAATTATAACGCAATCTGTACTTTCGTTTGCAGTTTAATACAACTTTCTCTTGAGTGTTTCTACCCACAGCATATCCAAAATTAATATCTTAAAAAAAACACACAAAAAACAGCCTTCCCTAAATTATTCAAACAAATTACAATAAACATGCATGGTGAAAAGATAGAATTTACATTAGATAGTTAGTGGGTGGTACATGTTAGACAAATGGATAAATGACAGCAGTGATCCAGATTACCTTTGCTTACTAGGCATTAGAGATGGTGCATGTGTTCACTTCATGAAGTGCTGCTTGTTACTGGCCATTTAAATTGCAAATCCTATGTTGGCCACTGAATTATAATCTCCTGGCTCTATGAACAATTACCTCCCCTCCCACCATCAGATAAATAAGTGCCTCCTCCTAATAAGCCCCTACTATAGGGAGCTAATGGCTCCCTCTTGCTCTTTTAATTTCATTCATACCTTAACATGAGAAATTAATTATTAATCATCAGTAAACAACAGTTTAAGATGCTGGCCACACCATTGTCAGCTAATTGGCTCATTAAGAGTAACATTAGGGGGGAGAGAGGCTGTCGACAGGCCCTGCAGGACCCAGTCGATGCACCTCGTGCATGAAGCATTGATCTCCACCGAGCGTCGCCCAACCTGATTAAAGCTCAATAAAGCCTTTCGGCTGCTTTTCGATGTACAGAACAGCGCTCGTCTGCCCCAGAGACTAACCTGAATTGGAGTCGCTCCACTCCTTTTCACCTTGGTTCCCCCTCTCACCCTCTTAAGGTCCTGGGAACGGCTTTTCTGAAGGTTCTGCTTTGGCTGCAAGGCTAAATGGGCCAGTGGAAAGATTAATATTGAGTAGAAACAACATAGAAGATCCAAAGCATAAGCAAGGTTGAGGATAGTTGTCAGTTACGGAAAGCATTCGAGCGATACAGAATGCAGAGTACACAGTGTTGGGTAACTCATGCTAGACAAGGACCATCTCCTCTGCCGCTGGAGAGTGACAGAGCGCTTCAGAAATGCAGTCTGAAATATTCAAAAGAACCGACTGTAAGTTCAGAGTTGAAAAGCTTAGAACTTGGACAGTGAAGGGGTTGCAATTCACAAAGGTTTGTGTGTGTGTGTGTGTGTGTGTGTGCGTGCAGAATGAAAAACTGTATTTTTTGTTTCCACTCGCGGTTCTTTGCTTTTTTTGTTGCTGCCTGTCAGTCAGAACCCCAGTATCACACAGACAATATAATTCAGAAGTATTTCACATACCTAAGTCATACTATTGGATACCGTACATTGTAAAAAATAAAACTGTAATTTTTACAGTAAAAAAACGGCAGCTGTGGTTGCCAGAACTTTACCATTAAAAATGAGGAACTATAGTTATTTCAACAAAAATGTCACACGGAATTGTGGGAATGTCAATTTACGTTTTTTCACTGTAAATTATACAATGAGTTGTTCTTATTTTCACTCTCAAAAACTGTAAAATGAACAGTATTTTATAGTAAAATTATATCACTTTTTTACTTTTTTTATTATTTACCATATATAGTATGGAAACTTTCTGTTAACCAATTATCAGTTTTGCACTGTAGCATTTTTACCATTAAAATCATGATTATTTTTTTATATTATAATTTTTATTCATATTTTGAATTCTATTTTTTAGTCATCTTGTTATGTGCATTTTTATGTTGGGTTTTTTAAGTATTATTTTGGTTTTAAATATTTGCTATATTAATATAGATGTTGATGAATTTAATTTTTAATGTGTAGTTTTTAATGTTGAATTTTTAATTCAGTTGCATGCCATTTATACTGCTGCACATATATTCCACTGTAATAAATCCCACCCATCCTCATACAAACACAAACAGACCCATAAAAAAAAGCATTTTCACACTCTAGACAAACTCATTGAGCATCAGTAGGGGTGGAGGCTTGGTTCGATGTACTAAACACACAGTAAAGGAACCTTTTTGGCTCAGGAGAAATCTGATGTTATCCAAAAGAATGTGGAGAGATTTCCTGTGGGAGTGGATGATTGTTATTCAGCTAACTTTTGGATGCATCTGAATTTCAATTGGGAATTGCTGGTATGGTACTCAGTTTCTTTTTTATGATTTGAGGTGTGTTAGATTTTGTGAATACAGGTTTTCATTAACTGGCTTATCTCCATCCATCCATCCTCTCACTCTCTCTCTCTCTCTCTCTCCCTCAAACACCTGTTCCATCTTTTCTCATTCGCTTGCTCTGCTCAGCTCAGCTCACCTCTAGCCTGTACCTCCTGATCTGATCGAGACCTGGAGCAGGTGCTGCCTGGAGATAGAGACTGAGATCTGTGTGCTGCAATAACTACAGCACTGATCATCTCTGCATCTGCAGACGTAGCTCACATGCACACACATATTTCCACTTGGAGAGCTCAAAAAGTGATATAAAGCTGATACGCACATAAAACGGTTAGAATCACAGGGTGGAGTGTGTCCTTTCAGCTTCCACTGTGTGAAAATACACACACACACCAACATCCACACAGTTCTTTTTCAGCGTCTGCTGTGCTGTGATATTCAATCAAGGTCAGCAGGCCATAAAGCTATGGTAGAGCTGGAGGAAAGTCTAAAAATTCAACAACAGAAAATCACAGTATTATCATATGCATAGCATGCTTCTCTGTTACTTTTAATGAGTTAATCATTTAAATACTGTCCCACTGCTTTATTATAATCGTTATTGTTTCGTTATTGTAGTTTATTTTTTTATTTTCTATTTTTATAATGCACAATTACATTTATATTCTTCCCGTTGCCCCAGTAGTACTGAAAAATACAGTCATTGTAATTGTACAAATAGTTAAAATCGGGGATTTTTTAACTTAATCAAATCATCTGCTTTCTATTGTCGGTAGAATGTAGCAATGAATCTTGTTTTATCTCCTCTAATGCCTGGTTCAGATGACACGATTTTAGCCCGATTTTGGCACGATCCATTTGACGTAGGGTTTCATGGGGATTTGTAAACGACAAGATTCGATCGTATCATCTCACATAGTGGGCGACAACCTACGTCGCGTCTGCGGTTCTTCGCGACATCACGACAAAAAGACTAGCATGTTTTATTTTTTTTAACGGTCGTCCATGACGGTTCCGTCACATGTATGAGGTTGACCAATAGGAGCACAGAAGCTTTTCCGTAAACAACTTTCAAAAATGGCGAAACAAAAGAGAGACGATGGTGCTAACATTAAAACTAAAAGTAAAAATATATAAGAAAACGATATTTTACCTCAAGTTCTCTTTTTTCTTCAAGCAATCCAGGAATGTGTCCATTGTCGGGTTTTCTTTCTTGTTTTCTTTTTTCTGAACACAGGACAGCCAATACAACACTCACCGCTTCATCCATTGTTTGTTTACGTTCATTTCCGGAAGTTACTCGCTACTAGTTTCGCCTTCTTGATGACATTGCGCGCACCGTTAAAGGAGGCATGCGATGACTGGTTAGGAAGCAACGTGGAGTCTGACATGTGTCTTGTCCACGACAAGATTTTAGGAGTCAAAATCGCATAATCTGACACAGTGACTATCGCAACAGACAAAAAAATTGTCTAATCTGAACCAGGCATAAGGTTTTCAAAGGGTTGTGGGTTCATTGCTTCACATTCCAGTCCAGGGTGTTGTTGCTAAGCATCATTGTGCTGCTGAAAGACCCATGACCTTTGAAGGAGACACTTTCTGATGCTGGCTTCAATATCACACTCCAAAAGACTAGTAATCTGATTTCTTGATCCCATGCATAGATTCAAGGACTACATAAGCTATACATACACTCATTGACCCAACAGCCACTTTGAAGATGTCACTTATTCTCCGAGCCGTTTTGCATTGGGTTCATTGTGGTTCTCGTTCTTAAGTTTCCACTCGTCTGCAAGTCCCCTCGGCCCTCCACTCGTCCGTGGTGCAGGAGGATAGGGGGATTAACGGATCAGTTCCCAATTTCCCCTCAGCCAGCCCGGCCATAATCACATCATCTTACACCTGACAAGAGGGATAAATTCCATTAGCTTTTATTAGCAGTAATTATCCCCGGCTCTCGCCCCATGCTGTCCCCATCCCTTCACCCGCTTCCCCTCTCTCTCTTCCCCTTTTTTCTTTTATTCCTTTTTGTGCTTCTCATTTCTCTCTCTCTCTCTCTCTCTCTTTTTTTGTTCCCATAGTCTATGCTCGCCCACTGTGCCGCTCACCCTACTCTTCTGGTTGGCTTCACCATGGCTTTTAATTAACACCCTCAGTCACAGTCAAGCAGGCTGCTTCCTGGAGCCCTCTGCTCACAGGGCATCCCACACCAGTATCTTACACATACACACACCGTGGGCGAAGGGATGAGACAGGTCACACATTAAATGAGGAGCCGCTGGCTTGTGAAGCCTGTTTCAGTGGGTGCTATCAAGCGAGTCCTCTTCTCCCTCTCGCTCTCTCTCTCTTCCCTGTTGGCTGTGTTTCAGTAGGAGTCAGCAGTGGCTTTATTGGTCGTTATGTATGGAGAAAGTGATCAGGGTTTGCAGGTGCTGCGAGCTGTTGCAGATGTGTGTGTGTGTCTCAGGGCTGATTCATGCTGTCGTCCTCGTGAACACATTTGATGTAATTACACAATTATTCCCACTTGCCCACCTGTGGTATGTGAGCTGTGCGGCTCATACTTTGTTTCCCGACAAACACACTCGCGCTATTTCGCTGTTTACGATAATGTCGTAGCCTGCCTGTTCACTGATTTTTAAACATCCGTGCTCGTTTCTTCTGCCTCATTCTTGTAGGTTGTTGTTTTGCAGTTGAGTGTGTTTTTTTTTGTAGCCCATTCATCTGTACACACAAACACCAGATCACTAGGACTGTGAGGTTTGAGTAGACAAGTATCCATTTATATATTTAAAATATCACAAATTATATTTGTTCTTCTGAAATGTATAATTTTGTTGATTTTTGTAGTTGTTGTTTTCCCCTGGGATATTAATAGTGCCAAACAGGAGCGTACGCAGGGTTTTATGAAAACCGAGATCCCAAAAGTGATCTTGCTGTGGGTGTTTGGTGACATGCCCCCCTGAGAAAATGTATTTTCGTGATCTACACATGTACATTTTAAGGTGTTTGAATATCTGCAATATCATTGCAGCACCAAAGTAGAGTTAAAGGGATACTCCACTTTTTTTTTTTTTGGAAATAGGCTCATTTTACAACTCCCCCAGAGTTAAACTGTTGGGTTATACCGTTTTCAAATCCATTCAGCCGATTTTCTGATATTTAGAAGAATATCAGTAACCACACGGTTTCTGGTCTCATTGACTTCAATAGAAGGAAAAAAATATACTATGGAAGTCAATGAGACCAGAAACTGTCTGGTTACTGATATTCTTCTAAATATCAGAAAATCGGCTGAATAGATTCGAAAACGGTAAAACCTAACAGTTTAACTCTGGGGGAGTTGTAAAATGAGCCTATTTCCAAAAAAAGTGGAGTATCCCTTTAATTTTAGGCAATTATTATACAGCCTTCATTATATACACTTTAAAAATTACAGAAGTTCGGACCTCTGAGACCTCAATGGTGGGTACGGCTCTGGTGACAATCATCACGTATCACTCACTGTAATATACAAACTAGTCTCTATTTCTTGCTGAAACTGCAAATGTTAAGATGACTTTTCGTGACTTGTTTTGGTGGCTTTCACATATTCACACACATTCACCACACTGACTTTATATTTAGATATACCTCAGCGGTCGATTTTCACTGAAAGAACTTACAAAATTGGAGTTCCTTATAAAATTTCCCGCCACTGGCCAGTAACATTTTATTTTCTCGCCAAAGCAAATAATAGCTTATTAATTTTTTGACCATGACATTCTAATTAGTAGCTGAAAGCAAAATCAAATATATCCAATTTGGATATATTTGGATATAGAGTAGGAATATCAGCAAGGCTTTACTTGTTCGTTTATTAAATTTTTGGATAATCCAAAAATTTAATAAACGAACAAGTAAAGCCTTGCTGATATTCCTACTCTGCAGAAGATATGCTGAATTTGTCTGATTCTTGTTCTTTAGATTTTTTTTCCTACAATAGCATTAGTGCTTTCACTGCTTACGTTGTTTTTAATTAATATAGAAAAAAACTCTAGAAACTAAAAACTTTTGTTTTGTTTTTCGTTTTGTTTTTGTTTGCTATTCTGCTGGGCAGGCACTGAGTTTCATTTGCATGCCGCCTTGGTAACGTCTGCTCTCACAGTGTTCCCCCTAGACCATCAACTGCCTACATAAATCTTGCACTTCAATTAGAATTTACAGAGGGCAAAATGGCACAAACAGAGCGGAGCTGCAGAAGTAAAGTGCTGGAGATGGTCATTTCGCCATGAGTGGCATTTTAGGTAGGACATTTGCTCGGACAGACTCAACTGTGTAATATGCCCCCTGCGTAGCATTAGGAAGTGTAAAGAGGCTCCTAAAGGGTGAGGGAGATGCTTTTGGGGTGGACACGGAGATGGACGTGCACACATGCTACTCAGTGGCCCCTGAAGTCATTGTGACTGTCATGGCAGATATTTAAACAATCTCTCCACGATAATGAGCTGGGGGAGATATGAGGGGGGTGCACGGCAGGCCCTGAATGAACTCAGCAGGGAAGCTGTACTCATCATACTGTCACTCACAGTGGCTTAGTAACGGCAGCCTGAAACCAAAGGTCACCAGCACTCATGCCAGCCTATCTGCTGATCATGTGCATGCAGCGGTGTGTGTTTGTATGTGTACAGTATGTGTGTGTCAGAGGATGGATGGCTAATTAGATTCAGCGGTGGGTGGACGCTAATGACGGCGAATCGCTCCATCCCGCTGGGACTGATATGGAACAGAGCATTACACTGATGGGGAAAACTATCTCTCTCACTCTTCTGTTCTTTCTTGCTCTCGTACTCCCACCCGTAAACTCACACTCCTCCTCCTTTTGGTTCTCCGCCTGTGTTGAGGGACTCATTAGAAAACACCACAAAGCGATATCCACTTGACCTTGCTAATTAATCAGCTACGTTGTGTTGCTAGTAGAAATCCGAGTTCTTCGTAGGACACATCCGGATTGGCTCGGCGCTAATGTGGCTCCACCTTCGCTGGCTAGATCTCCTGCAAATGGGACAAAATGGTAATTAGTCAGAAGCCAACACAGTTGTTTAATTAATACATCAGGCGAGATGAATCGCTTCATGCCAGAGATGTTATCGTAGCACATTCGGTTCTTTGATGCGGCTCTCGCCGTCTGATTCTGATGACCTGCTCTCTGGTCATTAGCAGAAACCCCTATCTCAGTGGATGCAGTCTCTGCCAGGGTCATCTCGCCCTGTTCAACCCACTAGACAGGCTGAGAGAGAAGCAGAAGCTCATCTCTGTCCAGAGGGCACTGCATGTAAATGGGCTGGAATGGCTACGCATACAGATGCCTTCCAGGCGGCGGTTCCCTGAGACATAGAAAACAGCAAATTGGCACAGGATGGCTGTGGGTGATGTGTGTGTATTGCTCCATACAGCACATGGGACATTATTTACAGCCTCTGGAGCCCTATGAATGCCAACATAAGGCCAGCTTAGAGAGGACGGATATGGAAACTGTTTTGCTAGCTGTGTTGATAACAAGACTTTGTCTAATTATAAAAGCTATATTCTCTCTTATGCGGCATACTGTACCTTGACGTTTTGTTCTAAATAGCATGTGTAATAGCAATGTGATGATTAATGTGCATTGATATTGAAATTCTGGCCAATTCTCTGGCCAATATAGGACAATTATTTTCATGTAATAGCTACATAACCGATGATATAAATCTACTACTTACTGTGAAATTGCGAACGCAATCGAATGACATCATTTAGTAAATGTGAATTTATAAATATTTCTTCAAACGTGTACACTTTTGGACTAAAAGCCATCATAGATGTTTTTTTAGTGAGGCCCTGATCACAAATAAAACAGAGAAGATGCAACTGAATG
Source organism: Cyprinella venusta (assembly GCA_038021265.1). Lineage (NCBI taxonomy): Eukaryota > Metazoa > Chordata > Actinopteri > Cypriniformes > Leuciscidae > Cyprinella > Cyprinella venusta. Next base: position 20,618,114 of record CM075883.1, on the reverse strand, counting down.
TATGTAGTCTACTGTATATGTATGTATGTATATGTTATCACAAAACTACACTAGTAAGACTCTGTTATCTGAATTTATAACAACCATCATGGATAGTTAATGTATCATAGGAATGTATAGCACAAAAGCAACTGAAATTGAAAACAGAAAAAAGTAAACACTAAATATTTGAATCAAATATAAATGAAAGAATTGTTCTGGATTGGAGCTGCATTTTAAGTATTATGAATGGAAGAAACTTTGAGATTGTCTGTCGATGAAAGAAAGTGTCTCTTTCGTGTGCAAAAATCTATCAATCTGAGAAATCCAAAAGAGAGAAAAGAAAAATAATCCATGAAAAATTCACGCAGAAAGAAATTGATCTTAATCCTTGAGTGCTAAATCCAACAGGATCCACAAGCGATGCCAACAAAGGTCATGAACAGAAATTCACTTGATCTCTAATTCCATGAATTACACAGTAAACCGTCAACATGTATCAAGAAGTCATTCTATTAACACAGATTAAATAACATTAGCAAAATAGCATGATAGCAAACACAAACACAATAGTTATGAAAACACATATAAAATGACAGAAAGAAATCCTGGAATTACACTAGATAGCACAAAAGAATATCTTTGATTGAGCAGAAAACTGTCTTCCTATACTACTTACCTGCCTTTGAACCTCACACTTGAGTAGACTAGCGCCCCCTTTTGGTGCATAGTAGAAAAATATGCAGGGTCTCATTGTGTGACACAATATGTGTCTTGTTATTCTATTTGGAATATAAATAACTACAAGTTGATTTTTCCCTCATGACAGAAATGAACAATTCATTGTCACTAACCATTTGATCAAAAATTGTGGTAAAATAGCGAAACTAGAATCCTAATTCCGTCTAATGATGCAGAGTTTGTCAAGATTAAATAAGAATGTCATTGTGAATGTAAAACAGCAACAATCTAGCGCCATTTTTGCATCCAAATTAGTCTCAAAACATCTGGCCTCAAAAGATCTGTTCTCAAAAGGGAAATGCTTAAGCAGGATAGATAACTTTCTGATTTCCCTGATGCCATTACAACATGTTCTTTTGATTTGTAGGAGTTTCACTCTCACCTCATGGGTACACACATCAGCCAGAATAGACCATAGCTGTAAAACTCCCTCTTGTGGTCAGGAAGAGTGTCTCTCACTCACACACACACATACACACACACACACACCCACACACACACACACTCACTCATTAATTTTCTATGCCAGTTGCTCAAACCTATCTTTTCATTGGGTATGAGCGTTTTTTGCTTGTATTATAATGTTTGTTTTACTTTGACTTTTAGCAGACCATAAGCCATTGGTGGGGGCCAGCGATTTGTGGGGGATTTGTCGTCATTGTTTTGACAGATTTAGTTACAGAAGCACCGAGATCAATTATTCAGCAGAGCCATGCATGGTTGCAGGATTAATGGTGCGTGTGGCGTATAAATCAAGCAGCAGTCTTGAACCACTTCAGGAGAGAGGAAACAGGAATGACGCTTGTGGAAAAGGCATTAGCGTCCACATTTATTCTCCGAGTGAGCATTCCTAACCTTGAGATGGCACGAGAGCCAGGGACGGTTAGCCTGCTCTCAGTCGCAAATAAAGCCTGCCGTTTTCCAACGAAGCAAAGCTCCGATAACTAACACCTGCACTCTGTCACATTAGATCATCTGGAGTGCGGGAAGCACACTGAAGGACGGAGGCATCATATCACTCTTGAGCAAGGATAAAACGGGTCGGCCCATATCTGTAATTGGGGAAAGTAAACTGTTGAGGGGATTGAGCTCCAGAGATACTGTATGTCACATAACTCACTCCCTCCACTCCACCTCTTCCTCTGCTTCCTGTCTCTCTAACGCCCTCTTTCAATCACCCAACTTTGCCACTGTCTTTCTTATATCTTTTATCGATGTCTGAATGTCAGTGAATTTCAGTTGTCACTGCGCTGATCGATGGAATACAAAAAATATCCAACAGAGTCAAGGTGAAGCCTGCTACACACCATAGCTCTGTGAAGCAGACATTCGTTTAAAGTCCTGAAAAAAAGCTTTTTTTTTTAATGAACAAAATATGTATTTATTGATTACTTACTTGCTTAGAAGTATGAAGTTATACTTATTTATTTAATATATTGTTTCATTTTTTATTTATTTTAAAAATGTTTCAAATCCAGCAGTCATGTCCATAGGCCTGTCTATATGGATGTTATGTTTTGTTGTGTGGTGTTTTATTTTTTTGTTCATACAAGGTCATATGATAGATTTATTTTCAGGAAATTGAAAAAAACATTTATTTACTTATAAATAATAAGTATAAACGTATAGGTACTCATTTTTTTTTATTATTATTTATTCTTCAAGAAATTCTTACAGAATAGTGTAGAAGTTGACTAGTAGAAAAAGGATGAAATGTAAATCTTTATGCTTATTAGGCTTTAAAAAAAATCTGTCATGACAACACTCAGAGTGTTTGGTATAGTACAGTAATGATATGACATTGATATGGTCTTGGTGGAATAGATCTGCTATGCTGCTGTTGGTTATTTCTGCTGATTCTGCTACAGACCAAGTACAGGACTTGCTACTGCCATAAACAACATGCTGCTGCTGTATTGCCTGGATTACATCTATTCAGGTGGAGCTGGGGAAGTTGGGGGATTTCTAAAAGTGGGCTGCAAATGCTGACCGAGTATTTGAAGGTTGAGTAGTGAGCTCATTGACTTCTGACACAGCAGGAACCAATCAGCTGTGGCCTAGAGAGTGATGTGATTGCAAGCAGATCAGGTTAAGGACCTATCAGAGTGCACAATCTATATTTATAACAAACTTTGTATTTCTTGCTTAACTGAATTCCTGGAGCCTATTGAATCACACACAAATGTTTTGTTTTATCTAAACTAGAAGCTATGGACAGTTATACATGATCCAATGTAACCATTTTATTATGGTTAAAGGGAAAAATATTATCCTTTAAATTAGAGAAGGGTGCAGAATTAAGGCCAGGCTGGAGCATGTCGTGAAAAGAGGGTATATGATTGTGAAGGGAGTAAGACAGAGAGAAAGGCTGTATATTTAGGAGGACAGAATGGGCTTCTGCCCAGGGCAGATAAAAACAGGTTCCAACCACCAGTCTCTGTGAGAGAGGGAATAGGCTCTGGTCCAGAACAGATGCACCACCAAGCCAGCTTCAAAACATCTCATAATAAGTCAGCCAGACATGAGCCTCTGAAATGAAGTGTCACTTCTCATTCTCCTTTCCTTCTGTCTTACACTTGCTCCTTTAGTTTTTGTATCTCCTGTGTCTCCCTCTCTCTTTCTCATAACACAGAATCTGTCTCGTTGTATCTGTTCTCCACTGTCTGTCTGTGTGCGTGCATGTGCTTGCGCGCTTGTGGCCAAAAAGTCCACACAAAAATGGCAATATCCAAAATCCTTGTCCTTGTGGGGACCTTTTTTGGTCTCCATAAGGAAAATAGCTTATAAATAAAGCTTATGATGTTCCTAATAATCCTTTAGGTGAGTGTAAAGTACAATATATTAGTAGGGTAATTTTGTAAAATAGAGAGAGAGAAAGAGAGAGAGAGAAAAAAATGATTTTCTTTATTCTAAAGAACTAAAACTAATAATCCTAGCACAAATAAAGTATTTAAATTATACATACAAAACAGTTATACAGTTATATATACAAAAATACATTAAAAATGATCTTGAAATGTCTTATTATTGTTCAGAATATATTTAAATTATAGAAAATATATTTAAAGATTTAGTCCCCACATAATTAGATTTTGTACAGCTGCATTCTACAGCTTGTGCACCACAATTTTCGAATAATTGCACAGATTCTTATTTGGATTGAGATCAGGCCCATTCACCTTTTTGTTCTTGAGCCGCTTCAGTGTTAATTTGGCTTGTGATTTGGGAGTAAATTTGGCAAGGTTGCTCGGGTTAGTATAGGCCTGTATCAGCCCTGCTAGTTAAGGTCAGACTGATCACTCTGTCTCTCACTCTGTGAGAATATCAAGCTGTCCCAAACTGTTCCCAGCCATCTGGATCCTGACTGAAAACCTTTCCACCATGCTCCAAAATATAGCAGCCCCGCTTTGGATGGCATGAGCTCACAGCAACCGATTAGTTGGCTTCAGGTGTGTATTTTGCAATCAGAGCGCTGAAGATGAGCCGCCTGAAGTAAAAAAAAAGGGGGGCGATGACATAATGCAAAGTATCCCCAGCTAGAAAAACATATCTGGCCCTTTCATGTATTTTTCCGACAGTAAAAATCCTGACGCTTCTACAACTAAAAAATGAAAAGCAAATACAGATGGCATAACAATTAATATTACAACTACATAAAACATACAAGGAAAATTGTCTCGGCCAACATATTCAAAAATTTGACTCATCAATATGAAATAAACATTCTTTAGAACACCCAAAATAATTATGCATTGGATTCTCTGTTTTACTAACAATAACAAAACAGTGAAATAATCATCAAACTACATCCAATTATCTAGATCTCTAAACATTAATATATTAATTATACTTTTAGCCAACTCAGTAGAGCTGCATTCTTCGTGGTGTGGGAATTTCAAAATGTGACTTTGCGAAACATGTCCTTAACTAAAATGTTGCTATTGTTGGCTTATATAATTCTAGAAAACCTATGCTCTTTTTAAAATGGTCTTTTCATCATTAAAATCCATTTTCACATTCATCTTGACTTAGGAGGCAGGATATTCCAGGTGAGTGGGCAGAGTAGGAATTGTGGTTCGGCCTGTACTGACCTCGCTTGACCCCTCCGCCCCAACCTCCCCATCCCATCACCCCTCCACTGCCTCCAGCCTGCGTTTGTGCGAGGAAGATTAAGCCACTCTGACGAAGCCGTGTTTACAAATATGCAGGCAGAGGAACAGGGCAAGCGACTCTGTGGAGGAATAGAATACAAATTGCTTTTTTTATCTCTCTCAGGGCCTGGGCTTGAGAAAATGTGTTTGCGATTGGTGTTCCTCTGCCTGTGAAGGATAAAGCCTCTGCTCTGTGTTTGGGTGATGGTTAGCATTCATTCTCTCTCTCTCTCTCTCTCTCTCTCTCCCATCCTCTCTCTGTACCTCCTGTTCTCTTTATCCCCTCCTTTTCTCCTCCCTCATCCCAGGGTCTGATTTTCTGGCTGTTTCGCTGGTAATCAAGTAGTCTCTCTGTTCTCCTCTGATGTCTCCCTGACTCTGTCTCTCTCTCTATTCTCTCTTTTTTGAAAAGACTTTTTATGATTAACAGTCTCTGTGAGCGGCTGTCTGCTCGTGCGGGAGCCGGCAGAAATGAAGAAAGCATATACATCAAGCTGGGAGATCTATAACTGTGTGCTAATCACTGCTAACACAATTATGCAGAGCTACAGATTCTCCCCAGTTTATACACACTCCACATTCCCATATGTTTGTTTCAAAGCTAATATTCTGCCATCATTTAGTAACCTTTATCTCGTTCCAAACCTGTATGACATCATTTTTCGGCTCAACATACACACAAAAAAAATTGAATGTTGGTAAACAAACAGTTTTGGTTATCATTGACTTGATACTGCAAAAAACATTAATAGTCAAATAATTTTAAGCCAAAATGGAGTCAACCTTGAACAAATTTGCAATTTGAAAAAAAACTCAACTGATTTTGAACTGAAAGTACTTCTATTAATGTTCATGGGTAGCCTAAATGGGTTCCATTCAGACCTTAACATTAAGTCTTTTACTGTTATATGTCAACAAGATTATAAAAATATACCCAATGTTTAGATCTGTTTGTGTAATTATGCAAATTAGCTAATACGTGATTATATTATGCACCATTTGTCCATGTTAACAAACTTGAAATACATTTTTTGTTTGTCTTGATGTAAGTAATCAACTCAGTGATTTTCATGATGATATCTAAAGGTTAAAAATGTTTACCCTTTTCACGTGAGAAAAAGAATGAATATGCATATAAATATTTTTTTTTTCCTTACTCAGGACATAGTAAGGATACAAAATCAGTTGAGTTTGCTTCTGTTGCAATTTTTCAACCTTTTTTCATCAAATGACTGGACTATAAGACAGATATCTTATGTTATGTTCTGAGAAAAAAAGTCATATAGTTTTGGGATTAATGGATGGTGAGTAAATGATGACAGAATTTACTTTTTTGTTTGAACTATCCCTTTAAATTTTTAATGAAATCCTTTATATTAATGTTGAGCCAGAAATATATGCTTTTCTGTATTGTGTTAAGATGTTTAAATGAATAGTTCATTTAAACATTAAAAATGATGTTACTCACTGATGTTTATGTATATGTCTTTCTTTTATCAAATATCCCTGCAAAAGTAAAAGGGACGGATGCTATTGAGCTCCAAAAATGACAAGTATCATTATATAATCCATATATATAGTCGTGCAACTCATTTCATATAGTCTGTGCAACTCATGGGCTTCATATCTGAATCAATATGATAACTTTTTAATTTTGTAACTTTTAACTTTGCAATCGGCACAAATAACAAGTGCGTTTTTATCTGAAGGTTTGAAATTTATCACAGAAGTTACATTAACCACTTTTATGGTCCTTTTATTGTGCTTCGTTGTATGGAAAAGAGCAGCCATAAAAAATCTACACACAATAAAGAAAGTCATATGGGTGTGGGTGAACTGTCCCTTTAAGTTTCTTGTAGTGTTGGGTTAAACGGTTTAACCCACTTTCCATATTTTGACACAGCCCAGTCATTGTGTTTGTGCGCGCAGCGTTTGTTGTGCACATTTGAAGCTGTTCAAAAAGCATGAGAGCAGTTTCCCCAGGGAGCAAAGCTTTGTGCATAAATATTTAGCACAAATGGAAATAAAACAAAGCACTGCACGATCTGAAATGGTATTCATGCAAACCAGCCTCTGATTCATATTCAAAAGTCTAATATCACTGTGACATGTTTACGAATCACTTGCTCTCTCAAATCTTAATTGCTGATGAATCCAAGAATTTTAGCACGCTGAAAAATACGATGACCCTTGACCTTTGACCCACACAGGAGAGACTGACCGTCCTTTTGACTGTCTATTAGCTTCCGTAATGAAACAGAGAATTCGATGAATAACGGCCTGCTACAGCTGATGGAGACACAGATTCATTATTCAGCTCGCTGGTAGAGTTCGGCCCTGCCGTGGGCAAGGATCAGGAAGAGGTAGAGTAGAGAATAGGATCCCAGACAGGGTGATGGTGTGAATGGAGAATGAAGAGAGACCATTTCCCTATACTTTAAAGTTTTTTTTCAGAGGCTTGAAGAGGAATTATCTCTCAATACCCCTGATATTTTTTGACAAGGAACAGAGTGCCGAAGCCTTTCCTCCTCATATTTAAGAGATAAACTCTCTTCAAAGCTTTCATGAAAGTTTCTGTAATTGTTATATTAGACACCAACAATCCCTCCCTTCATGCGGCTAATCTCTCATTTAAACTTTCTCTCCTTTTGATTCCAGCATGTCAATTTGGCCTTGTGTTTTGAGAGCCATCCGCTATCCTTCGCGGACGCAAATAACCGAGCTCCGTGGAGGCCTGCGTTCTTTGTGTTAGGAGCTCATGCATCACCAGCCCTCTCTGACAGAGAGAAATATGCCATTTATTTTTGTTTCACCCTGATAGAGGAAGACACCGAGCAGATGAAGGAGGAAAAAGGCTGCCTGTTGCACGTGGTTCTTCATGAATCATGTTTCTGTCCGCAGAACTCTGGCCAGGCTTCATGCCCGAAGTCACTTTGTCAGACAGCAGGACTTAATGGGCTATTACGGTACCCTTACATTGTGACACATCGAGACTCATAGTAATGATGGCTCTATCCGCTCCGAGCCTGCTCGGCCTGAGGGCTGATTGGGGTTTGGATGTGTAAAAACACTTTTAGACAGTGTATGTTCATCTTAGAAGGATACCACTTCCACCTTCTGTCAACTAATGATGTAATAGATCAACAGCAATCAACAGTCACCACACCACCCCTACACACGCTTCAGTCCGTCGCCGTTGTCCTTGACGAGTCGAGAGCGCCGGAATGTTCAGTATTCCACAAATGCGCGTCATGTGTGAGAGTGTGCTGGGGTGTTAGTGTGTAGAGGAGCAGAGGAGCACGGGGCTTTTGCCACCCCGCCATCCCATTACCTCAGCCTGCTCCGGCAGGGCTTTAACCTTGGCAGGCAGGCTGGAGGAGAGAGGGTAATTCTAACCTTAAAAACCTGCTGATTAAAGCTAGTTTTGTGGAATTCGATTCCACTTAATGCCTTTGGCCCTGAGCCCAGAGGCCTGGCATTAACATCAACAGACACTGTGTCTTCTGCCCGAGAGACGTGCTCAAGCGTGCACACACACACACACACACACGCATTTGTTGTACTGTCACAGACACGAGTGTGGGTAGTACACACACTATTCCTGCTCCTTATCTCTTTTTCTGTGTGTGTGTGTGTGTGTGTGCAATGATATTGGACAGCCTTAGGTTTACAATATTTCCTGTGTTATTGTTGGCTTTGTGATATTGATGTATGGCTGTGTTTACTTGTCCAGCTCGAATAATTAATTCCCCCTTTTGGGGTCTGTGTATAAATTGGTTTTGTTTATTTACAATGTGCAAGGTATTTTTAGAAACCAAATTACCATGAGAGTTTCTTTTTTGTGCAGGCGGCTTTGTCCCCCTTACCTTCATTTATTTCCACACATCTGAAGTTTGAGTTGCGACAGCAGCACTGTTGTAGGATAAAAAGGTGGCTAAACTCAATGAGATGATAATGCTTACTAGAGATGATACTGGACAAACCCAGCCATTGGGTTACATTTTTTAATTACATTTTTAACCCAACGTTTGGGTTTATCCACATTTGACCCAAAGTTGGGTTAAAACAACCCAGCATTTTTAGAGTGTACTTGCAGGGTTAGAATTTGAAGTGAGGTAGCAAAGATTGTGCAGAATTCCAATTTATATTCAAAGGATTGAAACCCAAAAAGGAGTTTCTTTGTGAATTCTTTCATATGTTGGGGGGGGGGGGTGAACTGTCCCTGTAACAAAGTAAAAAAAATTAAAAGTTTAAATAAGAAAAAAAAAATTGGTCCCACTTTATATTAAGTGGCTTTAAGTAGTATGTACTTTCATTGAAACAAATAATTTGATACAATGGATTTATTGTGTACATACATGTTTTTACATTGTACTTACATTTTTAAATACCAGCATGTAATTACAGCTGTAAATAATTTATGTAATTACATCTGTAATTACACAGCTGACCCATCCCTTACACTTAAACCTACCCATACCACCAGAACCTGTCCATAACCTTACCCAGATCACACCTCAATAGCAGCAAAAAGTGTTTTACAACACAACATGCATGAGCAATAGTACATTGTACTTATTTTTCAGTGTAAGTACATAGTACTTAAAGCCACTTAATATAAAGTGGGACCGAAAAGTCTATAAAAATAGGTCACAATGTACTCTGTTAATGTACTGTGGAATTTTCGGATTGTGTCGTGTGTTTTAAAGAAAATGCCTGTTAACCTAACAGATAGTGTCCTGCTGAAAATTACCCGTGCCTTTTTTCATTTTTCTTACAATTCACAGCTCTGCCACACTTTGAGCTGCAGAAGTCTTGGAGGTTATCAGTGTGTAAAGAAAGTTAGGTTGTGATTGGCAATGTGGCAGTCTGAGTCTTAGCGACAGCCTGTTACTGCTTCAACTAGCCATATGGGTTCAGCAAGGTAGATATAGACCCGTTCTCCTTGAAAGAGGCTGAATAACTTGCAGGACTGGAGACATATGTGTCTTTACCTCAGGCTCAATTCACAGCCCCTAGGCAGGTCTACTTATAGATGCCTGATTGATAATCCAGGAACTTGATCTTCTTAATGAAACGGCGACTCTGCAATAGATGTGACAGCACAAGGTTTCATAACCAGGACATCCTCATGAGGGTTTTCGTTTCATGTATGCACATAGTTATCCAGATCTGTTCAGTATTGCTGAAAGAAGAGTAAGGCATGACAAATGTACATGTTCAAGTGATTGGTAATAGATTTGTCTTGATTATCTACAAGGTCTCGGCTCACTATATCACTCTACGAGGCAATTCATCAAGTTGTCGCCAATGCGCTTTCAAATTGTATGATTGAGTATTCCCAACTGGATTCACTGTCTGATAAATTATTCCTTGTGTAGCGAGTGCTATAAGACAAAACTCTATCAAGGTTAGCGCGGGGTTCGTTTTAGCTGCTATATACGAGACCAGATAAACACTGGTGTCTGGTTTCCTTCAGGGGCTTAAGGGCCTCAATCAGGGTTGGCACAATGTTTAATTTGATGCAAATGAAAATGAGGCTGTGATGTATAGAATATGAGTCTGTTTAATAAGGCAAGACAGGCAAAAACCATTTGTTTTTCTCATGCACTGAACCAGAAATCTCCATTTCAGTAGCACTTTTAGTTTTATCCAGTTTTATTTCTACAGTATATCTATATTCTGAATGAGTTTCCAGAGGGGTTTGTTTCTATAGTATCATTCCCCTGATTTATATGACATTTTATTCCTAAAAATATGGGGATTTCTTTTTTCTGGCTGTTGACAGTATTTTTATTTATTTATTATTTAAAAATAAAGAAATAAATATCACATTTCCCCTCATAAACCTTTAATATGTCAACAAAATGAAACAATTTTAAGCCAGACTTTATACAATGTTTACATTTCTCTTCTGAAAATGATTTCAAATTGGTGCATATTTCATCATATAATATGTATTTTGCATATTTAAATCTATCCTTTCTTAAATCTTGCAATACAAAACAATACTGCAATTAATCATCTGGGAAAAGTATGGTGATTTCTATTAGTTATTTTTATGCTGTTCATCTGTATAGAGAGCCTAAGTCCCGCCCCTTCGCTTCCGGCTCATGGGACCTTATTTCGGAAAAAATATGAATGGTAGTCAATGGCGGGAGACAACTTATCTTTTTATTCCGTCTGAACTGTGCCCTCAATTACACATATGATGTTTGTCAATTTAAAAGATGATTCTCAAAGTCAAAAACGTCACAGTTTGTCATACAGCAGAAGAGTAACATTAAGTTTTATGTGAAAATCGCTCTGTGAACTACATCTCCCTGGAAGAGAAACGAGATCCGCTGCTCGTGTGCGTGCAGTCTGGTACAAAACACTCAGGTAGGACGGCGTTAACGTTACGATTATAACGTAAGACTGTAGAAACAATGACAGATAGCCTCAGTAAAGTTAGCTTTATTCATTGAGAGAAAATGTGCGCCTTTGGGGTTTGTAGTCTTTGTAATTACGTATTTTCACAGTCTTATACCTCAACGGTTTTACATCAAACTGCGACTTTCTTTACTTTAAAATGTATCTTTTAAATTGACAAACATCATATGTGTAATTCAGGGCACAATTCAAACCAGATCAAAATATTTGTTGTCTCTTGCCATTGACTACCATTCAATATTTTTTCGAAGTTAGGTCCCATGGTGGTCGACCGGAAGGGGAGGGACTTAGGCTCTCTATTGTCTTGCCTATTTTTCAATATTGAATTCTGTACAATGCATTGTAATGTACAGTATGTCTGTTTCTCAAAGCCTCATTTTCATTCGCATCACATTAAGCGTGGCATCTACCCTGTCTGAAGTTCATTGTGAGCATCCCCTATACCAACCGTACATATTGTCACATCATAAAACAGCAAATTGGCACCATACTTTAGATGCCATGGTCTGATTAAGAGTGCCTTCACACTTCATTATGGCTTAATGAGAGAGTCTCACATCTTCGGCAGGTTGGACACCTTGCATTCATTGCCATCCCACCGGCCTTGATTGATGGCTTCGCGTTACACCTCCTATGAAATGTGAAATGTGAAAAGTTTGAAAGTATGAAAAGTTTATATGAATAAAAAAAATATAACTGTTGGCTTTGAAATACCACTACCTAGAGGTATTCACTCAATCAAGCTACCAACTTGTTGGGGTTTTTGAACCACTGATGACTCCACTACATCTCAAATGGCCCATTTCACAACAAAATCTCATCTAATCAAGTTAGTCTGTTTTATATATACATTGAGAACGGTTCGTAATTTGTAGTCTTGCTGTTGCTTCAAATGATGAGCAAGTCAGACTGAGAAATGGAGAGAAGTCCTGCGTGATTGTGGGAATATAATTATGCCTTAATTGCTTGCCATTTGATGTGCTGTCATTTGTCACAGCCCACAGACAGCAAATAATGGCTTCTGTCATTGTCAGTTTGTCACATTGCCACGCAGCCTTGAGAGAGAATCAGCAAAGAGATGAATAATATTTGTCCTGATTTACTGATAAGCTTGTCTGTGTTAGAGGCTCGCGGTTTTCTCGTTTGCTTCTTTGTGTGTATTGTATCATCAAATGTTCTGAGAGTGTGAGATGGTCAGCCTTTCTGTGCCTGGGATTGTTTGTGGAGTCAATATATTTTACAATTTCTCTCTTCATAAAACTAATGATAGAATCCCAGTAAACCTAATAAGCAGAGGCTTCCTGGGGCTAATTTATTCACTCTGTCCACACAGCGCGTAGAACAGTAATAAAAAAATTAAACAAAAATGTAATACGATGTTATGCAGCATTAGCTTAGCAAAATGCTAACAGCAAAATCTATTGTTAGTCAAAATGCTCTTAAAAAGTTACTACCGATCTAAATCTCTACAAACCAGTCACATTTGAGGTTCAATGACTGTCAGAGCTGCCTATTTAGGCAACCGGCAGCCTTGCTACGGTTTGTAGCTGTATGTGTGTGTAAGCCCTGATCGTGTGCAAACAGCGTGTGTGTAGCCGATGGACAGTTTACATTGATTCCCGTATCAGCTCTGACAGGTGCTACAGTCTGACACGGCCCAGGCATCTTGTTTATGCTTGCTGAACACTTTTTGTATTTCTTAAATTGAGTAAACAGAAGCTGCCTGGGGATAATTTATTCACTCTCCAGTCCGCACAGTGGGATGAACAGTAAGGAACCGCACACACCTGTCAATACAGCAGAACAGACATCACGGAGCGCTCGGCCTGGTACATATAGCAGACAACCACATATAGACATTATCTGTCAGATGGAGATGTGAAATGTGTTCTCATATGTTTAGATCCAGATCTGGATGGAAGCTGAACTTATAAAAGCAGTGGCGTTTTGACGGGACTTGTGAAATGAAGAGGCACTGCTTCCCTTGACTATGGAGAAAACACCCCTGGTAGAAAGCTTTGCAGAGATCTCCTCTGTCTGTCTAGCCCTCTCACACTCTTTCTCTCTTTGTAGAGGGACCTGTGAGAGACTCGGGACCTCAATGCTCTGCTGAGTATAGTATAGTGTTTGTTTGCTCATGAGTATCTGAGTGCATTGACACGGTCAGGGAATTTGTGTCAGCACAAAGACACACTCACTTGTTTGTTCTGTGCTGCTGCTGGTGATAGAAAGAAAGAGAGAGATAGAGAAAGACTTTATCTATGTTCTTACTGTCTTACTAAATGAATACTATACTGTATATGTTCAGTACCTGCTAGATAATTGTCAAATGGCCTCACTACGTTGCATGTTTATCAGCACAAAAATAAAAATGGATGTTAATGCTAAATCAATATATACAGTCCATCAAAGTTTGGAGTTGGTGAGATTTTTTTTATGTTTTTGTAAGATTGTGCTCATCAAGGCTGCACTTATTTGATCATAAACAGTAAAAACAGTAACATTGTGAAATATTGTTAAAATTTAAAATATCTGTTTTATATTTTAAATGTATTTGTTTGAAATGATTCACACTGTGAACAGTATACACTGGGTGAAATACATTCATATTAGTGATCAGTATGGGCCCGTGGTGTGCAGTATATTATTATTATTTATATTCTAATCTTGAGTCAATACTATAGTATATCTATACTATATCCCATACCAGAAAATTTTGCTTACCCAAAATCAAATGTGCTATGTAAAAAATATATGGTTTTGTAGAAACAATCTTACTGACGAGAGGAGAGTGAGTTCCTCCTGCCAAGACTAACAAGATTTCTCTCTGGGATTGATCCTCCTCCTATCTATACTATGTTAGGAATTGCCAAGACTGATCTTTTGTAGAGCTCTTTTGAAACGGCATTGTGAAGAATACCTAACTTCAATTGAACTATAGTTTTGATTTGCACACTTTGTGATCCAACACTGGACACACAATCCTAATTGTATGCCACATTAGCTTGTCATTGCAGTATAACGGTGCCCTTAACCTCTCTTAGATCTTTCAAAGAATCCATTATTTCACAGTGCAGTGTGTGTGTGTGTGTGTGTGTGTGTGCCTGCAGACATGTGTGTATATGTGTGCATATATCCATGCAAGTGTGTGTGTGTGTGTGTGTGTGTGTGAATGCACCAAGACTGCTTTGTTTTCCAATTCTCCGCAGGTAAATAAATATTCCCTGTGTGCGTTGTAGAGGAGCCGTAACCATAGAAATGGATATTTGATTTATTCCAGAAAGAGCCAAGCTCTTTGGCTTGAGTGCTTGCAAACAATATGTTTGGGAAGAAAGCCGGCACTCAGCATCACAGATGTCTTCTCGAAATCACATGACTCATTTCAGCCCTGGCAGACCTCTGAGTGTCCTGTCCGTTCCCTGGCCACATGGGCGAGAGTCGCTCCTCAACCTATATGGGTCACTAATGGGTCAGCAGTGTGGGAGAGGAACTAATACCGAAAGCGGTTACACTTTATTTCGATAGTCACTTTAGACGTTCTACTAATTATAAGTAACTTTTCAACTACATGTCAACTAACTCTCATTAGAGTATTAGTATATTATAGTAGACTGTCAGTAGACTGTTAGGTTATGGTTAGGTGTTAGGGTTCGGGTTAGGAGAATAAGTTTACTTGTAGTCGCCAAGTTACTTACAGACAGTTGAATGTCTGTTGGGAGACCAACAAAATAAAGTGTTAGCAGATATTAAGCTGACAGTCTACTAATACTCTAATGACAGTTAGTTGACATGTAGTTGAAAAGTTACTTATAGTTAGTAGAATGTCTAAAGTGGACTATCGAAATAAAGTGTTACCCTGAAAGCTAACATTTGGCAGCAGTGTGGTAGTAGTTTAGCTAAGTAGTCATTTTTGTAACAGTGAAATGTGGAAAAACTCAACATCACTGTTTCAACTTTGGATTACAGCTTTTTACCAGAGCAAATGAGTAATCACTATCATTAAATCATTTTTATTGATAAGATTCCTAAAGGAAGTCTCTTTTGATTACCAAGGCAACAATATTAATACAATTCAATACACAAAAATAATAACTAGAACAGTTAAGAATAAAAAATAAATAAAATACAGTACAAACAGTTGGACAAACAGTGCCACAGTAACAATTAATTATTCATTAAATTAAATACCAGGTGTATTCTAGAGTAAATCTGTTGAATTGTCTGTTATAAAACGTCATTTTCTATTTAAATTTAACACTGTCAGTGAGGCGGACCCCCATAACCCCTACCATACTCTTGTTATTCAGATATAGTCATACCAAACAGGGTTCTTTACTAACCATGTTTCTGTCTGTGTGTTTTTCCCCAGTGTCTGTACGGCTGTTACGTCCACTCCTCCATCATCCCCACCTTCCACCGCAGGTGCTACTGGCTTTTACAGGTAAGAAACCTGTTGGGAACTCAGTTACCTATTGTTATTTTTCTGAAGCCATCGTATTTTTCCCCTCTTTTCACCCTTACCATTTAGTAATGAGCAGCACACCTTCGAGGGTACTGTAATTCAGCTGTAATAGAGAGAGGCAGGGAGATTAAACGTTAACCCCTCAGCCCGCTGGAGCCTGAGCTCCCTGACTGATCAAAGCTAACCTCGAAACTACAGCCCAACTCTGAGAGAGGTCCAGAGAGGGATGGCATGCAGATGAAGCCTTTTAAAAGAGCACAAAAGATAAATATCAGGCTTTTAGAACATATACTAAGGATGGACTCACAAGTGACAGCCACCATCGATCATGAAACACAATAATTGCTTGACTTTTTAAAAACATTTCACACGCGTTCGAAATCCAGTAACAATAATTAATTGATTTTTTTTTTATTCAATATTTTTAATTGCTGTGTCATTTTGATGGCACATTATGACAAAAGTGTTGCTTGCCATAGCAGACACTAATTAATGTTATAGATTAAAAAAACTCTGTCTTCTGTGTTTACTGTGACACAAAATGCTCCTAATTGGAAGAACATTAGTGCTTTGGCATCTTACTTATTACAGACTTTGAAAAGAGGAAAGTGAAAGCTTTTGTAGCAACATTTCCTTCTTCTCCTTCTTTTCCTTAGAAATATTATTCTCAGTCTGCCCCGTGTTCTCTCAGTTTCCTCTAAGCTGAATCATGTTCTGCTTCACTTCACTGTATCCAGGATAGAGCAAGTTGTTCCAGCATGACTTTGTCTTACACATATGGTGTCAGTCTTTGGGGCTTGGTGGCAGCCTCACTGTGTCCCTGCAGTCTCAGTCTCAGATGGGCCGCACAGTGTCTGTTTGCTGATTTCTCAAATCAAATCAGTTTTGCTTGGTTTCTCGTCAAAATATTGAAAGATATTCAAAGTTTTGTTTGAGGTTTGCTGCCATAGTCAGTGTTACTGGTGTTACGGCACTGTCCCCACCATCGTTTAGATTTTTTCTAGTAATAAAAATCATTTAGTTCAGTTAGAACAGTCTCTAGAATTAAAACACTGAAATTGCTCAACGTGAGCCTAACGAGAGTCACAACACAGATCCCGTGACGAGGTTAAGGCCAGCTGACTGACAAGACGATGGCTGAAGATCTGATTTCAAGCCGAAATGTAAAAGCACTGTATTGTCACACATCGATTAACCAGTGGGAAAATATTATTAGTAAGTTGAGTAAGTCAATGTGCAGAACTGTATGTCTATTGTATATCTTTGCACTACCATTCAAAAGTAGTTTTTCAGTAGGTCAGTACTTTTTCTTTTCTTTTTTGAATGATTTTATACTTTTATTCAGCAAGGGCAAATTCAGTGGCAGTAAAGACATTTATAATATTTATTAAAAATAAATACTGTAATAAATTCAAAGAAACTTGAAAAAATTGTAGTTCCACAAAAATAGTATGTTGCACATGTTTAATGTTGGTTGGTTGTTTAAACATTGCTAATAATTGGTAATGTTTGAGCACCCAATCGGCATTGACATCACAGGAAAAATACATTTTAATATATAATAAAACAGAAAGCATATTTTAAATGATAACATTCGCATTAAAAATGTTAACCATTAGAAACATTTTTGAAAATCTGATCGACCTCTTACTTTTGAGCAGTGTAAATATGAAACAAACTCAAGCTAATTGCTTTATATGTGAGTCAGGCGAATTTCTTTCTGTCTCAGCCAGAATAGTCTAAACCAGAATAAGTTTGACAAAGGTGGCATGGCCGCTAAGTATGCACATAACCCAATCCGAGCACGGTCAAGCCTCAAACGATGACACAAAACTCCATTTTCAGGGAATGTGATCACTGAGAGGGAGCGAAAGAAGAGGGAAGCGTACCGAGACTGCAAGTGTGGCTGCCTTTTTATCCAGTCTAGATCTTCTTTATTGAGAAAAGTCTCAGTAATAAGACAGGGGAGGAGAGGAGGTAATGAGAAAAGAAGCCTATGAGGAATCTCGGCACTCCTTCCCTCTAAAACACTTTTCCCTCAGATAGCGCCTCATTCTTCTAGGCATGTCTCGGTGGTATTGCACAGCTCTGCTCTTCTCGCTCTGCATAAAGGCAAGAGATCTGCTGAGAGGACGTATTATCGCCTCTTACCCAGAATGCTTTGCGCCTCGTTGGCCCTTCTAAAAAGTTCTCACTCACACGGAATAGACTGTCTAGGAGAGGCAATGGCTGTTTAGAGATTTGAGGTGTTAAGGGCATATTATCTCTCACACACACACAGCACATACACACACTCCCTCTGTGACTGTCCTGATCCCGCACTTGATTGATTTAATCGCTCCACGTCTCATTCTCTTGTTTAGTGCTAATCGAATGTAATTCCTCGGCTCTCCTTCTTCATCAAATCCCACATTACGGGGCTGAGGTTTGGCGGCCGGGGACACAGACCCGGATATCATTATTATATTAAAATGGCTGAATGTGAGGCCACACTTCATTTGTCTTCCAGGCTGGCAGATCTTTAGAAAGTGGTCAATAGCCTTTGCCGAGACCTCTTTATTGTGCAAGAGGAGAGGAGAGCTAGGCTATGTTAGGGAATGAAATGACTCATAAGACAGAATATTGTCCAGATTAATCAAGAAACTGGCAGCAAACCTGTAAGCGCCTCCACCCCCATGTCTCTCTCTCTTTCTCTGTTTATCTCTCTCCCCGCTCCTGTCTTCCTCTTTCCTTCCTGAGCCTTCTCCCCATGATTGATGGCAAGGTATGGTTTCTCCGCTGAGGATCCGGATGAGTTGGACCATGTGTTCCCGCATACCACTTCACATACATGCTCATTAAAATAAACAAGCATGCTCAAATAGAAGGAGAGATGGATGCTCTCTTTTTCTCTTCACCATCAGTCTTACACACACTGGCTAAATCTGTCAGCGGCGCTGTCCGTGGTGCTGAAAACCTCTTAAACCTCGATCAGTTATTCAGACGCTCCAAAACAAGTGCACTTTACAGACTTTGACAAGCTTTGAAATCTCCCCATTACCTAAATGTCGACTCCGGCACGCACACGTTGCGCTTTAAAAATCCATATTACATTTCCATTTCATGACTTGATCTGATGAGGAAAAGTTGAACTCCCTCGCCTTGTCATCTTCTTTCTATTTGTTTTTGGCCGCTAGGCTGGTGTAGATTAGCCCGAGGCATGAGGCAGCCTCTTCCTTTTTGTCCGGACAGGCGTCGATCTCCGTTTATTTATTCATAGACGGTTGTTTGTGTAGCCACACCGAATTTGTGCTGGAGTCGGCGTGCCCCTGACCGCACACTTCCCGGGCTCAGAGTAATGTATATTTAACGTCGCTTACGCTCCCAGACAGAGTCATTTATGAGACAAAGCGTCATTAGACTGTTTTAACGGATGGGGACATTAATACAGCCCGTGCTTGCTTGTGTTTGTTATTGCCAGATTGTTTAGGGTGCTGAATACACAAAAGAGAAATGATGGCGTATTGATTTCCGGGCCGTGGGATTAATGTCTGTTATGAGGTGCCGATGTGGTAAGTTGAAAGTTTATGCTGTCGCATGGATCAGCAGCTGAGTATTGATTGAGAAGTCTTAGAGCTTGTGGCTTGCAGCTGCTGGAAGAGAACAGGTGAGTAGGAGTTTTACTGTTTAAGTCTGGGCGCTGGCCCTGGATGTGTGAATTATACAGAATACAAATATTTGGATGCTGGTGATGAGTTATAGTTTTTGAGTTTAGGTTGGGACTGTGGAGTAGATGGGGAGTATTTACAAACAGCAGCTGTAAAATGTGAAGGGCAAGAGTATGTCTTGCTTTAAAACGCACACGTACACATGGATCTCAGTCCAGGGCTGAGCATTAATATTCAGACACTGTTCATTCACACGCCCTCTTGACTCATCCAGCTTTCTGCACTGATTCAGGTCATATATGCTGCAGAAGCCCTGTACAAAATAACAAATATTGGATATGTGCCTTCAGCCAGCTGAAAGTTAATATCTTGGGGCTATACAATGTAAACTGCTCAACTAGTCTAGATGTTAGTTTATAGGTGTGGTGATTTTGTGGTTAGTCCACCTCCTTTGTGTGGCCTGCTGCCAGTGAATAATTTGAGTAGATTAAAAGTTAAGTTCTGCAAACTATGTCTCATTGCTATTTCTTGCCATCTCAGCTGATATTTTTTCTGCATTTCCATAGCTTTTTGGGGAATAATGCCTCTAAGGTGAAAATACTGACTGGGCTTGTCAACATAGCTTATATAATCTATATTATATCACTTTTTTTATTATTATAATCTTACATTTTTATCATTTTTTACAGATATTATGATTTCTTTAGTCGTGAATTTTAGAAAGTTTCCTCTGGGTTAAAAAATAGTATTTTTATAGAAGGAATAATTGGATTTTTTAAGCTTACTGACATTTGAAAATGTATAATAATTATTTATTTTTAATTTTATATATATATATATATATATATATTACTTTAATCCTTTCAAATGATATCAAAATAACCTTTTCATTATTTAATTCATTCCTTTCATTCATTCATCATGTCTGTATTTAAAAAAATAAATAAAAACACACACACACACACATAAAATGACATACAGAAACTTTCCCATGGCATGAATCTTCTCCGTGAGTTCTCTGTTTCTCTTTCTTTAGGTCTTCTCTCAGGTTCGCGTTATTATTCATGTTTTGGCACATGGTTTCAGTCACCCACAGAGCTGCTGTGTCAGTGCTACATAAGGCCACATCAGAGTACAGCACATGGGACCTCCTCTATAACAATCCCCTTATCTGTAAACATCAGCGTCTTCCTCTCCCACACCTGCCTCCACCTGCTCTTCATCATAGCAGCGGTCCAATTTCCCGTCATTGTGCGTCAGCTGTCCCAGTAGCCCGCTCTCTCATCTCCATCCATCTCGGCCCACAGCCTCTGTCATACACACTCTCCGACTCACAGAGACACCTCTCTTACACACAATCCAAGTGTACCGTCTACCCATTCTCACATAGTTAGCATATTAAAGGGTTAGTTCACCCAAAAATGAAAATTCTGTCAGTATTTACTCACCCTCATGTTGTTCCAAACCTCTATGTGTTTATTTGTTCTGCTGAACGCAAAGGAAGATATTTGGAAGAATGTTTTAATCAAACAGATCTCATTCCCCATTGACTACCATAATAGGAAAAAATACATACTATGGTAGTCAATGGGGAATGAGATTGAAACATTTTGTTTGATTAAAACATTTTTCCAAATATCTTCCTTTGTGTTCAGCAGAACAAATAAACACATAGAGGTTTGGAACAACATGAGGGTGAGTAAATACTGACAGAATTTTCATTTTTGGGTGAAAAACACATTTTTTTCATGATGCTTGACATTATTTATCTTGTTGGACATTTTCCCATATCAGAATCCTTCATGATCAAGTCAGTTTTTAGAGTTATGTTTAGGTTTAGACCCAAATTCTTGCCATACAAGCCCAATTTCATGCACTGTTGCATTGTCAGCATTGCCACAAGGGGCGCTATAGCTGACATGATTTTAATCAATGTTTTTCTATGGTTAGTTGTCTCCTTTCCAGTAAGCTTCTGCTATGACAGAGGTAACAGTCGTTAGTATTCAATGGGCAAAAGCAACTTGATAATGCATGTAACGTTTCTGCATGGTCTTAAAAGGATAGGTAAAAAAAAAAAAACAATTTTAAACATTCTTCAAAATACCTTTTTGTGTTCCTTTAAAGTACATTTTTGGGGTGAAATATTGTACCGTTAAGCAGCTTAATGAAATAAACATTTCTGTCAGCTTTAGCATTAAATTGTAGTTCACCCTAAAAATAAAATTCTGTCATCATTTACTTACCCTCGTGTTGTTCCATACCCTCAAGACTTTGGTTAATCTTTAAACACAAATTAAGATATTTTTAATGAAAGATGAGATGTTTCAGTCCTTCCATTAACCAAAACTTAGAAGTCCAAAAAGATCATAAAGGCATCGTAAAACGAATACATATGAATCAAGCAATTTAACCCAAGTCTTTTGAAGATATATAATCACTTTAAATAATGAACAAATTTAATTTAGACTTTTATTTAAGTGTAAACACATACATATTGCCAATCCCATACAGTGAACATGGATGCTCAAACAAAACCAACTATGTTGGTTCTAAAGCATATGACGCACACACAAGCTTTTTTGTTTATCATATGTAATGCGCTTTATATATGTGTTTTTATACATGAATAAAAGCCTAAATCAAATTGATTTGTTTAACAATGTCTTTATGACCCTTTTGGATCTTCTAAATTTTAACTTGGACTTTCATTGGAGGTAGAGAAACCTCTAAAGTTTTATTCAAAATGTCTTATTATCCAAAGAAAGACATGAGTTTGTGTAAATTGGCATGACAGGATTTTTGGATGAATTATCCCTTTGTAAAATAGAGAACTGAATATGTGAAGAAG
This sequence comes from Cyprinella venusta, assembly GCA_038021265.1. Classification (NCBI taxonomy): domain Eukaryota; kingdom Metazoa; phylum Chordata; class Actinopteri; order Cypriniformes; family Leuciscidae; genus Cyprinella; species Cyprinella venusta. The sequence goes on along the minus strand of CM075883.1, from coordinate 20,595,854 downwards.
TATGTCTAAGTGAAAGTAACATATTTAGAACTCCTTCACCTACCTTTTCAACTTTTCACACTCTCTTCCCTTCATTCATCGCACAATCCACTCCTCCTGACCCCATCAGCTCTTCAGTCAGGTCAGAACATTGCTCTCCCATTGAGAGAGACTTCCTCCATATTAAGGGTCACTGACCAGCAGCAGAGTAAACGAAAATTAACTTTTTCTTCTCTCTGTCTCTGTTTTTTGTGTCTTGGTGCTGTGGGCCAGTATGTATCTGGGGCTTCCTCTGACCTAACCCTTCCCAAACTACCTTTTAGGCTGTTTTTGCATATCCACTTTCTATTTGACATACAGTATCCTGCATGTCACTCCTTCTCCTCCATACAGAAGCCATTCGCGTGGACACCGAGCTGAGAGAGAAAGAGAGAGAGAGAGAGAGCCAGGATGTGAGATGGCTGCTTAATAATTCAGAGCTCTGTGAAAGGGCAGGAGTCTGCCAGTGAGCCAAACTGACATTCAGCCAGTTATTGAGCGCCGGTCGCTGGCAGCCGTGTGTGTCCAGCCGTTTCCCTCTGTGCGTCTGGGACATTAGAGCGGGAGATTGACCTGCCTTATTGTGTTAATCCAACTCTTACCTATAGACTCAGCAGCCTGCATCACACGGGACCGATGGCACTTTATGGGCCGTGGGTTATGCGGGCGTCTGAGCGTGATCACTGCTTTTCTATTAGGACACTGTCTGGAGAGCCTTGGGAGCGCTACGCTCTGTTGGCTGCTTAACTTGTTTTTGCGTGCGCACGTGTTGGCCGAGTATATACCTGGCATTAACATCAGTATTGAACAAACCGTTTGGAACAGGATGCCACTAAATCAGGTCTCAACACTTAAGGATTTTTTTTTTTCCTTTTGCTGGCTCAGTACTTTCGATTTTCACTTGCCCTGTCAACATTTTCACTCCCCACACTTTCAATGAATTGTTAATTTTTACTTTTAGCAATGCATTTTAAGATATGCTTGTTTGATCTTATAATACTTATTTTTCCCACTTATTAAGTTTTGTTGCTTTTTTAGTTTAATAGTTCATTGTGTAACAAACTTAACATTTAATGAAAAATAAATATTTGAAATAAATACGTTTTAATATCTTCCTGAAATATTTATTAAAATATTATATTTGAAATATTTTATTAAAATAAATATTTATATAATATTTAAAATATTGTATTTTACAGATAAATATTTATTTATCTGTATGTTTATTTTTTTATTTTTTTTATTTTTTTTTTCGAAAAGAATAATGTAAACAATTTCATAATAAACTTAACATTTAATGAAAAATACATGAATGAAAATTAATTTTATAATATTTTCTCGATTTGTTTTTCATTAAATATTACAAATAGTTGGAAATTACACAACTATGAACTTCATTAATTAATTAATGTAATTAATTAATTAATTAATTAATGTAACACATTTGTCCATAAACTGACATAATGCAGAACCAAAAGTTTAATTTAAATACAAGGTCAATGAATGTAAAATGTGCTCTTTTTTCAGACTTTAAATAGCAGACGATGTTGTTTCAAACACCTTTTTTTTCTACCATGTGTCACAGCTGACCACTACTGATCAGATCTCCAGTAACATATCTAAATACCAGGTGTAAACAGTGCCTGCGAGTGTCCCTCAAGAGGCGAGTTGGCACAGCTCAGAACTTTCCTGCTTTAGATTCATGTTTTCTAAAGCAACCTGTGCAATCAATGCCAGGGACAGGCCTGTGTGATTGGGCCCAGGCTGTGGACATATTTGATGCGCAGCCTCTAATTTCTGTGTGTGTGTGTGTGTGTGTGCAAGTGTCAGATGACAGCAGGCTGTGAGCAAAGGCAGATCAATAGGACACAGTACTGCCAGTTGGCAGACAGCCGCGTTTGCGAGCGTGTGCGCGGCCGGTCATTTGCCGGGTGTGTTTTGAAGTGAGCTGAACTGCGTGCGCTGTGACGTTTCGACACATAACTTGCGTTTGCTGCAGCTAATGACCAGAACTGTCGCATTTGTCCGGCACTGATTACACATCAGAGGCCCAATTAGCTCTGGTTGAGTCTGACATTCTGATTTCCTCATCACAGACAGAAGTCCCAGATAGAGAAGACGGAAAGAATGAAGGAGAAATGTTTTTCCACCCCAAATTCAAGTCTATTCTCTGTCATATCGATTTAAAGCCCGTCATACAAGCCCAGGCTCATCAACATACAAAGCAGTGCTCTGAATCCAATTTCTGTGATTGGCAATTTCATCGTGGAGATCTGTTTCATCAGTTCATCAGGGGAGGAAATGGCTCCATCTGACTGAGGGAGCAGCGGAGAGGTCAGTGACCGCGCTGTTATGTGACTATAAGGATAATAAGGAGACATGTTTTGGCTTTATTTGACTGACGAAGGTTCTTGTAAGATCTGATTTTATGATGCGACTACATAAACAAATAGCTTTGAACAAGAATGGAGAGAGGTGTACACCTCTGCCTCTAGCCTCTGCTTTACACCTCTAATTTTGGTTAATTTACCTCCATTTTAGTGAAACCCTCTATAGGCCTGCTTGTGTAATGTGAGGTGTTGTGTAGGTCTAATTTTAATTTGATGGAAGGCAATATGCACGTGTAATCTGGTTGGAAAATGTTGTGTAGGCCTGATTTCATTCTTTGAGGTGATGTGTAGATCTAATTTGAAATCTGTAGGTTCTGATTTTAGATGAGATGATCTTGGTCTAAATCTCTTTCTTTCTTTCTTTCTTTCTTTCTTTCTTTCTTTCTTTCTTTCTTTCTTTCTTTCTTTCTTTCTTTCTTTCTTTCTTTCTTTCTTTCTTTCTTTTAAATATTATTTATAATATTTATAATATAATATTATCGTATTATTTTTAATAATATTATAATTAAATATATAATTAAATATTATAATATACATATAATTATGTTAAATAAATATAAATATATAAATATAATTAAATATTATAATTAATATAATAATAATATTATTTTTATGTATTTTTCAAGCATTAAAAAATATATTCATTTTTTTCTATTAATATATCACAACAGTTGACTTCATTTATTTTCTTCAGTACATATTTAATTTTATGTATTAACCAAAGCTAATAGAACAAAATAAATGTAGTTATTTGGTCTTTTTTAAAATTGCCTTAATTATACTGTGTTTTATTTATTTGTCATTTGTGTGTGTGTAGCCACTGTAAGGTGATGATTTCATCAGGCAGAGATCAGAGATTCAAATGAGCATTGTAAATCACACACCATTAATGAGCTGCCTTGTAAATTAGCAATGCAGGGTGTGTCAGAGCTGGAATGGGGAGTGGGGGGGGAGGTTGCCACATGGGGACACATAAACTACCTCCACAGGGCTATTTACTGCCACCATAACCGTACTCAGAACCTGAGTCTGGCACACTGCCCTACGCCCAGAGAGCTTTGATGGCCTTTTTCACTGGTCCATCTCCACCGCTCGTTAGAAGGCCTGGGGGGAACGTCTGTGCTCTTTGCACCCTCACAAATGATAGAGGACGATAAAACAGAAGGCTTTGGGGCCTTTGGAGTTACTCTCCAAGACCCATAACAAAGCTGGAACAGAATCTGAGCAGATTTGGAACAACCATCATTCAAAAAGTCCTATACAGGTCCTATGTTTTTATTTATATACAACATTTTGGCCAATGTATTAACGTATGCTATCAGCTCGCTTTTTAACACATATAATTATGCTCATTTTGCACAATTGTGTTTATTTTCTACAAAATAAAAAACTGATCTGCAACTGATCTTTTTTCTGTCTTCATCTCGTTAATAATGATAAGGAGGAAGAGGATGTCCTCCGTCAGTCGGGCCTGTTTGCGTTATGAGTCCCGCCAGCTGCCGTAACATCCAGAATTGTATCAAGATAGCACATGCCGTCTCTCAGAATGAGGTGTCTGGAAAACATCGATTCTTTGCAATTGTAATTGTTTTTGTGGCCAAATCGATAGCATGAATGGAACAAATGAAACACGTGCCAGGTTCCTGTTCTGAGCGGCTGGTGGGGAGCCGGGCCTTTAAAAGAATCTTTCCGTCAGTCTTTTGTGCATCTCTGAATCTGTCAACACCTTACTTTCTGTTCTAGTCGGGGGTATTGATCCCTCAGCCGACAATGGCTTAGCTTTTCTGTGTACGTGTCTCAAATGTGTGTGCATAATGCTTCCAGTGACAATGCAGCTGGGGAGCCCAGGTATGAATGGACATAGGAACTCAGCTTGACTCATTAATATGAATTATTTGACAATTACCCAGGATCCAGCCTGGTTTGCTGAAAAGTCTTGAAATTGTTTATACTGTGAAATTTGTTAAATGTTTTTTTGCTTCATACACCAAACAGGAAACCTTTGAAATGCCATTTATTTATTAGCAAAAACGACATTTAAAACAGGATTATTTATGTGTATTATTATTATTATGATTATATTAACCATAAAAATCATAGATAATAATGATGATTTTAAATTACAATGTAAAGACTCAAGGGCGGATCTGACTATGGGGAATTTGCATATCATTATTAATTATGATATGCAAATTCACCATAGTCAGATCCGCCCTTGCAATGATTATAGTTAATAATCATATATTTAGATCATATATAATGCATATATTATCATTATCATAAATGCTAATATTTAAGAAATAATCATATTTTAAGTCACCTGACTGATAAGAATTTCTTTCTTTACACTATATACATTTCCGAAATCTGGGTTTACAAAGTTTGTTTTATAAAGTGATACATTGATTGCAACACCTCTGCATGTGCAGCACATATGTGAGAGGCCTGCAGACATACATTCCTATTTTTGCCATGGCCCCTGAAGCCGAGCGTCTTTAATTCGGCGGGCTTTAAATATTGCATGACTTCCTGATGGCGGTGGCAGTCAGAGGCTTGGCTGCTCTGGTATTAACCTGTCTGTATAAATCAGGAACCCTCCCAGGCCTGCTCTTTGCTCTCCCATCCTTCTATCAGCCCTCTCTTCCCTCCCATCTCTCATTTGTCCATCTCAACTCCGAGCCGATCTGATCAGGGGGCCCCTGTAATCCTGCGCCAGGGGGCCGAACATCAGCGCTAGGCAGGTGACAAATAGTTTTTTAATTGCCTGCACCAGAAAAAGCATTAGTCTAGTCCCCTTCCTTGGTAGGGGCAGGCAGGACGTGCATGTAATAATAATAGTCGTGCCTACGCCTCCCTGCAGGCTATTTTTAGACTGGGTATTTTGAGGGCTCGGCCAGTGTATATGTGTGTTTGCGAGAGACAGAGGGAGGGGGAAAAAAGAGCGTTTGGACACGGGAAATGGAGGTGCGGCATCAGATCCTCCGTTCCGTGAGCCAACCAACACCCTGTGCCGCTCACCCAGCAGGCACATGCACACGGTTTCCTAAGCCTGGCTGAAATGAAAGGAAACACCGTGTGTGTGTGTGTGTGTGTGTGTGTGTGTGTGTTTGGTGTGTTGAAGAAGCCTGATGAAGCTGTCCAGTTTATGTAGCAAGCTGCACACTCCTGCTGCTTTGGCTTGGTTTGTGCTTAGTGTTGAGATATGGTATTGATTTTTTTTCTCCTTTATCCCCTCTGTCTCTCTTTCACTCTCTCTCTCTCTCTTTCTCTGTCCCTCTCGCTCTCTCTCATCAGTGCCCTTGCCATATCTATGTAAGATATTGGCTCAGCAAATGCTGAGCCATACACGGTAGCGTGTGTGTTCATAGGGCGACACTGACCCCATCCGTTCAGACGGAGAAGACTCGAGGTGGGTGGAGACAGACATCTGTGAGAAGACAGAAATTACTTATGTTTGGCGTGTGTGTTGTTTTTGAGTGCATATGCTTGTGGAAGCGGTCAAACCGTATAAGAAAGCTTGTTTATATCTTGAGATCACAGTTTGTATGAGTGTCGGTGGTTTAGCAGCAGTATGAATGTTTAGCCTGAAGCCTCTCCATTTCTGGGACTGAATCTCAGCATGAGTTCAGCTCACTGCAGTTCTGAGGATCCTTAGATCTGCTGTCCTCTTCCCTCAAAACTCTCTCTCTCTCTGTGTCTTTGACCCTTTTTCACACACGTGCTTGCACACATGAAAACAGCACACCTTCTTTCATTGCTCTCGTGAACCTCTAGACTCCATCGCTCTTGTCAGTAACTAGCCATTTATTTTCACTCTTGTTTCAAATATAGTAAAGGAATAGTTAACCCAAAAAAAGAACATCCTGTCATTGTTGTTGTAAACCTGCGGAACTTGAAAGAAGATATTCTGAAAAATGTCAGGGGGAAAATAGGATCCAATGTTGTTTTGGTCCCCACCGAGTTTCACAAAAATATTCTTCAAAAAAGCATATTTTGTGTTCTGCAGAAAAGAAGAAAGTCATACAGGTGTATGACAAATGAAAATCAATTTTTGGGTGGAGTATCCCTTTAATATGAAAGTGAAGATTATAAGGGTTAGTGAAAGTAAGCTTAAAAAAGCCAAGCGTAAAAAATAAATCAAAAGATTTGTGTGAGTATCAGACTAAAATTTATGTTGTTATACACCTCTAATCTTCCCATCAAATGAGCTATTAAAGGGATACTTCACCTCTGGAAAGATGAATGTGTATTTAAAATGGGTCATTTATGTAGAAGAAATGTGAAATTAGTTTTGAATTTGGGGTTTTATTGACTGAGAAGAGCTAGAAAATGTATTTTGGCTTATGTGGATGAAAGACAACAACTCCCAGAATGCACTTGCTTCGCTTCCCTTGGAGGCCACGCCTACAGGTAACGGAGCGCAGTATTTAAATAACAAGTCTAGGCTACTAGTGAGTCTCCGTGATGAGTCTGCCTCACAATGTGTTTCGAGATCGCCCAAAATGTCCGGGATTCAGCTTTTGCGTTCAACAATCGCCATTCATTATGTTTACTGTGGCGAGCAGAACGAGACTGAGGAGAATGCCACGAGGCCGGTGGCGTGATTACCGATGAGCGACACCTGTGAGACGGAAGTTACCAGTCTCGGATCTCTCATGGAGGAGGGGGATTTTCTTAGCAATGTTAAAACCGATCACTTGTTTAGCGTTCATGTAAACACTACATTCAGATTCACCAATGGAATGAATTCATTTAGATTGAAACAAAAGATTTACAGGTACACAATGAATGGTGACTGCAGAAAGCAAAAGCTGAATCCCAGACATCGACTGCCGGACATGTCCGAGAAAAAGAGGATGGTAACCCCTACTACTCGGCTTTCTCCACAGAACAAGAGCCTGCTAGCTTAGCTCCCAAAAAAAAGATGGCTGACACTATGTGTACATTCTGTGAGTGAGATTCCACCCTCTACGGGCGGGTTGAAAACATGCGGGACAGCCCGTACTTTTTGCGTCATCAGAGGATTTGGGAAAGGGTGGAAAGCACGGTAATTTGAAAATACTACAGGTTTTCTACTAATACAAAGCTTAATGCTAAATCCTGAAGTATCCCTTTCACTCGGAAACCACCACAGCCGGAGTCTGAGTCTGTGAGATTAACTTGAGAATCAAATCAGTCCAATTCCCTAGTAAATCATTCTGTTTTTGTGAACCAGATGAACTGATTTATTGCAAAAATCTGACTCAAAGAATGATTCCTTCAAACAGATGTCTCTACTTCTCTAATGCCCTCACGCAATCTGTTCCTCACTCAATCCTGTAGCACACAACACAATCTAAACTGCTTGTATGCCACTTTTACTGTACATCCTTTTTGAAGTTTGAAACCAATAATTCTGTCATATCTGTTGGAATTGCATTCACATCAATAAATGTGGCATCTGCTTTCTTGTCGCTGGTTAAAGTTGTGTCTCAATCAGACGGCCACAGAAAACCATTCCTGGCAGTATCATTGCAGAGAGGCCACTGACTCAACACATCCCCTGCAGCAGTGTCGAGGAGACCTTTTACCAGCCATTTACTCTCTTTTCCCTTTCGGGAGTGGCCCGTCCTCACACACACCTTTTGTTATCCTGGCATTTGGCATATGATCAGAGTGTGTCTGGACACAAGACAATCTGTTATGGATTTGTCACTTTTAGATGGTGTCCTTGAAACTGGTCCAGGAGTTGTCCGTCTGACCTTTGACTTCTGTAGACAGCACTCATGCATGGCTAGCATCCAAGCCCAATCCGATTTGATCCAACCAGATGCGATGTGTTTGTTAAAATACTCACATGCCTGCACAAAACCGTGATGACCCAGAAAGCTCTCGTCAGGGTGGCGAAGGGTTAAATCCGCCTCCGCCCTTCTCCTCTCCCTGCCCTGCCAGCTGCTCCTACTCCTCCACACCTTTCCTCTCTTTATCCACTGCTCCCTGCAATACGCAGTACCTCTCGGACCAGTAAATGAACGCTCATTTGCAAGTTAGATAAATCCTTTGAATGTATTATGGATGTAAACAAATTAGCCTGTAGGCCCCAGATGATGCCAAATGGAGCGGAGGTCTCTTCCTGTGGTGGTTTCCTGCTCATGCTCGGTAGCTTGATTGATGCTTTTTCTTCTGCCTTAATTAGTTCAGTATGAACTGATTCTCTCCGTATGAGACAGGTGCGTTGTTAAAGTAATGCTCTTTAATGCTACCTCTGTAACGCTCCCTGCCGAGCCCTTCCTCTTCTCATCAATTCATAACAAGAGCACTCAGCCAATTAAAATAGACCGGTGAGGGGCGAGAGGAGCAGTGTCATGCTGAATCTGTTTATCCACAACGATGTTTGTGGTCAGTGCCGTTCACGGAGCAAATCGAAGTTGTTGTTTTGTTTTGTTTCGCAGTTTCTCATTATGATTAGTGGTATAACCCATTAAAACTACTAAAAATTTGAATTATTAATGTTTGTTTCAAAAGCCATTTACACATGTCGTTCCAAACCTGAATTACTTTCTTTCTTCTGTGGAACTAAAAGAAGATATTTTGAAAAGGTGTTTTTTTTTTTGTCCTTACATTGAAAGTCAATGGGGTCCAATTTAGTTTGAAAGAAATTCATACAGGTTTGGTCAACATGAGTACATTTTCATTTGGGGTGAACTAGCCCTTAAAAATCCATCGTCAAAAATCCAGAAAAGAAGTCTCACAGACTTACATTAAAGGAAGGATTCAAGCCATAGGCACCAGAATATGTATATCTAACAATCACCCAGAACAGCCTAGTAATGCTCCAGTGACCACCAGAACACTCTAATGTACACCCAAATCACCCATATAGGGAATACCTTAGCAATTACCCAGAACACCATAGTAACACCCTAGCAACCATTCAAAACAGTCTAGTGATGCTCATGTAACCACTACAACACCCTAGCAATGATCTAATGACCACACCCTAGAAGCATCTTAATGACCCGTTAGACTACCCTTGCAATGCCTTAATCACACAGAACACCACAGCAACACCTTAGCAACCATTCAGAATAGGCTAGTAACCACCAGAACCCTAAAAATGTCCTTACAGCCACCCAGAACACCATAGCAACCACCCAAATCACCTAAGCTATACCTTAGCAACTGTCCAGAACACCTTAGCATCATGGTAGGGAGTTTAGCACAGGCAAGCAGCTTTTAAAAATCTGTGCTGTTTGTGAACGCTTGTAAGCACACATGCACCAGCGCACATACACTCGTGTATTTGCCTTTTAAACTACCCTTTCTGTATCTGGCAGGGCAGAGGTTAAAGAAGAGAGGAGTGGGTAAGGCATTGTTGGGATTGATTAAGACTCACTATTGATCACGGAGTGTGTGGGTGTGGGTGGGTGTATGGGGATCGGTAGAGCCCAGGGCCTATCTCTCTGAAGACTCCAGCTCTGTTCTCTTTAGCAGGCTGGCTTGAGACCCCTCCGGGGGCCACATCAAAGAGTCCTGCTCCCCTGCCACCCGGGTCTTTTGAAGACAGCAGCGTTTGATGACATCACTTCCCCTATTATTTCACAGTTGGCCAGTGTGGCTCATGTGAAGCACAATACCTCAAATTGTGGGGATTGGTAGACAGAAAAAAAATCTATTTAATCTTTAAATCTCTGTTATCCAACACCACAATCAAAATTCACATTGAGTAATATGGAAATTTTAGATTTCTGTGTGTCTGAATACTTTTCTGGAACCTATTGTATCTTTGCACGTTCACTTGGGTTTTTATTGTGTTTCTAGATTAATAGACTGCTATGCTACTGCCATAGGATTGACTCTGAAAATTACACCCATCGCCTTTAATACGGATCCTGTTTACTGTACCTGCAGTAAGCCATTAACAAATAGACTGCATGCTAACGATTACTGACAGGCAGTGTTTGTTGCCTTTATGGACACCTGAACTAGTGTTGTTCTCCACATCTGCTTCACACCTGCGATGACCTTACGCAGAACTCAAGGCCTGAAGCTACTGATCTCAGAGAGGTCAAGCATATGGCCAAGCATGTTAAACACCCTCACGCTGACTACTGACACGTTGGCCACACTCTCCCAGCTAGAGTCACATTCAAGCCTCTCCTTCCTGAACAGGCATAGTGTTTAAAGGGTAGTTCACCTAGAAATGAAAATTACAATTACATGATTTTCTGACATCCATACTGAGTCGGTGTTCTGTCGATTTTTGCTGCCTTGTCGAAAAATGCTACCGTAGCGCGAATTGATCACAGAATGCCGATTAAAGTCATATGAAAAACAATTATAATACAATTCTAAGTTATGAGTAGCTACTGTATACTGTACACTACTGTTTTTATTTTTAAAACGGTGTGAAAAGTAAAAATGATAATAAAATATTCATCTTTGACTTGTCAAAGTACACCTTTCCTCATAGTAACCGAAACTTTCGGTTATTCTTTTTTTAGCTGGCTGACCGTACAAATATTCATATGGTAGTAAGCATTTTTAAAGGGAAATTATACATTATAACAGGAAAATGTACCTTTTGTTAAAAAAAAAAACTGTGAGTCTGCACATGTGCATAACCGGTAAGTAGCAAATCTCGATGGGTAGCATGAATCTTCAGAACACTGGATTATCCAAAAGTCATGTGCCGTTATTCGGTAATGAGATAAAACGCGGTAATGATTTAGGCCTACATTTTTTTTACATCTTCATGGACACCACAATGATTTCCCTCATGTGTTAATATTTTTCCTTGTTAAAAAGTATGATTTGCAAAAATAAAAACTTCTGCATCTGTGTTGATGAGAGAATCAAAGTTAATGCCCGTTGTGCACCCGCTACATTTTGGCTAAGCAGCATTATGAACAACGCACAACGCGCCACTGACTTTAGACTAGTTTTTTTCTGGTCAGTGGCGGAATTGTTTTCTAGAACTGCAAAATAGCACCAGGGAATGTTTCCGGCGAAACACACGCCTCCTTTTGGCGAAGTTCATTTCCTAGTTTACCGACGTGCGTCGGTGAAGGGAAAAGCCCGCTTTGCGCTGTTGCAAAATAGGAATGATAGGAATATAGTGCATAACTCATATGCACTACTTTTACAATGACTGAATAGAAAAGAGACATGAATCTTTTTTCCATATATTTTTCAATCCTAACCTCTGTCACATTCTCCTCTCTGTGTGTTTCTGCCTGACTGTCCCTTGCTCGCTCTCTCTTTGCTTTTGTCTTCTGTACCCAATCCCCTGTCTCAGCTTCAGGGCTTTTCTGGCTTGGCATTTCCTTTAACCCCAAATCAATCTGTTTTGAGCAGAACTCATAAACTTTTCATAAGCTCAACCCTTACACCCGTGTGAGTGAGCTCGTCAAGACTCCACCGCCTGTCCTGCTGCTTGTTTGATATTCTGCGTGCTTAAGTGCGGTGCCGGATCCCACGCCGGGCCACGTTCAGTCGCGCCATGCGTCTCCTCTCTACCGCTCGGCGAGCCGCTCCTGTCTCTGCATCGATCCCGACCGCTGCGCATCATCTGAGCGTGAGAGCTATCTAGCCGCGCCATGTTTAATTTATGTTGTGGAATGTCCGCTCAGTTAGACACCCTTGACTGTTTGGAGACGTGCCGTACCCTGCCGCTTAATGTAGTCGCTGCAATTTGTGCTGTGTTTGCCTGATTAGCACTGAGTGACGTTTGTTCACACCCCACCTCGCCGAGGGAGGGATGCAGACGATGGATTTTGTGTTTGCTCACCTGAATGGCATCGACGTTCACGGTGATGCGTTTTCCTGTGACATCTTGCCGCGTGTTGGTCAACAGACTTAATAAGCACGGGACAGACTCGCTCTTTGCTATCTCTATCATTCTCTCTCTCTCACTTTCCCCCTCGCCCTTGCTCTTGCACACACTTTAACCGAACAGCAGGTCAAACTTTTTTAAACGTGTGCATCGCTAACAGGCTCACTCAGGCAGAAGTGCTATCTCAGCACCTGTGCCTTAATGATTAATACCATATTGATGATCTCAATTAATTTCCTATTACGCAGCAGCAGGTCTGCGCTGCTCGGTTTCTGTCACGGCCCTGAGTTTGGACTGGGGGAGATCTCTGAGGGCAGCTGGCTGCCGGTGATAGCGGGAGATTTTGGGTCGCTGTGCAGCATGCTTACACGATGAGGAGAGTATTTTCTGTGCAATGGCGACTGACCTTCACTGTGTAGTTGTCGTCCAGTAAGGAGCAAGAGCATTTCTTAAAGACAACATGAAAAGATATTTGCAGTGCATATAATGGAACACATTTACATGACTTGATTTTATCTGTTTGTATGTTTTGGATCAATCTTAATTTTATGAAGCGACAAGAATACTTTTTTTGCCCATAATTCGACTTTATTGAACAGTTTATTCTCTTCCATGTCAGTCTCCGACACTGTTCACGTGAGCTTGCGTGTGGTGCTGACACAGGAGCCGACCAATACTAACCCGGCGTTCTGACGAAGAACCTGGCAGAGCTACACTGTTTACAACGCGTACAGCATCGGAGACTGACATGGAAGAGTTTTTTTTTTTGTTTTGTTTTTTTAATAAATCGTTATTTCTGTTTGTTTTTTGGTGCAAAAAAGTATTCTTGTCACTTCATAAAAATAAGGTTAAACCACTGTAGTCACATGGACTATTTTAACTATGTCTTTACTACCTTTCTGGGCCTTGAAAGTGGTAATAACGTTGCTGTGCTGTCAGAAAGCTCTTAGATTTCATCAAAATATCTTCATTTGTGTTCTGAAGATGAACAAAAGTCTTATTGTTTGGAATGACATGAGGGTGAGTAATTAATGACAGTATTTTCACTTTTTGGGTGAACTATCTTTTTAATATCATTTTCCCCTACCCACACAGCTTTGGTTACTGGATACATCAGAAGAAAAAAAAATGTGTCCCAGGTGGACAAAGCAAGATTATTAATTTCTTATTTGTTTAGAATAACAGGGACATTCTTTGTGTGTACACTACCTTTCAAAATGTTGGTGTTGGTGAGGTTTTTAATGATTTTGAAAAAAGTCTCCTGCTCATCAGGGCTGCATTTATTTGAAAACATTCATATCGAGAAACATTTTAATTTAAAATAACTTTTCTATTTAAGTATATTTCAAATGTAATTTATTCCTGAGATTTCAAAGCTAAATTTTCAAAAGACATTACTTCAGTCTTTATTGTCACATGACCCTTCATAAATTATTCTAATATGCTGGTTTGGTGCCCAAGAAACTGCTTAATAGTTGTGTGGGAAACCAGGATTTCTTGATGAATAGAAAGCTCAAAAGATCAGTATTTATTTGAAATTGAAATATTTTGTAATTATTTTGCCACCACTTTTTATAATTTGTCTTTTGATCAATTTAATGCATCCTGATGAATAAACATCTTAATAATCCACGGGTCGGACAGGCCAAGTAAAAATATAATGTGGGAGCCTATTATTGAAATAGTTAACCAGGGTGAATCAAGTGCTGGGTATGTGATATGTAACGGCTGTGAAGCACTGAATGTACAGTATATAATGGAATGTATTAATGTCTTGTGTGTGTTCGGGAAGTTGCATTGATGGAAACCTTGACATTCAAAATTAATTTTAAAGGGAATAAAGTCTGTGTTTAGGCTAATAAGCGAATGTAAAGCATCCTACTTTAGTTTGACATATTTCCATTTCAGCACGCTTAACACAGAAATAGAATCATTGTAATGATTATCGGGTGCGGATTTCTAAATCAGAGAAAATCATAGGTTCTGGTGGGTGGCGGGTCGAGGATTTATTTTTAACAGCGGATTCGGGTGAGTGATACACGCATCTCTAATGTTCAGTTTGACACATTTTTATTTTGGTTAGGTGTTCAAAACAAAATCATCTTTGATGTGTCTGTCTGTCATGACACATTTTGCAAATGCAGGTTTCTTTAAACATGAATCTCAATCGCATCTTTAAGTGAATCTAGATTTTTAATGGATAATACATTTGAGAAGATTATTGATGTGTGCTCAAACCTTTTCCTAGTCAATCACATACACAGAATGAGACCCTGTAAGTAATTTAGTTGTTTTTATCTCAGTTCACATTTTCACTTTACTATCACAGAAATTTTATTTTCTCACATTGTTTCACTTGTTTCACCTGCCATCAAACCAAATTCAGCACCCTCAGCTCTGACCTCAGTCCAACACCTCTGCCTCTCTCCTAAAGTGACTTAACTCACTCTGCTGGTCGCTAGGCAACTACTGTCCCAGAGGGCGAGGGTTGATGTGTGTAGGCATCTGGGGGTGTCTCCTGAGCGCCGGCACCCAGCTGGAGTGGTCAGTGTGCTCTTGGCCCTCTCAGCGCTGGACTTAATATTGCAGCATTCTGATTTTTTACCTCATTGGTGATGTAATCAGGAGCCAGAGGTCCTGGCACTCAAGGAACTGTTTGCCATACAGAGCATTCTCCCCAAAATATAAATCATTGATGGCCTCAGCCTTATTTGCACATTATGATTCTGGTATACAAGGTTCAGAATCTGGCTAAGGCTCAGGTTTAGCATTAGAATCAAAACTCAGTCAGGCTTCCCTGAGCTTGGACCAGCATGAATTTCCAATCTGGCCCAGCTTGCACTGTAGAAAAATTCTGATATATGTTAAATATATATATTTTACTTATAGTAATATATAGTTATCTTCATTTTCAGTAAAAACATCTAAACACCTTTAAAACAAGGTAAATTTAATATATATAGCGGAGTTAAAGGAACAGGTCAGAATGGCAATTCTGTCATCAGTTACTCTGCCTTGTGTCATTTCAATCCCATACTGTTAAATATGAAATTTATGTATATATTTTATATTTGTAGTAATATAATTTTCTTATTTTTCAGTAAAACACAAATTAAGATATTTTAGCTTTTGATTTTTTTTTATGTTTGGTTATTTAGACTTTCAAAAGAGGGACAGAAACGTAAAAATATCTTATGTCATATCAAAACACATTTAAAAGGAAGTAAATTTAAGTTAAATATTTTTTCATTGGATTATGTAATATAGCAAGCGGAGTTAAAGTAACCGTTCAGAACGGCAATTCTGTCATCAGTTATGACAGGCTTATGTCATTTTAATCCCATTAGACATTAATTCATCTTTGGAACACAAATTAAGATATTTTTACGTTTCTTTCCCTCTTTTGAAAGTCTAAGTAACCAAACATCAAAAACGATCAAAAGCTAAAATATCTTAATTTGTGTTTAAAGATTAACCAAAGGTTCTAAACAAAATAAACCTGGAACATTTTGTAATTATAAGTACATTTTTCATGTTTAATATCAACCGAAACAAGAACATAAATATCGATCTAGAAAATTATTTTTGTCTTTGTCATAAATATATAAAATATTTTTTGTTTTGACCAGCATATCTTAAAAAAAAAAAAAAAAAAGGTCAACCAGCTTCATGAGAAGCCTGGTAGGGACACCATCATCTAAAACCCAACAAGCTAGTTAACCAGCAGGGTTAGACTGAGTGCAAGGGCTGGCTGTCTTTGCTGTGTTCTTCACTGACACTTGCACTTCCTGTGAGAGACCTTGAGCATTAGGACCACAGTCACCAAGCTCCACTGAGCCCATCACAGCAGACTGATGGTTCCCAGACGGCCTGCTCCCGGTCTGCTCAGGGCACACACTCACAGAGCTAGTGGAGAGCTGCCAGATGAATAACTGAAACACTAGTGGCAGCGAAGGTGGAATCTGTACTTTTACAGTAACTCCTACATTTTGTCCTCTGTGCTCTGTGCAAAGTCCAATTGATCTGCTATGAACATGTACTCCAAAGAGAGCAGTGAGTACAGAATATCTTTAGTTTTTTTAGGGTTTTTTTTTTTTTTTGCAGAACTACATGTTGACACCTGGGCAAACACATAACCGCACGCTCCACGGACACACTCTTGTGAGCTGAGTAGTTCTGCCCCTGGAAGCTAAGTTATTTAAAGCTAGCTCTTGACTTCATCTGAGTCATTATGGGCTTCTGAATTAAACATCACAGGCCTCAGCCTCTGGCGCCTGCAGAAGCGCTCTGCCGTGCTTTGCACCGGCTCCGTCCTCTTCCTCAAAAAGTTACATTCGCTAACACCACTCCACGCGCTTTTCTCTCTCATGCCTGTCGAGTGGTGCCGAGCCGAGACCTAACGAGAGAGAATGGCTCATCACAGTCCTTGAGAAGTGGAGGATGACGTGTACCGGACGAGGTCGTTTCACACGCTCGAGCATAAAGTGAGGAGTTGTCAAATAGCCATGCTGCGTTCCTCACCCATTTCCTCCTGTGCATCCCATGGGGCTGTGGGATTTACATGCACCTCCTGTGGGGCCTGCCGCTTTCTGCAGGAAATGTGTATGTTTGTTTGTGTGTTTGTACAGTATGTGGGCACCAGATGAGCTGGCCATTGCACGGCAGTAGTCTGAGATTGCATAAGAGACACACATGGGTGCTGGAATGAGTGCTTAATCAATGTTGGAATGTGTGAATATAACAAAATTAGCAAAAGTTGCTCTATATTAAGTTTCTAATTAACATGAGAAGGTCAGCTAAACATGTTAGATTCTGCATTTTTATGTCAAACAGATTTCAACTTTTTTTAGTCATTTTTTTTTTATTATTTTATCAATTGCATTCATTTCCTAAATTTTAAACGTGGACAATCCATTAAAAATATGAATTATTAGTAAAATAATAATATAGTGATTAATAACTATTTTTTAAATCCCTCTGTTGTGGCATGATATGCTCTTAGAAGAAAAGTTTCTATATAGAACCTTAAAAGGTTCTAAAGCGCTACGTATTTAGAACCCCTAAAATGCAATGCATGAATGATCACAAAATTCAAGATATGGGGGTTAAAAAATTAATTAATCAATATCACACAAAGAGTGCCATTTCAGTTTTTATCCTTCAAAAATCAGCATGATTAAAATGGGATATTAAGTTACTATAACAGTTTAATAAATAATAATTTAATTACAACTGCAAAATGTTTCAGAATAATGTCATATATGAATGAATAATAGCTTATAAAGAACCTTTGTGCCAAAAGGGTTCTTTCTTGTCATTATCATCATTTTTTTTTTTTTTGCATAAAATGTCCTTTGCAGTTGAGTAAAGAACCCTATGCTACATATATAGAACCCTTTTTTGACTTCCACTGTTGCGAGTGACACACCTCCGTTGTTTTCCACAAATGTCTAAGACAAAACGGCTCAGTTTTATTGCTGATGAGAAATAATCATAATCATAATAATAAGTTATGTTGGCAGTTGTGGTAAATTTTGAACCCTATTTGAAACTTCCCATATGTGAGACTGGTGTTGTTTTCTGTAATTGGCTCCGCTACAAGAAAAATGAGCCATGCTAAACCAGTGGCTGATGCAGAAAGTGGGTGATAGGTGGGCCTCAAAAAGTGTGTAGGCCGGAATAATTCATATTACCCCATGTTTTTCATTTGGCTTTGAAGTAAATAAAGTGATGGACTGGTCCCTGCATGGCACTATACTCAACCCGTGACTTAAACTTTAAGATTAAACAGGTCATGAACACAAAGCGAACGGACTACAATGAACACTTCAATACAACATCGTCATGCAACTGGTTCAGAAATACAAATGTTCCAGTTTATAAAGTTGCATTTGATGTGAACAGCCTCAAATAGGTGTGGTGCATCATATCAATATATGTTGGATAGATTTGTTGGATAAACATTTTTTATTTAAAAATAGTAATAATGTATTTCTCTGGATCTGACAGGGTGGGCAAGCTGTCAATCTGTTTGGGCCTAGCCCCACCCATAGATCCGTCCCTGTGCTAAACAGGTTGCATTGGCTGGAAGTGACATCATAGCTTTCATAACTGACTTTTAGCAACTTGCACTTTAAAATGTTCTGCATATACAGGCTCATAAACATTAAAGGGTTCACACAAGGGTCTTCTTCTGCACTAGACACAAGCTGTAGGGTGTTTGCTGCACACCATCGGCTTTGACGTGGCGCGTACACCCACACACACGCACTTGTGTACAAACACGCGCACACACAAACAAACCAGTCAGTAATGGGAAATAAAACTATGAAGAAAGGGGGATGTTTTGTTCCCCGCGCAGCACTGAGTCAATTGACCTTGAAATGAACAGCAGCACTGGGGGACAGCGAGGTATGGATACATTTAAGAGCTGGGTGTGGGTGCCAGGGGCCAGCCTACTGCCTAATGACGGACACACTGCCTCATCCATCACCGTGCCACAGCCAGGGCACCCGCCAGGGCAAGGCTTTAATCACCTCTCTCACTCATAAACACACACACTTCTTTCACTCATCATAACGGTGGACTCTTGTATTTGCACTCTTAAAGGGACAGTTCACCTAATAATCAAAATAATCTGTCATTGTATATTCACCTTCATGTCATTCCAAAACTTTTATTTTTAAGAGTGAAAATAACACTGGTGACTTCCTTTCTTCTACTTAAAGCAGCAACTAAAATGCATTTAGACACCTGGATTGGTTATTGTATGTGCCCACACTTGCATTAGCATACTGTGCTTTCGCACACTCTAAATGCTAAACTTCACCCACATCCTCACACTCTCAACCATTTCTATTTTACCCCCTTAATGAAATCAGCTGCAACCTGTTTGATGCTCCATTCTCTTGAAGGTCGCTGTCGCTTTTTTCCTAGAGAAAACTCTTGATGCTTCATTATGACACTGAGCTCTACATCATGTCTAGAGTACATTGTCTTCCTCCAGAACTGAGCCCAGCGGTACTCTGAGAGCACAGCCCTTCTATCAAGTTAAAAATAGCGAGACAGATAGAGAAAAAAAAGTTAAATATTTGTTGCGGCACATCAGAAGTGCTGTGATTTATGTAACATGGGTTAGTGAAATGGGTCTGCTTGTACACCCAGTGGGTCAGAGGATCTGTCTCTCCCATGCCTTTTTCCCACAATCCTCTAGGGGTTTCCTGTCAGCCGAGTGCAGCGCTTGGCCGTGTCTTTTTGTGCCGCGGCTTTGAACTCCTCTCTGACGTTTTTCTTCTCAGAGCTACAGAAGCACTGGTTCTTTTTCTCTCTTGGACTCGTTTGTGTGCTTTTTAGCTTAATTTAAATATTTAACCTTGATGAGGTTCTTGCGCCAAGACTTTCTCACTTAGCTTTTGAAGTTTTTAGCATTTGGGATGTTTATGTTGTGCCATACTTTCACAAACGCTCTTCCTGTCTTTTGTTGTTCAAACAATTATGCCTGGCACCAGATTCACACCAATGATTGAGATTAAGAGGGTGTTTTGCCAGGCAGGAAATTGGGATGCGGCTCTCAAATAAAATATGAGACTTCAATAAAATCAAGCGTCATTGCTTCTCTAGTGTCTCAAAACCAATTGTCATGACGTGGATGTTCCAGGACACTAAAACCGTGCCGTGTCTTTTGAACACTGTCATTTTTAAAAGATTAATCTGCATGGGTTACAATACATAAGTATTTACAACGCATTCTCATCCTTTAGCGCCATATAGGTGACGCTATATGACAAAACGGCGCTATACTATGCACATGGCACCCATTATCGTTAATATAACGTGCTGTGATGGGTAGGTTTAGGTGTGGGGTAGGGTAGTCTCATATTACGCTAAAGGATTTATGACGACTTGGGTTCGCGTGTTATATTAACGATAAAGGGTGCCAGGTGCATAGTATAGCGCCGTTTTGTCATATAGCGTCACCTATATGACGCTAAAGGATGAGAATGGGCTGGTATTTATATAAAAATGTAAATCAGACTTGCAAAATTATGTCATGTATATATTTTATTCATTTATTTGTTTATAATGATATTCAGATGGATGGATGGATGGATGGATGGATGGATGGGTGGATAGACAAAGATTCATTGCTTATTACTTTCTTGTGTTTGTGCTGTTGTTTACCCGCATTTCCTGCAGGATGATCTCATGCACGTCACAAAATTGTGAGTGTAATATTTTATCCAGTTTTTACAGACATATTTAGTTGGGACACAAACATTTTTATTTCATAACAGGAGTGACTCATTCACATGACCAGAAGCAGCAATCAACTGCAACAAATCAAATAATGTTCTCATGTGTCCAGATCTGAACCAGTGCCAGCTACATATGAAGCCCAAACCGCCCGCTTTCAAACAAGTCCAACGCAAAGACAATCTTATACGCACAAGCACTTATCTGCCAGAACGCTCCGTCCCTCCCCCATGCTGCAATAAATCATCTGTAATATGCAGATACCTATTTGAAACCCTGTCCTTCTCCCCAGCCCTTCAGGTTGGAGTTGATGCTGGCTGGAGGCAGTCCTGAGCAGCAGTAATGACCCTGAAGCTATTACTAGTGGATATTTATAGCACTTGAGGCCGGCTATGGGGCAGCACTCATGACCACATTGGCTTCATCCATGTGGGCGTCCAGCTACTAGTTGCCAGGTTACCACGGTGCTTCCAGGTACCTGTGTGTTCCCCAGACACACACGCACACACAAACAGAGAAACACCTTTAGAATTGAGATCTGCTCTCTTTCTGCGAGCTTAAAGCAAAAACAAGCTTTAATTGCTTTTCTTGCTTACCAATGAAAAGACTAGAGTAAGAAAACAATTTGTGTGAATTCAAGCACAGAATGATTCCTAATGAAGTTTAATTTTTACCTTAATTTAGCATTTAATGCTCTTAAACAGTGAAGTCAAGGGATAAGTATAGGTTCTATAGACCGGCAGCACAAGATACACACGCCTCTGCACTCCAGGGATGAGCCTAGCGTAAAGGTGCTGAGCTCAAATGAATGCCTTTAATAATGAAAAATGCCGTTTACGCAATACCACAAGCCCTGCACACGCTGCAACTCTATCCAAACTTTGGCCCCCTTCTCTCACATCAACAAACCTGGAAGCAAGCCCTGGTCCTCCATGGAAATGTACCACAAACATGGCCTAAAGATTGCATTGCGCAATCAATACCTTGAGATCGCATTTTCTCCACCAAATAGTATCCAGGCTGAAAGTTTCCTCCTCGGTCTCCTCCTTTTGCTTGTTGGACGAAAACTAATTGTTAATAAAAGAGAGAAGCCAGCAGGAAATTAAATTAAATTAAGTCTGCATCCTGATAGATTTATAAGACACCGCACACTTTCATTGTGTTGTTGTGCTATCGGAATGAGAGAGAGGGTCTAGAGGGGGTGCGAGCGTGATCGTGTGGGTGTGTAAAAGCTCTCTGAAGAGACAGAGCCAGAAAGGAGTGAGCCGTAGATGTCATACGCTTCTGGCTCACTCTTGAATTTACGACCGAAGCAGTGCTTCACAGATTACTTATATTTGGATGGGTTGTAAGTCTGCCAAATGTGCATTGTAAAACAGGGACAAATGTATCTGCGTAGGAGGGACCGAAAAAGAGGAAAGTGTGTGTGTGTGCGCTGGTCATGGCTTCTGTTGGTATATATGTGGGTTTTTGTTGTTTTTGAGAGGTTGAGTATGTAAATCTGTATTTTTTATTATGTAAGTTTAATGTTGGGGACATAATTAATCCCAAAATTAAAAAGAAAAATATGAAATTATGGTTCACATAGAAAAAATTCGGGCTTATTTTGAGCTGCTCGCTGTAGAGACATGGGTGGAGCGTGATGTAGATGTAATTTGGGTGTAATGGGTAGAGCTAGAAGGTCCTAGGCCTAACCCTATCCATAACATAACATATTTGTATAGTTTTTCTTAGATTATGTTTGTATAATCTAGAGAGTCAGACTTGTAACCCGAAGGTTCCCAATACTCAATACCAACAGGAAATGACTGAGGTGCCTTTGAGCATGGCACCTAACCCTCAATCGCTCTTTATCTTATTTTTTTTTCTTTTGGTTTTGGGGTAAAATCCATTTAACACCCATATATGCATGAGAATGTGTTTATGTTTGGCTAATGGCATGAGTCTGGGTTTTACTTACTCATCTCATGCTGGTTAAGGATTGAGGGCATGGCCTGGTGATTACCCGAGCTGCCTGTCCCATATGGGGATGTAGCGCAGGTGACTACAGCGGCAGGACCCGTGCCTGAGCGTCCTTAGTTCCCCGGTCCAGCACACTCCCTTCATCCACTTGAAAGAGAATAGTACACCAGAACTTACTCTTAAAATCCTCTCATGAAGACAGATTTCCTATGGATTTAAATTTTAAATCAAATCTTTTCCTTTTAATCCATCAAAGGTGCTGTTCAAACACCTTGACACATTCCCTTTGAATATCAAGTGTGCTGGTTGAAGAGTTCAATCAAAAGTTCTCGCTGTGAATTACAGGGCTGTTTGATTTTGAGCGCTCTGAATTTAGCTTTTGATTTGTTCTGCCGCCCTTTTTCGTCCTGCAGATTTTGTCCTCACTCTCTGTGGTCGCTGTTCAAGGCTTGTTAGTCGCACGCAGAGATTGTCAATGTTCTGTCTAATTGTGATTTGCAGTCCATTCAGTTGTGGTCGGAGAACTGTTTGAGAGAGGAAAATCAGTCTTAACCTGGTCAACAGCGCTGTAATAGAGGGGTTCACAGATGTCTAGTATGAGAAGAGTTGTGTATGAAACTAAACAGGCGGCGTTTTAGTATATTCGTTTCAGACCAGGCTTCCAAAACACCATGCTTTCTTGTCTCGTCTGGTCATCTATCCTTGGGTGTCATTCCAAAATTGAGAAAATATATTTTTCTTAAAGCTACACTGTGTGATTTTTACCCCCATCTAGTGGTGAAAAAGGTATATGACCATCCAGTGAATATTAGTTTCTGTTCCTCTCAATTCCGATTTCGGTTCAACTCCTACGGTGGCCAATGTAGTCCAAGATTAACATGGCTTCCAGTTCGACCTCGTCTATGAGTGTTAACGCAAACGTAAATGCGAAAGGTGAAGCTTGAATTAACGGGTATGTCCCTCTTTGGCTAATGTACATTCAAGAAGGAGGGGCAACATGGCGACCGACATTAGATCCCCTTACCCGTATGTATTTCAATGGCATATTATACACTCACGAGAATTCTTTATTACTTGAACAAAGTAAATATACATTAATGAGCACATATATTTTGTTTTTGTGTTTTTAGCTAAGAATAAACTAAAAGAGTTACACAGTGTAGCTTTAAAAAATAAAAAGTATTTTTGAGACCATTATGATATTTATTTATTTTCAATTTATTTATTTATTTATTGCATTTTGACTATTTTCACAAGTTTTGTGTTATATTATGTGTATTATATATTGGTCTATTTTTAATTTTATTTGTCACAATAATGCTACAATGATGTATTCCATAGCTCCGTGATGTCATGACAAATGATCTACATAAAACAAATCCAAGTTAGATTTAGAAATAAAATATTTATATGAATGTGCTTAGTTAGTTGCTACAGAAATTATTTCTTGATAGGAAGATTTATGCCTACATTTTATTAATTTCTTTATTAATAAATGTGTTAATAAATTGAATTACGATTTTCGAACTTGTGGGATATCATAGGCAGTGAAATGTGCATGTCTAACTGAACAGGTTAATGCATATTATTACATAAGGCAGGATGTTCAAAATGATAAAGATACTCTTTATACTGCCTGCTAAGCTTTCGGACACAGCCGTGATCAGGTGTGGTTACCATGGCGCTCTCTGTAAAAGTGCCAGCGGCTGTTTGAATGTCTTTCTCTGTGTGTATTACCCCATTGAGCATGCAGTATGCATAGATTTTGCACATGTGCGTCAAAATGTAATGCTGAAGGCGAGAGGCAGCACAGAGCCGCAGCCCCCAATTCACTCAGCACGTAATGCTCATAAAACTAATAAAAATGCTAATGAAAGGGACAGTTTTCTTCACTGTTTCAGTGTACGGATTGGGTCTGTGTATGCGTTGTGTGTCTGCGTTTCACGTGACGTGACATTCAAATGTTGGTGTTCTGGAACGAGTGGGATTTTTTTGAGAGTGTATGTGTGTAATCTCTGTGGTGACAGGGGACCGCTTGTTCTGGACTGTTTACAGCTCTTTGTAATCAACGCTATTTATGATTACAAACAGAATTGATGTTGTTCATACAGGCTAGATATGCTTTGAACAACCCTTTTAATCA
Source organism: Cyprinella venusta (assembly GCA_038021265.1). Lineage (NCBI taxonomy): Eukaryota > Metazoa > Chordata > Actinopteri > Cypriniformes > Leuciscidae > Cyprinella > Cyprinella venusta. The sequence continues at coordinate 20,571,274 of CM075883.1, read as the reverse complement.
TAAGCTGCCAAAATGTATCCACCCAACACTTACTGACCTGAAATTGACAGAATGTTTTTTTTATATATATATATGTATATATATATATATATATATATATATATATATATATATATATATATATAAAATAAGCCCACTTTTGAGTTGAAAAGCAAAAAAAAAAGGTTTAAAAATGTGCTTTGTAAGTCTCACACAACTCATCCCTGTTTGGGATGTTTTGCTCCTGGTTTTATCCTCTCTCTGAATAACTTTGGCACTACATATCGGTAAACATTTGCACCAATTGTGCGCACAAACAGTTTTATTCACTAACCACTCTTGGCTTTACCAGGCGCCACTGTGTGTATTTAAATGAAATCGTTGTCATTCTTTTCAGTACAAACACGCCTCCTTTCTATGTAAATTAGGCTTATTATAGATTACACCTTATTCACAAGACTCAGCGCTATTTGCCTGTGCAATTAATGTTGCGCTAGAAAGCCGTCCTAAGCTATTTTATTCAGAAGAGACAATGCGTGTTTTCATGCAAACATGACAACAGTAATTCCTCAGATGGTGGAGAAGAACGGACAGAAAATGACATCTTTCACTTATTCTCCATTTCCATCACTCCATAAATGTGGTCCAATGTGCTGGCTAGCTGCCAAATATACTAGCTAATGCTAAAGGCCCTAAAGGCTCAACAAAAGGATTTTTGGGCTTACTTTTTTATTTATGATTTTAATTAAATGTTTATGTTATCTTTCTTTCATTGAAAAAGTCAAATGAATTACATTTTCCTTAAGAACACTTACGGCAAGCAGGGAATTATACAGCTATAAATGTAATGGAACTGTTATTATGAAACCTTTCCACTCACCACACAATATATTTTTTTCTTTTCTCTCTCTTGTTCTTGTCTTTTCCCCAGAATCCAGACATTGTGCTGGTCCACTACCTGAATGTGCCAGCTATCGAGGATTGTGGGAAGCCGTGTGGGCCCATCCTGTGCTCCATCAATACAGACAAGAAAGAATGGGCCAAATGGACAAAGGAGGAACTCATTGGCCAACTGAAACCCATGTGTGAGTGTCCAAATTCTGTCAACTGAATGCATAATCTGTCTCTTCTCATGCATGTTTTTAGTGAAAATACGCTGCAAATAATGTCTGTAGGATTTGTTCATGTGTTTGAAAAGAGTCTCTTATGCTCACCAAGGCCACATGTACATTGTATACATATATATTTATTTACTAAAATATTAAGTAATATGTAAGAAATAAAATAATACATTTAGTGAGGTACATTTAAATTAAATTTGGGTGAGGGATGCACAGCCAAATTAATATGTTGATGATTGAATTACACATTTTTAATGTTTTTATTAGGGCTGTCAAATGATTAATCGTGATTAATCACATCCAAAATAAAAGGTTTTGTTTACATAATATATGTGGGTGCACTGTGTATAATTATGTTTATATATATATATATATATATATATATATATATATATATATATATATATATATAAATACACACACACATGCTTGTATATATTTAAGAAATATGTTTGTGCATGTATGTACTGTATATATATTTATATATAATTTATATTATATATAAATATAAATATTTTATATACAAATAATATTTTTTCTTAAATATACATGCATGTTTGTGCATTTATATTTATACAAAATAATTATACACAGTGCACCCACATATATTGTGACATAAAACTTTTATTTTGGATGTGATTAATCGTGATTAATCATTTGACAGCCCTAGATTTTAAAAATCTTGATTACAAGATACAGTGGTTCACACTGCCGCAACAAACACCAAAAGGATAACAATACTGATCCAGAAAAACACAACAGTTCTTGGTGCTGGTTAGGGCAGTGTGAACTAGCCTTTAGGTGCTTAGAAAGTGATACATGACGTTATCTTCTATCATTTCTGTATGATTAATGCAAGATCTGTGCTGTTTTAGTTATGTGATATTTCATGAGAAGTTAGTCTCTCCCAGCTCAGCCTGATCTAGCTTATCTTACCTGCCCTTAGTTCATCCATGTGGAACCCTTGACATGATTATTACCTCACCGCCTGTACATGCCCACTCTGAGGCTCCCGGGTGTCCCAGGGTCAGTTGACCAAAGGAAACCTGTCTAATGAGGATGTAGTATAAAAATCAATTTTAAAAAGGCGACGATGGCATGCATATAATCATGTTTACCCAGTCTTGTGTGGACACGTCTCTGTATGTGATGCCTGGCATTGATCATTCGAACTAGGACAGGGCTGTCAAGGTAATGAATATATGAAGTCGGATCCCCCGCGTCAGCACTTTTAGACACAGGATGTCGGCGAGGGGAATACTGACGAGCTCAGCTGACATTGTAATCGCTGCCGCGTGTTACGATCCCCATAAGAGCTCTCACGGCAATCACTTAAGAGCTCCCTTTCACATTGACTTTAAGACACGTGCTGTAAACTAATGTGTTCATTACACCCCATCCCTGATCTACATTCAAACCATTTGCGGTAATGCATGCAAGTCATTAACATTGCAAATGGTGTGGACAATGGCAAAGGTGCGAGATGTCTTCCACCAGTCGGGCCAGTGCACCGAGACTAGGCTAATAGGGCCACAAGATTCACCCTCGTGATCTTCAAACAGCACATATGTGACGTGAGCTCATCTGAAGAGCAACAGTACCATCTAGTGGTGGAGATGCAGACATGCAGCCTGTTAACAGTCAAAGATTCATTGTGAACTATATTAGCCATGCATAATTCATGGACGCATTATACATCAGCTCTACAAACCCAATTTGTTCCCTTGGGTGACCCATATCATACACAAACAGCTTGCATTCATTAACGGGACGAGGTGTGTTTTTGAGTTGGGAGTGAGGAGCAGTGCATTCTTCGACTGACAGTCCTCAGAGAAAGACTGCTGTAACTGTTGATGGGTTGCGGAGAAGTTTCAGTACTTCTGCTTCAAACATTGTAACGCATTTGCATCAGATACCATGGAAATGCATCAATGTTGAGGTTGCATCATCACCTGCTTTGCACGATATGAGTGTTTCATCATTGTAGTGTGAAATATAGATTTGTTATTTTTCCCCTCAAGCTCTACTATGCAGGGTGATTTTGATGTTTTTTTTCCAAAATATATTTTTTAATTCCTCATCAAGATTTGAGCTTTTTTGTTATCTAGATTCTAGAATTCGAACTTTTTGCATCATAAGAAAAATATAATGAAATCCTAAAATTGTCAAATGAATTGTGCTCCAGATTTTTTTGTTGACGTAGTTGATTATCAATTACCATTTCGAAATACATCATCTTACACCGAGTAAAATAGTTTATAAATGTGGTTTTATGTTCAAGTAGGCGTTGCGCAGCTGAGGTCAGATTGCAGGTCATTGAAACGTATCAGTTGCTTAGTCACAGTACAGCTGGAGAGGAGAACAGGCCGCCTGATTCATTCTCTCCGCTGATATAATTTAAGAGACTGTGGACCAGCCATGCCTGAAGCCCCCTTACTGCTGCATGAGCAGATGATCAGAGACACACACACAGTATAGGAGGCCACAGATCTGATGTGATTTATGTTTCCTGAAGATAGGCTGAGATTAAAAATACAAGTTGAAGAGAGTGGTTCTGAGGTCCTTTAAACCTTAAAGACAAGAATCTTTTTATTTAATTTGTCAGCAGCATTTTAAGTATCACATCTAATCGGAATAATGTAATAACAATAATTAAAAAATCTCTTGAGATTGTGTTCAAAACTTTTTTACTAAATATGAATAATACATATTATAGTCTAATATATACATAATACATTATAATAGTATTATTAATTAAATTTACAATATATATATATATATATATATTTTTTTTTTTAAATTATGAATAATACTTATTATATTTTAATATATACATGATACATTATAAAAGTATTATTAATTAATTTACAAAAAAATTATATATATATATATATATATATATATATATATATATATATATATATATATATATACTGTATTTTTAATTGTAATGATATTTTACTACTCTTCAATTCTTAATTTTAAATGCCCCTTTGGTGTCAGTCAATTTTATTATTATTATAAAAACAACTGTTTTATTAAAATGAATAAAAATGTATAGATGTTTTTACAGTCACTTTGAATATTTTATATTAATAATAATCAATTACAATATCTTTGGATATTTTTTTTTTTTAAATACTTAGATGAATTATAGGAATTTTCATCTCAAGTACCCGAACCATTTCTTGCACACCCCAGTTTGTAACATTTGGGCCGATAAAAGCCGATTAGAAAGCGCCACTGTGGACTGAAATGTGGGAGAATCCCTGTGAGTCTAAATCAGTGGATTCTTCTTCAGATCCTCGCAGCGATGTCACGCCGTATCCACCAAAGCAGCTTGCCCTTTCATTACATGACCTGCCTTGTGCCGCGACTCTGGTTCAGGCTCACGCTGTGAGATTGATTTGTCTGTTGGAGCATGGTCATGCTGGTGTAATGGCTTATGGAACGCCGCTGCGATTCTCTGGCCAAGCGCGGAATGGCAGAGCTCAGCAGAGCAGAGAAACCTGCTGTGTGTGTGACAACTGTTGTGCCTGCTCCGGCTGGTGACGCAGCACTGTTTGGGAGTTCAAGCCAAACGTTTTTGTCTCTTTTATCTATTTTTGACTCTCTTCGCCTCCCTTTCGCATGCAATCTCACCTCAGCTTGTTACGCACAGTCAAGTAGGAAAGCGTGCACAAGCCATATTAAGGTAGCTCGATGCCGTTTGATATTCTAAATACCGTTCCTCTCTAGAGATTGCCACGTTTCCTTTGTTGCATTTATCTTTCCGTTTGGCATTTTTCTGTTCCAGTTGTTGTTGTTGTTCTTTTTCTCAGTGGAGAGAGGCTGAGCTTGGAAATGGTGATGGCAGCAGAGGGCATAAACAGCAAAAAGCACCTTGTCAAAGGGGCTTTTACTTCAGCTGAAGTGAGACAAGGAACACTTTTGCTCTTTTTTTTTCCCCCTCCCTCCTCAGCTGAAAACTCACCTTTAACAGGCCGAAATCTGTTCTTGAACTTTCCATGTTCTTGTCTGAGGTTAGCTTTTTCTCGTAGTAGTGGACAAAGTGTTTTTGATATGGAGTCTGGCTCTGAGGTAAGGTCAGGGATGTAGTGCACAGGCGGGCTGGGGGAGGGCTGGAAGGCTCGGCTGGTGGGCTGACGACTGTGTCTCCTCTCTCCCTCGGCAGTTCATGGCATCAAGTGGACTTGCAGCAATGGGAACAGCAGCTCTGGCTTCTCTGTGGAGCAGCTGGTGCAGCAGATACTGGACAGCCACCAGACCAAGCCTCCTCCCCGGACTCACAACTGCCTCTGCACTGGCACTCTGGGTAAGGGACAGACAGGAGGGCTGGGGTGTGGGACAGAGGCAGTCAGAAAGAGACTGGTAGAGACTGAGGAAGCAGGTAGTGCTTTAAATACGTCTTCGAGAACTTTAAAAGATGAGGTGAGTGTAGAGCAGATTGAATGTCTAATTAGAGTACAGCAGCTTCTAGGTCCAGGATGAACATTTCACACAGTAGATGTGCTGATTTATTGAGCTGTCTGTTGTAATGACACCACTGGGGGGCGTAATGTTCCTCTGTATCTGTGCAGTCAGGGCAGTCTTTTTTACTCAAGTATACAACAAATGAATTTTCACCTTGTACTCCATCACAAATATCCAGCACAGCACTTTGCAATCCCACGGTGTTGCTCCTAGGGTGCCGTTACTCTGAAGCAAATTGAATCGAGTCTTTAAAACAAATGATTGTGGGGTAGATTGATCGCCATTTGTTTTATGTTCATATAAAATTCATTTGCCAAGTATGCAGTATAATGACTAATGAGACATATCAGCCATTTATTAACAAAACGGTAAAGCTGTGTGTTGGCTTCTCGTGAAACGATTAATACTGATGATCGATGGTCTCTATAAAGACTTGAATTAATCTCAGTGTTCATTCAAAATATCATCAAAGCATTTTCAATTTTAAATACATTATGTGGATTATTCATTGAATTCTTATTATGTTCAGTGTGTAAAGCAAACAGTCTCTTATAGTAGTGTCATATCTAAAATAGGAGTGTAGTTATTATGATGCGTTTTTTGTGTTATTCCAATATAGTTTCAATGGACCAAATAACACATTTTTATGATTATGTTAATTTAAATACTGTTATTTTTCATTAAAATGTAAATATTGACAATAATACTACGAATAATGTTCATTAATCTCATTAAGTTGATAAATATGAATAATTCTGAAAGAATTACTATGGATAATAATAATTGTATTATTGTTGTTATTGTTTTGAAATCTATATGTATATATTGCATATAATAATTATTATTATAATAATGTATATTTTGATAATACTAGGGATAGTAATGCTAATTTTAAAAGGGATGATGTCATTAAGGAGTCAGAGATATTAATTCTTCTGAAATAGTATGGATAATGTTAAAGGGATACTCCACTTTTTTGGGAAATAGGCTAATTTTACAACTCCCCCAGAGTTAAACAGTTGAGTTTCACCGTTTTCTAATCCATTCAGCCGATTTTGTGATATTTAGAAGAATATCAGTAACCAGACAGTTTCTGGTCTCATTGACTTCCATAGTAGGAAAAAAATGACTATGGAACTCGATGAGACCAGAAACTGTCTGGTTAATACTGTCAGCTGAATACATTTGAAAACGGTAAAAATCAACTGTTTAACACTGGGGGAGTTGTAAAATGAGCCTATTTCCAAAAAAAGTGGAGTATCCCTTTAATAAATAGTAATAATACATTGCTTTTTATTATTATAAATAGTTAAAGAGTTTGGAGAATGACTAGCTGTTTTGTTTTTGTCTCTGTAGGTGCTGGAAGCAGTGTGCATCATAAATGTAACAGCGCCAAACACCGCATAATCTCTCCCAAAGTGGACCCTCGTTCAGGAGGCTATAGCAGCACCCACTCCGAGCTCCAGAATAACGATGTGTCGGAGGGTAAGACAGAGCACAGCCACAGCAGCAAGAACAGCGGAGGAACAGGAGGAGGGAGCGTGCGTGAGAAACGCAACGGCAAGGTCCACAAACCCGTGCTGCTGCACCAGAACAGCACTGAGGTGTCCTCCACCAATCAGGTGGAAGTGCCAGACACAACCCAGAATTCCCCTGTGTCCATCAGCAGCGGGCTGAACTCGGACCCCGACATGGCTGACAGCCCGGCGGTCACAGGCATGGGCCACGTTGCCTCTGTCATGAGCAGCCTATCCCAGAGTGTTTTCATGTCTGAGGTGACTGGGGATTCCGTCTACAGCATGTCCCCCACTGGAGGCCCCAATGCACATATTATGGGCCCCGATGCCACCTCTCATGGTCTGGTCTTGGCAGTCCCCTCTGACAGCCACAAATTTGCCTTTCCAGGAAGTGGGAGCGCAGACGCAGGCGGTCCTGGAGCAGATGGGCTATCCATGCTGTCTGCCTCTGGCATCTCTGATGAACTTGTCCTCTCCAGCAGCCTAGACTCTGGCAGCATTAAAATCCCAGAAACCACCATGAACTTCGACCCTGACTGCTTCCTGAATAACCCTAAGCAGGGCCAGACATATGGAGGAAGTGGATTAAAGCAGGAGAATGGCACATGCAGTGCCTCGTCCTCCTCAACAGCTAACACCAACGGTTTGCAACGCTCGCCAACTATATCTGATTCAAACTACGTCTTCAGTTCTGCCCTGGTGAAGAACATCAAGACTGAGGACACTTCCTTTGAACAACAGCTGGCCAAAGAAGGGAGCTACCAGGTGGGGGCAGTCGTAAGCTGCAGCGTTTCCAATGGCTCCGGCGCCGAGAACTCGCTCACCTTGACCCCTGCTTCCTCTCTGCTACCATCTGGAGGGGGCCTGAGTCCGAGCACCACCCTGGAGCAGATGGATTTCAGCGCCATCGATGCAAAGCAGGACTACTCCACCGGTGCCTCTGCTGTAGGTTACAGCCAGGCAATGAACAACCTAACTCACCAGAACCAATCTCCAAGCTTCTTCCTTCAAGAACCACCACAGCCAGCCCAGAACCAGCAAGGACGGCAGAGCTCCAGCCAGAAGGGCCACTTGCTGGAGCATAACTCCCCTGATGGAGGCTACATGGGTCTGCAGGTTGTAAAGACGGAATCGCCCGGCAGTAATGGCCACCTCCACCACCATCACACCCACCAGGGCCAGCACAGACCCAACTGCAATGGAGGCTCACCCACTGAGGCCCAGGGACAGGCTGGCTCACTGCAGCTCCTCCAGTACCAGGGAAGTTTTCCAGGCCTTGGTCCAGAGCACGAGGACGTGGTCGGTATGGATCAGAGTCGCAGTGTTGGGTCCGGTCAGGCTGGGGCCACTGAGAACGGGACAGATGGTTTACTAAAGTCTGGGGATCATCTACAATCCTGCAGAGGAGGAAACGGAGAGAGCGGAGGAGCGGATCACTTCATGCAGCAGAGCTCTGAGAATGGAGGCGAAGCCGTGGCTTTGAGGAATGGAAACACCGCTGGCGGGCCCAACAACGGCTCGCAACAGCAACTGCAACCACTGATTCAGGGAGCTAATTTGGTTCAGGGGCTCTACAACACTAACCACGGGCTCAGTGGACCCGGAGCCAATGGCGGAGGAGGCACAGGCATGGAAATCAGCTTGGATCATTTTGACATCTCCTTTGGAAACCAGTTTTCTGACCTCATCAACGACTTCATCTCTGTAGACGGCGGAGCCACGGCTGTGGGGGCTACGGGAACGTTATACACCCACCAGTTGGTGGCCCCTCCTGGGTCAGATGGAACAGCCACCTCAGGTGGGAACCAACAGCAAGGTCAAGAGAATACAAGCAATAGAGTGTCAGGATACAGCCCCTCAGAGCTCTGCCTCCAGTCATGCTGCAGCCCCCAGTCTTTAGGTGGAGGTGCTGGTGCTGGCGGAGGCTCAGGAGAGACAGGATCACTGGCCTACATGCATGTCGCTGAAGTAGTGTCAGCTGCGGTGGCCCAGGGCACTCTGGGAATGTTGCAGGCCACCGGGCGACTTTTCATGGTCACAGACTACTCTCCAGAGTGGTCCTACCCAGAGGTATGTTTGTTTGAATGAAATGCTTTGAATTCAGTTTTTCCTGCATTTCAGTTACATACTCAACATTATTTTTCAATATTATTAAAAGTATATTTACTTTTATATTTATTAGTTTTTAGGGGTTTTTTTTACTTTTTTATTAGTACTTTTATATTTATTAGTTTTTTTTATATTTATTAGTATTATATTTACTTTTATATTATATTTATATATATATATATATATATATATATATATATATATATATATATATATATATATATATATATATATAATATTATATTTAATATTATTAGATGTTTATAATACCAACAAAAAATCAATTCAATCAAAAATCAATCATTGTAATTATTATTTATACATTTTTAGATGATTTAAAATGAACTTTTGAATTGTTAATATTATTTTAAAATAGCTTAATTTATGAACCTGGTATTTGATCTCTTGCTGTTGAATTATTGTACCATGAGATGGCAGAATACCCTTGAAAACAATTTAAAACGTATCAATGTTGTAGTCATATTTTCTTCCACAAGATGGCATAGTAGCATGTGTATTTTATTCTACTTTCAAATGCTTCTTTTCTTGAAATCTTTTATTTAAACCTGTATTTAATTGAGTAATTATGATATGATAAACGTAGGTCATGTGAGGATTATTTTCCTCCATATTTCAGGGTGGCGTGAAGGTCTTAATCACAGGATCATGGCAGGAAGACAACAGCAGCTACTCCTGCCTGTTTGATCAGATCTCTGTCCCTGCCTCCCTCATCCAGCCTGGAGTTTTACGTTGCTACTGTCCTGGTAATTTAATTTTCATACAAACAGAACTTACTGACTTATTAATATACCATATTTAAGAAGTAAATATGAAATATTGTGTTTCTAAAAAGAAAAAAAATGTTACTTCAAATAACATAAAATAGTAAATGTTTTTTTTCTTTATTGTAATGAATCTCTGTAAGGCCTCAGATGATAAGGAGCAGAAGTGCATGAACTCCTCATGGTTTCCTCTGATCTCTCTAATTATGGGGTTGTGTGTGTGTCTGCAGCCCATGACACAGGCCTGGTGACTCTGCAGGTGGCTGTCAGTAATCAAATCATCTCTAACTCGGTTGTGTTTGAGTATAAAGCCCGTGCACTGCCCTCCCTACCTTCATCCCAGCATGACTGGCTGTCACTTGACGGTAGGTCTTCCTCTCTGTCTTTTTCTGCATTTGTGGGAGAGAAAACCCATCATGTGACCCCTGATTATTGAGCTACTTGAAGTAGGTGATTATATAAAGATGTCTTGGGCCAAGGCTTTTCTAATTAGGCTCTTCTGATCGAGATAAAGAGTATGCCATGAAGGCAGAGAAAGAGTGTGTTAATAAAATATCTGGATTGAGGAAGGGTGATTGCCATTTAAAATGTCCATGTGTGAGGTTTGATTTGTAATTGACCTCTAGGTGGGGATAGAGGGCAAGTTTAGCAAAGAAAGCAGAATTCTGTTGAAGTCTAAGCAGTCACAACATATGCTGAATATGTATTTGAAGTCAACAAGCAAAGTGTGTTCTTCAAAGCTGTAGGGACGGTAGACCACCCTGTAATTAGGCAGAATCTGTGTTTAAGGGCTATAAGAAGGAAGAGCTTTTGATGCTTGTTTTGCCTTTGTGCTTTAATCTGAGGTATAGCACGCACAAAGGAGAGAGGCAGTAATTTATTTAAGTGGTTAATACTTTAAGGTCAAAGGGAAAATCAGTCTGGAAATAGGCTAGTACACTGATGACTTTGATGAGCTTTCTGTGACTTAAGACAAAATGAAGTTGATAGCTCCTTCACATCTGGCTTGTCATAGTTACCATGAAATCAAATTGGTAATTGGCTTTTTTTTTTTTGGAATATTCCAGTGTTTAGTTAAAAAAATATCTATACATATCATAATTTTTTTAAAATCAATAGTAATCTTTAATAAAAAATAAGTTCCCCTCCTCTTGCAATGAGATCTGGTGTGTTTACAGGTGTGACATCACAGCAATAGACATTATTCTAATCAATTCCCGATGGACAATCAAGTTGCACTTTAAATAAACCTAATGAAATTAACAAAAAGCTGAATAAAAATAACTTTTTTATAAAACTTATTGCTAACTAAATAGAAATACTAAAAAAAATAAAACTAATAAAGACAACAACTTCTAAATACTATAATAGTATATAAATAAATAGTACTATATATATATATATATATAATTAATAATACTAAAATGACACTGATTGATGTTCATTCCTAATACTTTAATGTTAACTTGAAGTCTTTAAATTGAATATGTAGAATTTAGCTTTAACCTAAATTAATAAATGCATTCAAAATATTGTTCAATATTAGTTCATGATACCTGATGCATGAGCAAATGGTAATAAATTCAACCTAAAGTTTTACCATGTAAACCATTAATAAGTATGTAAAGTCTGTCTGTGAGAAGCTGGGACAAAAAGAAAGACATGTGACTCAGATCCCCTATTAAACACTTCCGCTGTACTGTACTGTTCTGCTACTTGCTTTGTGCACACATCACCGTCCTTTAGCTGTCCCAGTCTGTTAGTGATAACTTAAACACAAGGGTTTAAGTCTAATCATACCATCGCTGCAGGGGATTTGCCCTCTTTAAAGTCTGGCAAACCAAATACAATCCCACAAATGCTTCAGCACTACCCAGGCTGCCTCAAACTGGGGCTGTGGCGTCAAAGAGCTTATGAAAATATTGGAGCATATGGGCAAAGTGACACGCCTGCCAATTTGACGTCCGAAGCTCTAATCTGCTTGCTCCGATCAGGTGTTAGCCAAGACACACAATCCCGAAGAATGATTTGGGAACCGAGGAGTGGCAGCCAGCATGGGTTAGGATAGTGGGTTAGTGTTTGACAAGCATGATGTTTGGAAAGCAGAAGACTAAACCAAACCAGTACAGATGATCACACATTACAGTAAGAAGGACCAGGCAGTATATTGCTGTATATCACTGCACATATTTATTAAACAGACGAATTCTGTGGATATGTAATCTGGGATGTGTGTGTGCTACAATGACAGGCTAAGTGCTTTGTCTCCTATGAGTCTGAGTAAAGAAGAGAGTGCCAGTGCCTGTGTGTGGTGCTGTTTGTCTGTGGAGGTGGGGGCGGGGGGTGAGTGTTGTTGCTGCAGTGTGCATTGACAGGGTAAAGTAGGGCATGGTGAGGAGCCTGTGGAAAGGGACAGCTGCAATGCAGACAGCCCTCAAGGCAGAGAAAGAGAGCAACGGAGGACCGATGCCCCTCTCAGAAACAGCTCAACACCAGTCCATTCACGTCTCCCAGACAGCACACACAGCCAACCATGGACTTATGACTTTCATTTGTTTACACTTAAACTACAGTATAATTAAACTACAGTTTATACTTAAACTACAGTATACTTCATTCTCAACATTCACAGAGTTCTCAAGAACTTTTTCTGACTGTTTATTCATTTAGCTCAGAGTTTTATAAACTTAAGTAGCAAAAGGTTGGTTTATTGGATTAGTGGATAAGAATAAGCTTAACTGAATTAGAGTGAGTCATCAGTTGGTTTGACTTTAAGCACGTCATGAAACAGTGCTGCCTGGAAATGAGGGTGTATGCGAGGAAATTACAAAGCTAGTTATTCCTGACTCCTGCTCTGACTCATGAAATAATGCATTTGCACCTTAACAGGTGAAGTTAGATTATCTATAGACTTAGTTGATAAGAATTTGCTACTTGGGGGGGGAAACAATAAAGAAGTTTGAGATAGGACAAGTCTGAAGTTTTCATGTTATTGATACACATTTTAATGAGTATACAATATGGGAAAGATAGTGTGCACAGGCTGTAAACAGTACATTTAGGATGTGGCTAATGTGACACTGTTATCAGTAGAGAGCCATAGCTATGATCATATTCAATCCAGTTAACGGATTTGGGGGTTTCTTCACTTGCTGCTCTGAATCTCACTCCTGGTCATTAAACCACAGCCTGGTTTCTATATCGAGCACTAGTGTCAAATAAAACGATTTCGAGACAAACCTCAGCGTCTGCTGTTTGACACTACATTTATCGTTTGCTTTCAGCTGTGCTCTGATGCTCTAATGGCACACAGCTGCCTGCCTTGATTTGTCATAATGCAGAAAGGGGGCGGGGCTTTGCTTCTCTCTGCAGCATTGCAGGTACAAAGCCACAGGCTAGAGTCGTCGTGCACTGTAACCGTGACCAGTATGTTGTCTTCATGCCAATTCATATTGTCCACCGATTAAACTGGGCGTCCAAATTGCTGTGTAGTTATTCTGTGGGCAGTCTCTTCTGCTCTTCACACATAACTGCGATAAAGCAGCATTTATAGCGTACCGGTATTTTTACAGCGGTGTATCACAATGACTGATTTGCAAATATGGGGAAAATAAACAGTCGTTCAATTAGATATACAATTATTTGTCTTGCTTCGTAAATTTACCAATTCCTAGGCAAATGTTTCCACCTCCAAAAACCGTTACATAGGCTATGTTTATGGGAAAATTCTCTAAGCCGGTTTGAAAAACTGAGGAAAAGTACAGTAGTCGTTATAAATGTGAAAGACAGTGTCACATGCTGTCTTTCCCATTAATAATTTCTTCGTTTGCTTCAGTTTTTTTTTCTTTTCTTTTTTTTCTTGCTTTGTCTTCGTGGCTCGTGGAAAAACTAGGGCGTCTGTTTACCTGCGGCACGTGCGAAGCGTCTCCTCTCGCTGAGATTCATGCACGCGCTCGCACGGGGGAGCAGTAGTCAATGTTGCCAAATCTTCCAAGAAAAGTTAGCGATTGCTTTGAAAATAAATACAGTAGTGCTTTCTTTTTATTTTGTATTTTGCTCCTGCAGTGGGTTGTCCATAGCTTGATTAAAAGATATTCATGTATTTTAAGACGTGTTTGCAATTAGCTTCAAAATAGGCCTGGTGTATTTTAATTTAATACATAGGCTAATTTATATATATATATATATATATATATATATATATATATATATATATATATATATATATATATATATATGAAGAGTTCAGATGCAAAAGCCTCTAAATGCCATTTGAAATTTTCTTCTAAAATGACCATTTTTATCAAGCTTGTATATTTATGTTCAGTAATTTCACTTTAATGACAATTTATAGGTAATCTTCATTGCCATTTAAGTGAAATTACTGAACTTAAATATACAAGCTTGATAAAAATGGTCATTTTAGAAGAAAATTTCAAACGGCACTTAGAGGCTTTTGCATCTGAACTCTTCTGAATATATATATAACGTGTTTTCTGGAAAAAAAGCCCGCAACCCATAAATGCTGATATTTGCAAGGACTTTATTAAACAAAGTGGCTTATATTAAATGGACTTGGCAACACCGGCAGTAGCGTTGGAGTAAAGAGGGGCGGGGGGGAGAGTACGAGAGTAAGTGAGCGGGCTTTACATTTCTCTCTGCTCTTGCACGTCGCTTCTACACTTTCTTCTATTGTTGATTAGACCTTTTAGGACGTTCCCCTAGTATAAAAAGGGATATTTATTTTGCCCAGTATTAGAAAATTCAGGGTCAAACTGCGTGTGTGAGACACGGCCATTTGGGACATTGTGGTCAGGATGCCGTTGAATGACATCTGCTTTTCCTAAAGACAAGGGGACCGTTTGCTTTGCAGAGCGACTCTCCATGGACAGTGAAATAGAAGGTTGGACATGTTCAAATGAACTAGTGTCTATGTGTTTGCAGTGTTGTCTCTAAAGTTACTACATGTGCTTAGCCCACTTTAAACACTTGTCATTTCCGCCTGTGGAAGTGAACTAGCGCTTTACTTCAGATGGATGAATGTACCGTGTGCGTTTTACATTTACAGTCCTGCCTTTGCTTTTTCAGAAAATGAAAGAATATGTTCTTTAAGATGAGCTCGAGCTAATCTGTTTTGACTGAATTCTGTCTGTGCTGAATATGTCAACTTCCAAAATAGACACAAGAACGCTGTTCTTGAACATACATGTACGAGGCTCGTGGAGCAGACCACCTTGTTCAGGCATTGAGGCAAAACGTTTCGCTGTTTCATATATTATTCCTAGTAATGTCCTTTTCATAGTTTTAACACTAGGCTAATAGTTCTCTAGCTGCATGCACTCTCATTTCTATCATCTTAAATACATGACAAAGATCCGCTTGTTTGACACTTCACTGCACCAAAACATCACATGGCAAAAGTAAGAAATACAGCTCATTTGTGAGGCAGTCTTGTCATTTAGTGGTTCTGTTAGCTGTAGTCGTGACCGGAGTGTGTGCGTGTGTGTAACACACACAACAGTCCTGTGATCTGCGCTCTTGATTTCAGCACCGAGGACAGCGACGCACGAGGCACGCGCCTAAGTGAGCTCGCGAAACATTCAAAAACACGACACAAGTTTGACAAACGAGCTTTATATTGCTAATAGTTATGGTTTGTGCTGGGAAAATAGAGATGAACAATCATTACACTCGTGTGTATTGTGTTCCACAATGTTCTGCTCAACAACCTGTTGATAGTGATGATTGGAATGTTTAAAAAGTGTCACCTATTTTTCTCGCATAACATATAACACGTAACTAAAATCAAAAACAATTTGCTAAATTTTAGTTTTATAGACTTTATATTGACTGCTTCGTGAATTTTGTAGAATTGCCAGCAAATCGTCTACTTTAATAATTAATAATAATAAAAATAGAAACGTATAACAACTGCTGTTTCTAGTGATGTCAATGCACAGGTTGTTTCTACATTGCTAAAAAAAACAACATTTAAGCAATAAATGTTTGCCTAAATAACAAAATTTGAATAATAATTTTAATGGGTGAAAAATCCATCTCATGGGTGCTTGCACAGTGTAGAAAATTGCTTTGTTATCCTGAGGCAACATCATGCAATGGGTTAATGAACTCAATAACTTTAGAGCTTCCATGGTTTTGTTACCTCTAAATTAATATTCCACTCCATGTTCCATCCAGTATCTCATAAATTAGGCATTAAGCAGCTGTCATTTTTGTAATATAGGGATTTGTGTCATGTGCTTTGTTGCAGAACTTTGCAAATACCGAATTTAAAAAACTTGTGAACATTGATTGATATTCATTCCATTTCTTCAACACTCAGTTCTTTACAAGTGATGCTTATTTAAAAAAAAAAAATCTATTTCATAGGTACTGCAGGTCAACCATTCAGATTGTCTTTTATTAAGTTCTACCTCGTTTAGAGTAGTGCAGGAAATGTCAGAACAGTTAACCTGAGTTTCAGAGAACCTCTGGTCAGGATATTTCATGTAGATTTGAGGTCATGACAGTCATCTTGTTGAGGAAAGGAGTCAGTTATGGGCTGTTATCAGTGTTTCTGCAGCTATCATCATGCTCTGAATACCCATTAAGATTAGCCAGCATCTTGTACAGTGCTAGCCTTTCTCTGCTGATTTACACTGCTCAGTTTACCTCACTAGATCTGAGAAACATGTTGAATCATACAGTACATTGCCTAAGAAACTTGATGTTTGACTTCATGTAGAATTGGATAATTTCTGTGCCCTGTCTGGATATTGGTTCAAATTAGTTGCTTCTAATATGGATTTGAAGTTTTTTTAAGTGAAAAATTCCTTGGAGATGCATGTATTGATTCTGTCAGTTTCTAGCAGTAATTGGCCAAAATCCAGATCATATTTTTTTGCACCCCAGACCAGTGCAGAATACATTCTGCTTTAGTTGCTTCCATATAACACAATGTGCCTCAAGGGCACAATCGTTAATTAGTGTTAAATCAGACAGCAGTTAGGGAGAACGGCACAGCGGCCCTGTTAGAGGAACATTGAAATTGACTGAAAATTAGATTTGTTAAGGCTTGAGCTTGATTTAAGGATTCTTTGTCTTTTTTTAAAAACAATGATAAGCCAGCTTTGTCACTGAAAGTGAAATATATAAGGAAATTACAGAAGATATGCTGATACCAAATAATGCTGCTGATGAAAGCATTTTCACTGTTAGTTTTATCACTGAAATATATTTGACATTGTACACTGTAGTCAGCATTGCCGCCCGGTTGTTTTGTATGCTTTGTCTGAATGATGACAGGGAGAGCTGAGCAAAATAGCTGAGTCACATGAACAGTAAAGTCATTAATAATAGTATGAATAAGTCTTTGTGGACTGGTTTATATACAGGTTTGGAAAGACTACTTACAATACAGCTAGTCTGTTTAATGATGTATTAGTCTGGCAGTACTGCCAAGCAAGATAAAGGATTTTGTTAGTGCCTGGATAAACCGTGTCACACAATGGCACATGAAGTAGGAGATATAACCAGGGCATGTCTTGGAGGATGGGTAAAGCAGTTACTGTAGCTCATGGAGATGCCTGCCTCTGATTTCATTTGATTTGCTGCTGGTTTGTATGGAGATAAATTGGAGGGCTCCATTCGACCAGAAGTAGACCACAGTAAAGTTTTTTTTTTTTCAAAATCCATTTTGTGATTTGAGAAGCTGGTGAAATGGCATTATATGGAACAGAACTTTTGTCCCATGTGCATACAGAATGTTATGCATTAGTCTATAAAAAAGATATGAATAATTTACAAGATGGTTCTACATATTAATATTTGTTAATGCATTAATATGATAGAAATGAACACACATACAGTGCATCATGTATAAATCTTAAATTTTTGTTAATTGTCAATGCATTAATCCTAATCAACATTACAAATATGAACATATTGCTTCTTAAACAGTGGTATAAAGTCAATATTATACACCCCATGCTTGTTTCCTCACCAATAAAGCACATTCTCGCTGCTCTATACTTGTGATAGACTGTAAATTATATCAGTATGTGTAAAGTGTGTGACTAGCATAATGCCATGTCATGAGTCAGGCATGGAAAGTCTATCCCTTTACCAGTATCCTAGGACTATTATCACGCACATGTTAACCCATTTAATCACTAACCTTGACCGCAAAACAACATGTATGTAACAGCAGGTCAGCTTGAGCTGAAGGTTCAGATCTCAAAATCAGGGCAGAAGAGCTCAACCTGTGTTTGAACACTCAATTCTTGTTGTAACACCTGGGAAAAGAAGAGTTTTTTTATTATTTGTGTGTGTGCTGTGTGTGCAGTGATAGCATAGTTCTCTCTGCAGCACCGGGAGTCAGTACTTGCTCCCAATGCTTTTGAAGTCTAGACTGTAAGGGACTTGTTCTGTGTGAGGATTCCTGTGTTGGGACAGGGCACTTGCTGAGGCTTCATGCGGTCGAGAATGTGCTGCTGCCTGGAGTAATATTCAACTTACAGGCATGAATGAAAATACAGAAACTGTGTACTTTCGATTTAAATATAACTAAGTCGGTGTAAATAGTTATTGTAGATTAAGAATATTATATTTCCGTACTTCTTACTACAACATGTCAAAGTATGAATGTGTCCTTGTGGTAGAAATGTCTAGTCACAATATTAGTGTTTTTGCTTTAACTTCCCACAATCAGTGTTGACATCTCGAACTTCAGAACAATGTCCACCAAGGTTGATGTGGTTAAAGGGGTCCTATTATGCTTTTACACTTTTTCTTTAGTTTGTGTGTAATATTGCTGTTTGAGCATAAAAAAGATCTGCAAGGTATTTAACAGAATCCCCTTTTCAAGAACTACAACGAACAGCACGTTTAGACTACTATGCGATTTTTCCAGATCTTATGAAGTCACAATGATGCTTGTTTAAATAATCTTAGTCAAATCTGAATAATTTAGAGTGGTTCACAATTATTTTAAACTCTGTTCCTGAACATTATAACCCCAGTGTGTATACACATTTTATGGAGAACAGCTGTTTTCTGTTGCTTTTGTAAGCTCATGATTATATGGTGGATGACATCGTATCTATAATGTATAAGAAAATTACAAAAAAAAAACATACCACTCTGAAACGTCCCGTGAAATACATGCTTGCATAGTCTCTGTGCATGTAATCCGTTCTGCATAGCCCTCTTTTTCGTTAACATTGTCAGGGTCAGAATCGGGCTCGAATTGGTTTGATTGACGTCATCCTCAATATTTACTCTAGAGAAGAACTCGCAGCGATGGAGGGGCGGGACATTTCACGAACACATGCTAAGCGCTACCAATCACAACATATTGGGCCAGCTAACCAATCACAGCACATTTCGTATTTCGGAAGGAGGGGCTTCATCGAAATTGCCGTGTTCGAGCCAGACTGGTAAGAGAGTTGCTGTAATAAGATAAAATTTGTGAAAATTAATGTTTTTTTTTTTGACAACCAATAATGAGAACATATTCTAGTACACCCCCAAGACATCATAAAAGGCCATAATAGGACCCCTAATGCTGCATCTCTTTTAGTCTTGAAGGTGGAGGTCTGTCATGACAACTGTCTGAGTGTTTGGCATAGGAATGGATATGACAATGTTGATAGGTTCGGTCTTGGTGGAATAGATTTAAGGACCTATCAGCTTGCACCACTTAGTTTTGTGTTTATTTCAATATTTGAAAGTTTATTTCAATGTTTGAAAGCTGTGATATTTGTGCTTTCTAATAAGTTGACGAATGCAGTTTCTCATATTTCAGTTTCTACTCCATTACAGGTTTTCCCTGCTCACATGTGGAAGAAATCCCACTTTGAGATCTCTCCATAGCAAAATTATCAACTCGTTTCTGCCACATAAGAAAAAAAAACATGCTTTGGTTATCATAATTAACATAAAATCTATAGATTATTAGATAAAAAGTCATTGACAAAGTTGAAATTTAAAACAATCACTTTTATCTCCTTTTATTATCTCCACAATCACCTTTTATGTCAATGCCTACCTGTGTCTGTAATTTTTTTGTAATATTGTAGGTGTGACTTTAGTATGATTGTACATCATTTTGTCTATAATACACATCTGAGAGGATTGACTGACCCACCTTTAGTCTTTATTGAATAGCAAACTTTTTAGGTTGACAAAATTACAGTGACTTGTTGCATTCATCTGTTGTTATTTTGCAATACACATTTTCTATTTTTCGTAAGTCTTTCTAATAATATTTCACTGATTCAATGTTTCATTCTGATTACAAATATTATATTCACACTTTATTTAGCATTGTGAGTACTGGCTGGTTACGTGTTATGTTTGAGATAGAGCAGTATTAGAGATAATGATGCATTACCCTAGAGTTCATAGTTCATTCTCACATGAATTGAGTGATAGATTATGCACGTCCTCTGATCTACTGCTGTTTCATGCTCAAATGTTGCTGTATGCGAGGTGAGAGGGTGAATGCAGATGGTGGATTCAGCTGGGAGAGCCTCTGCCAACAGCACTCCCCTTCCCTCCACTAAATACCAGTCTACGTCATCCAGTGGAGCTTAACTCAGGAAGGGGGATCTCCACAATACCATTATTCTAGAGAGCTGGGGTATTATTAACCACCTGATGGCCGAGCATGGGGTTTTGTGATTGATTAGTTCAGACAAACAATACTATACCGTTTTCTGTATGCAGCACACAACAGAACAGAATACCATATCCCACAATGCAAAGTACTCAACTTAACTTTCAATGTCCATTGTAACCCAAAAGTAACATCAGCTGTGCTTTTAACACATTTTTCATCATTTGATCAGATTGTTAAGATGTTTTACCACAAAATTGGATGTACAACGCTATTAACCAATTTATTTCTAAAACAACAACTGGATGTCACTCAATGAACCGAATATGCATGCAATTTAGTAATTTGCCAAAATTGTTCCAAACTACTTTTTTATATTAGTAAAGTGTAGCATTTGATGGAAAAAAACAGGCAGTATTGTGAAGTATACAGTTTGTTTTTATATATATATACAAATGCAATAATCTTTAAGTGGGCACTGTAAACTTTAACAACACAGAAAGATGGTAACAAGCCCGCGTAGCACTTATATCTCCTTCCATAGAATTATATATTAATGCAGTACATTATTGCTGTTGTTTATAGCAACGAATGAGTGCAGTCCTGGTGATTGCTGTCAGCATGATAATACATGGTAGATCGAGTGAGAATCCACTAGGCTATTTTAGCGAAAGACGGAGCATTATTATCTCTCTGTTTAATCCAGGTGTGTTTGTTTGTGTAAACAGAATCCTCACAGATACAGAAGCAGTTCCTAAGCTGAAAACAAACACACACTCAGAGTCTTCAGCTCCTGACTCATCAAGTCTCCCACAGGAATAAATAGTGAATAGACCCTTAATGAAGTTCTCCTCTCATTGAGCTGTCTATCAGCTCCCTCTCTTTCTCTCTCAGCCATCTCTAGGATCTCTCAGCTCACATACACAAGAAATATCTACAAGAATGTATACAAGAAAGTATGTTTGACAGTGCCTTATTTTAAGAGAAGGGATGAAAAGAGGATGAGAGAAAGTTGTGTTAAAGGGAAAGGCAGATTTTGAAGCGCTTAAACAACAGCTGGAGGGAGAGTTGGAGGCAGTTTAGGTCAGCTCACACAAGAAGGCAGTCTCCAGAGAGAAAGATATGATGACATTGTCTTCTTAGTCCTGTTTATACGTACTGTGAGGGCACATACTCATTTTGTATTCACACTTTGAAGTATCCCAGACATGATGCAAAAATAAAGTTTTGGAGTTATTTTGGCCACGTTGCACATGCTGAACCCAGCAGAAAAGAAAAAAAATCAAAATGCACAATAAACCTTTGAACAGTTTTGAAATATAGGCTTTTTTTAAGTTACTTGCATAACATTTGAAAAAGTCTGTTCAGTAAATCTGGCTAAATACACGTGATTTTTAGCCATTCTTTTGGGTTTGAGTGCAGTTCTTCAGTTTAAAGGGACACAAGGCAGTTATTTTAGCTTAATTTAACAGCTTCAGAGTTATTGAAATGGTTATATGACTTCTTTCGGGTTGAATGGTGGGTGTCTCGACCCCCCCTGGTGCCTGTGAGCGGAAAAATCTCACTTGCAGTTTCTGGCCGGCGGCTCGCCGCACTGAAGTATCGCGTGATATCAGCTCTCGCGATGTAACATATTCCTTTGCGAGTCTTGCGACAACACCGCACATATCCAGGAACAAGGTCGACAAGGATGGAGTTTGTCACACTATCGTCATGGCAGAGCCGGCATATAAGATATAGAAAGCTAGGAAAGCATTGTCGGAGGAACAGAGAAAGAGGAAAAAGCAGACTGACCGAGCGAGGAGTCAGACGCGAGAATAGCCGTAATGCGCATGTGATATGTCCCCATTGAAGCATCTCGCAGCACGGATGTACCAATACAAACAAATAAAACATCTCCAGGTAACTCTAGTAGATTCATTTATTTCGTTTGTTAAATAAGAGGTGATCTGAAATGTGTCGTTTTTGAATTCAAGTGACCAAAGTGCTCGTTGCCGCTGCAATCAGTTTCAGTGGATTCAGACAGTGTTCTGTTGTGATATTCAAACGGACGCGCGCTCATTGCTCAATCCATTGCGGGGACTGAGAGACTCATTACGGTGAAATCACAAAACCCAATGCACAAAAAACATGTCCCTACTTAAAATACAGCCACTAATATTTAATCGGTGTTGATGAGGAAAATAAACTATACTATTGGTAAGAATTAGAACCTAGAACCTGTGAAAACCATGGCAAAAGCATCCTCTGGACCACTAAAGTTCATGGGGATATGTATTTAATCACGTGAAAATTCTCACCACTAACAACATATATTAGATCTCATTAAACAACAAAATAAACACAATGTAGTATACTATGTAACACATCATGCCCTCCGTGAGTGGTATTTACAACAGTAATGTTAAAAACAAGTACTCCACAGTTACTCTAGGGGTCGCTGTTTGACAGCATTGTCGTCTAGTGCCCCTTTAATTTACCAACTGGCTTCATCACTCTCCTCTCCACCAGTAAGCTGGTGTGTGTTGGGCTTTCTGGCGATATTTGACTGCCATGGCATCTTTCAGGTGGATACTGCACATTGGCGGTGATTGAGGAGATTCCCTCTTCCATGTAAAGTATCCAGAAAAGCGCTATATAAATGTAACAAATTGTTATTAATTACCTAATTTTATTTTTGGTCCTGTTCCTCGCGTAAATTTTGAAGTTTGAAAAAAAGATTCTGAGGCCTCCACGATTAAATTGCTTCTCTTGATTACTTGTTTCTTGATTGCTGTTCACCTGAAAGTGCAATTCTTGTGATGCAGAGCTGCCGACTTTTGAGTTTAGCTTCTCTGCCGTCATGCGCGTGCGTGGTTAGGAGCTCAACATCATGCACGCTCGCTCTAGATTACAGGATATTTTAACTACTTTGCGGTAAAACTAGTCAATCATGAGTGGCTCAACTGGTAGATCTATAGATAAACTCATCTTTCAGCCATTTGACCAACCGGGTTGACACTTCAGCGTGAGAAATCGGGGGTATGGCGCGAGAGTGTGAGAATTGGCTCAATTGCGCGTGTTTTGGCAGTCCCGCTGATGAAATCTAAAAAGTAAAAACAATCGTGATAAATACTCACAATTATGATTTTTGATTTTCGTAATTATCATAATTATTACATCATCATGCAGCCCTAAAACTTCTGATAACCATTTTATACTTTATGGCCATTATTAAAGAAAGTGGTGTGTGTTGACAGCTCAGCAACAGAATAGGGAGATGATAACGTATTCTTCAACATAAAAAATAAAGCAAAAAAATTGGCATTGTGAGTTTTAGTTCACTTTTCTTCGTTAAATATCTACTCTTGTGCCTATAGTCTATTAGAGTTTATGAGGAAATAGGAAGGTGTTGCACATGTCACCGTGTTGCTTCACCTCTGATTGGTGGTCCCCTGCATGTGGCCCCTCCCCCTAACCCCCTCTCCCTCCGCAGTGTACGTGTTTGGCATTTTGAGCTCACACGCGGCAGCAGGTGGAGATGACATCATCTGCACTGCAGCAGACTGCAGCACTGTGTCTGAACAAAGACATGTCAATGCTGCTGCTAACTGGTGCTCTGTCTGTCTCTCTTGCCATCTTTTTAGCTGCCATCTCTCTCTCTTTCCTGGCATGGTATCTGAATGAAGACTTAACACTGACTGCACACGGAATGAAGCCCACTGCTTCAATAAGTCATAGTTTAAATGAAAAATAATCATGCTAGTCCTCACCCAGCAGGGTTTAGTAATTGTGGTTGTTAAGGTTTTGAGGTTGGGTTAAGAGATTTAAACAAATATATAAAATATATATGGCAGAATTTATGTTGCGAACATGAATTAAACCTTTTCTAAGTAGCTCTAAGACTTTTTCCCTGACTGACAAGGTAGCCACCCAGCAATGCCCTTAGCCATTCAGAACAAGTTAGTAACTGCATAGCAACATGTTAAGTTACACTCTAAATACATTAGCAATGGCATAGCAACACACTGCTAACCACGCAGAACACATAACATTTATTTTGATGAGTTTTGCACAGGCTCTTTCTGCAGCACTGGACACTAAATTGACTTATACTACTTGATTTTTGCCTGCGATTTGCCATCTAGATGAGTCAAAAATAGTTGACGAACTATAAATAGTGGACTGAAAGTAAAACTTAAGTTTACTTTAAAAACAAGCTCTGTGATCAACAAAAGCTTATGATACTTATACGTTTTGTCTATTAAGTTAATTTTCACAGTTTATGAGTTTGAGTTTTGAAGCTTAAATGCAGTCACCATAAGTAAAAAGCTGTCCACTTACCCTTGACTTCAACGTCACCGTTACTACGCTTCCGACAACTCTTTCAGTTTTTATCTTTTAGAGTTTACCTGTTATGTCAACGCATTCTCATCCCAAGGCGTCATATACAACACTTTTCCAAAAGCGTAAACATCCAACGCACATGGCATCCTTTAGCGTCAAATGAGATGCTTCGGTTATGGTAGGTTTAGGTATGGGGTAGGGTTAGGGTTACATGTGACTGCCTCTGTAGTCTCATTTAAAGCCATTTGTTAGCAACCGCCTTTTTCAAGACATTTAACAGAAAAAAAATCACAAGTGGGGTAATACTGATGTATTTTATGTCGTAGAATAAAACGTGACAGTGGCTTGAGCTTGTGTTCACCATAGACCTTATTTCAGCCATTTAACCAAAACCCCATTCAAAAAAACTTTGGCTAAATTCTAACTTTTGGCCTACAAAGTGATGCCTTATCTGCACCACTCTATAAGGACCTGAAATAGATTAATATTGCAGTTTAAAACTAAGAGTTTAGTTTAAAAATAACCAATTTAGGAGAATAGTGTTGCAAGGTTAGACATGGGAACAAGGAGGTAGGAACCAGCAAACGTTCAACAATTTTAATAATGTGAAACAACAGGAAACTGTATATTCATGTAGTGTGCGCATGCCGCATGTCAAAAAATGAATTCCAATTTGAAGCTTGTGGTATAAACATATAAACGTGCACATCAAGCCAACCACTTTATTTAGCGTTCATGTAAACACTCGGATTCATCTGTTTAATAAATTATGATTTCATTCCGGTTGAAACAAAAAATGTCCATGTAAACGCAGCTGTAAATGACTGCTGTCTTTTTCGGCATCTAGGCTCTAGACTGAGTTGTAAAACAGTGTGAATTTATGTACATGATCACTCTTGACATTTTCACCAGGCAACCAAACACTATCTGTTTTTTTTGTGGTGTTCATGGCCCTCTCGATTAATACTTTTGTTTAGTCAAAAGACATAAGATATTGCTTACTAGCTACATTAGCATGGATAAGCTACAGATTCTTTTAACCTTTTTGCACTTTTGTCGTCTCTCAATGTGCCTCTTCGTTCATCAATAAACTGACACTGGAGCAAACCACAGCCCAGCATGCCCCTGTCGCCTGGTTACCGTGCAGCTGCAGGTTGCCACAGAAACAGACTTATCAGTGAGAGACACACAGTTCTCAGTACTGGTGCTGTGATTCACCTGTGCTGGTTCCAGTTCTCATCTTTTACACCTGCACAGTGACCATTTCTGATTGGCAGATTACATGGCCATTTTTAAAACCAGCTTGATGTGTGTGGATTTGGGTTTCAAAGTAATTTTGTAAGCATTTAACTCATCCTACATCCTAGCAATAATTCAGAAAACCTTAGAAACCCCATAGCAATGCCCTGGGCACCCTTGCATAATGGTAGTGAGGTTTGCACTTGCAGAACATGTAAATATCTAGTTAGGAAGTACAAATTCCAAACAAATCTGTGTATGTTCACTGCTGTGTTTTTGAAGCTGAATGTGTTGATGTGCCTCATTAATGATTCCATTAATTTACAATAATGACTGCAATTACGGAAATGGTGATTGATAACATCAGACTCTGTGTCTTGATTGGAAAGCATAAGGGTAATGAGTCTGAGTTTTAATTAAACATCCAATATAGAATATTGCTTGGGGATGTGAGCTGAACCAGAGAAGAATTTATTTCGGACCTCAGTGAGTACAGTTTACAGCGACCATTTGCATTGCAGAAGTGTGAATTGTACACTAATTCGCGAATTTCGTTCATTTAGGTCTTTTATTTTATTGTTGAACTTTATGGTTAAACTGATAGGAATTTTCCTCTGCAGATAACCAGTTCAGAATGTCCATCCTGGAGCGGCTGGAACAGATGGAGCGCAGGATGGCTGAGATGGCTGGTCAGCAGCAGCAGGGCAGTGGAGGAACAGCGGGGTCTGGAGGAGGAGGAGGAGGAGGGGGGAACGGAGGCGCTAATAGCCAGTCTCAGGTACAGCAGCACATCAGTAATTGTTATGTGTGAGATTAGAATGTATTTTAAAATGCCGACAAGTATGTTCAGCCATATTGTAAAGTCTTTCCATTGTCCATGTGTATGTATATATACCGGTATATATGTGTATATATACAGTATATAGATATATATTTACACTTTTGTTTATGTATTTTCAGCATTTTGTTCATGTTTTCCAGTTCTGTTTATAGCTGCCATGATTCATCTCATTAAAAATATAGTAATTTAGAAACAAAATGTAATGTGCATTTACAATAAACAATATTAAAATTGAGTTAAATCATTTAGATGAAAAATGATGCATATTGTAATAACATGGTGTTTATTAAAAATGGTTTTGTGAGCCAGTTGAGTAATTTATTATAATGATTGTTCACAAAATGTTCACCGCTGCAGCTTTCCCTCTCATAGAATATACAGTAGTTGTTTTTTTTTTTAGCCATAACAAATGATGCAGAAAGCAATGACATTTTGTGAAAGATTGTGACAGTTCATTGAGCTTGTGAAGACGTGAAGCACTCCGTTTTCTCCTGCAGTGTATCTCGGGACAGGCAGGAAGCTCTTTTGAGAGTCGTGTGGTGGTTGTCTGTGAGAAGATGATGAACAGGGCCTGCTGGGCCAAATCCAAACACCTGATTCACTCAAAGACCTTTCGGGGCATGACCTTGCTACACCTTGCGGCAGGCCAAGGCTACGCCACCCTCATCCAGACTCTCATCAAATGGCGGTCAGTTAAGATCTGTCTACTGTGTGTAAATACGTTATTTCCTTTGTCATTGCTAACCATGAGAAATGGTCATATCTTATCTAGCACGAAGCATGCAGACAGCATTGATCTGGAACTTGAGGTGGACCCTCTCAACGTGGATCACTTCTCTTGCACTCCACTGGTGTGTTCCTCAAGAAATTTTATTTGAACATTAGTGCATTTGACAACTCCATTGCGCCGTCTTTGCTTTTCTTACCACTTTTTCCTTTTTGTAGATGTGGGCTTGTGCTTTGGGTCATCTGGAGGCAGCAGTGGTCTTGTACAAGTGGGACCGGAGAGCATTAGCAATCCCAGACTCTCTAGGCCGCCTGCCCCTCTCCATCGCCCGCTCCCGTGGTCACACCAAGCTGGCGGAGTGTCTGGAGCAACTCCAGAGGGAGGAACAGCAGCAGCAGACCCCGTCCTCCTTACCCCCTACCTCCAGCATGTCTTTCTCTCCAAACCCTGACATCCCCACCTCCAACAGCTGGATGGTCAGCTGGGCCAGCGACAGTATGGTGACCCCCAGTGGGCAGAACACTGGTACTACCACCACTACCACAACACCTTGCACCAACCAGAACCCCGGTGAGAACCTCTAAAGTAGTTAGTTATACTGCAAAATAGTTACAAAAAGTTGCTTATTGCTTTAAAGCTATTTAAGGAGGCATTTTCTTATGGTCACACTTTAGATTAGGGTCCAATTCTCACCATTAACTAATGATTAACTAAGACTTTTGCCTCAATAAACTACTAATTACTGCTTATTAATGGTAGTTGTTAAGTTTAGGTATTGGGTATGAATTGGGTGGGATTTAAGGGATTTAGAATTTGGTCATAAAGAGTAAGGCACTAATATGTACTTTATAAGTATTGTCTTCAGCATTTCTTTGATCCGTCAGAAATCAATCTAATATGCTGATTTTGTGATTCTGTTAAGCAAATATAATGGAAATATCATGTCCTCCTCTGTGTGGAGCTCACTCTCTCTTTCTCTTTTGTGCATAGATTTGAGAAGACCAAGATCAGAGCCCTCCAGCTACTACAGCAACGAGTGCCAGCGGGAAATCCCCCTCGCCAAGAAACACAAGCCCAACCCAGAGCTTGTGCAAGCACAGCTGGAAAAGCCCATGTCGGTTCCCTTGAACATGGAGCAGCAGACACATAAACTGTCAACCAGCCCTAAGACCCTCGTCTCCACCCCATCCAGCCCGGATAAGAGCGTCTCTGAGGAGGGTTTAGGGACAGGGGCCATCCCACAAGCCAAGATGGCCTCTTTCCGCGGAGGGCATAAATGGGCCACTAGAGAGGTGCTCAGGAAGGGAGGCATCAGCGGCGTAGGGAAGGAGAAGTTGGCCAGCCGATTACGACAGCGTGGCGAACCCCTCAGCATGCTGGGAATCGTGGAGAGGGAGATTGTAGACACAGAGATGCTTTCTTACAAGGAGAACCTAGAGAACCAGGACTGCCTCTCTCACATGGAGGACCTGCAGGTGAGAGAAGTGCACATACACACACTCACTCACAGTCAGCCAGCCTCATTCACACCTGTATTGATGCATTTGTCAGTAAATAGGCTCAGCAAACAAACACGGCTACAAGCATTGAGTGGCCAAGGGGTATATAGAGCACCATCCGTCCTGCTGACATTTGAAATGAGCGCTAGAGAGCCGCGGTCACAGCTCCGCTCTCTGCAGTCTGCACAGACCTTCGTCACCACATAATACACTTCTGCCATTGATTTGCTCCTATTGCCAGGAGTTAGTCCAGCCCCATTCATCTCTGTCACTCTATGGGGATAGAGAGGCTGTTGCAGCATGTTCCTCCAAAGTAAACACCCCGGTGCTTGATTGATCGGCTGGGTTAGCAAGTGTGTGTGCTTTTTGTCACACTAGAAAGTCGGTGCTTGTGTAACACTGAATGCATGTGTTTGTTTTTGCTTGTTTGTGCGCCTCACAGGCGAATATGATGAGCCTGGCGGAGCACATCATTGAGGCCACTCCGGAGCGCATCAAGCGGGAACATTTTCCAACCGTGGAGTCTGTTCCTCTGGACAACAGTGGCCTCACCAACACCATGAGCTGGCTGGCCAGTTACCTGGGAGACGTGGAACACCTGCCCAGCATCATCCACTTGAGGTTAGCCAACAGCTTGTGAAACGCATACTTTAATATACATATGTGCTGAAATACATGACCAGGGTGGGAAATTCACTTTTTTGCCCAACCACAGTGGATGGTTGAATGCAGAATTTTTATCAACCACTCAAAATTTTTGCAATTTTTTTTAGTTAAAATATTTCAGATATATAGCAAACATATACAACATTAACATCCTTTTTTTTCAGAGTCCCCTTTAAAATGACTATAAGTTAACTGAGTGAAAACGGATGTAGTTATACTTTTTTAAAAACATTAAAAAAATGAAGTAAATGTAAAGTTTCTGTTGCACTGTTTATGTTTTCAGCATTAATAACATTTTTTAACACTGATAATAATAAGAATTTTTCTTGAACTGTAAATCAACATATTACAAGGATTTCTGAAGGATCATGTGACTGAAAAATGGATTGCTGACAATTCGACAAAGTTAATTTTGTATTGTAAAATTATTTCACAATATTACTATTTCTGTTGTATTTTTTTTTATCCAATATATGCAGCCTTGGTGAGCATCTTTCAAAAAAAAAATTGTTGATTTGACCTCATAAGAGCCAAAAACATTATTGCACAAATGTGAGCCTTTACTGCATTCACATTCTTAATATACATTTTAAGTGAAGAGCATGATGGAAATGAGACGTTCTGATGCTACCTGCGTTTGCCTAGTGGCGGGTGTTAATTTCCCACCCTGAAAGAATCGTTTAAAGGAAAAACAAAATGTATGTCTTAGCCCTGCTAACTTCATATATGTGTGTGCCTGTTTTGTTTCTGTGCAGTCCCATATACAGTGAACCCCTGACCCCTCCCTCCAACCCTAGCCTGAGCCCGGGTAACTCGCCCATGCGCGAGGGCCCGTTTGAGAAGCCAACCTTGCCCGCTCCAGCCGAGTGGAGTGAGTTTCTCAGAGCCTCCAACAGCAAAGTGGAAAGAGAGCTAGCCCAGCTCACGTTGTCGGACCCCGAGCAGAGGGAGCTCTATGAAGCCGCACGGCTGGTGCAGACTGCTTTCCGCAAGTACAAGGTACAGGCCAGTGGCTCGGGTGCCACCCGCTTGTGTTGTTGTGTGAATAGAGACAGGGTGTAAACGTCTGTGCACAGGTATTGGTAGGAACGAACATGGGACATACTCTGTCTCCTTCCTGCTTTGTCCTTCCTTTTGATTCCATTAACACACAGACACAGAGTAGTCAGTCCCCACAGCTTCAGCATGGGTAAGGTGGCTTAACCAGCGCATGGCCTGGCTTACATATAAGGAGCGATTGCTGCCTCCTGTGGCTGCCTGTAATGAGTTTCCACAAAGATTCACCAGCTGGCCAAACTGGCGGCTTGTGCTCGGAGGCATCTGGTCTCTCAGCACCGGCTGCACCTAAGCAAGAAGGGCGTCTTTTCTCGATGACTTTCATTCTCCTGCAAGTGGACAGGCTAGTGGCCGTCCTCCATGTGTTTCCCACTCCTCAGACCAACCCTTTTCCTTCTCTCCCTGCAGGGACGCCCACTGCGCGAGCAACAGGAAGTAGCCACCGCTGTCATTCAGCGCTGTTACAGGAAGTACAAGCAGGTAATCCTTTAAGATGCTCTGACATTGACTTTGCCAACCTTTACTGGATGTCTGGTTAATGCGTCAAGTTCCGGCAAACACAATTGAGTCAATTATAAGCTTTCAGAGCAACATCAACCGCAAGGTCACATTCATGACAAATCTTTCTTTTTTTTTCTTTTACAAGCTAACATGGATAGCCTTGAAGGTAACTTGTTTTCATTATTCATGCTTTATTTAAAGCAGATTTTAGATTCAATAGCAATGGCCACTTATACACTGTCATTCACACATTTTAACACAAGTATGTATCTCTGTGCATTACTATAGGGGTTTTTAAATTGAACCCAAGCAAGATTTGGGGAAAATTTAACTGGAAAAAATGTTAGAGATGCCATCATTTACTGTTAATCTTCTCTAGGACAATAATTCTTGTCAAAGGCACAATAAAAAAACATTTGAATTGAATGAACAATTCTCTTTTTTTTTAGTTTTGTCTTTCTTTAGCCTAAGCATCTAACATTACATAACAGCAGGTAGAACTTAAGGCAAAGTCAATATTTTCTTGATCATATTTGCATTGGCTTCAGTACAGTAACAATATAAAAGCCCATTTAATTTAGCAAACTTTATATCACGCTTTTTATCTCACACAGCATAAATGGCTTAAAATATATAGCTGCCTTTATATTGTTGTTTTTGGTGGTCCTGGGCTTTAAAACATTTTAGAAACAGTTGTATTCTAGAAAAAAGATTTTAAAAAATGCTTGTCGAGCATAAAAAATATATATATACAGGTTTGAAACAACATGAAGGTGAGTTAATGATGACAGAATTTTCACTGTTGGGTGAACTATCTCTTTAAATATGGTTTTTGCTTCCTAAACTTTTGCAGTGTGTGAGTCAAATAGGGTGCAATTACTTCTTTGTCATTAATGTCTTGAAAATGTGTGTTTATGTACCAGTATGCACTTTATAAGAAGATGACGCAGGCCGCCATCCTTATCCAGAGTAAGTTCCGCAGCTACCACGAGCAGAAGAAGTTCCAGCAGAGCCGGCGGGCAGCCGTGCTGATCCAGCAGTGTTACCGCAGCTACAGGGAGTTTGGCCGACTGAGACCCCACCGCAGAGCAGCCACCGCGGCACTGGTCCAGCACAAACTCAGGTACCGCCCCGAGACAAAACGCTGCCTCGTACAGTCTGTCCAAATCTGATTCCAATTGTTGTTTGATATTATGTGTTCAGCCAATAGCACTTCTGAATCTGTTCCAAGTGGCATACTGTTCTGAGCTTTGCCCTGCGAGATATTTTATTCATGGACAAGATGTAATATGCCAGAGTAAATGTGTTTAAACGAGACATTTGTGTTTCAGAAGCAGTCTTCTCACTAAGAGGCAAGATCAGGCCGCCCGCAAGATCATGAAGTTCCTCCGCCGCTGCCGCCACAGGTATTCTCTGACCAACACCATTCATCTGCTACCTGAAACACTCCTGATTCAAATGCAAATGTGATGGGTTTTTTTTTTGGTGAACTTATTACAGATACTAACAGAACTAACAGAAATCTTTGAAAGTGTGATTCATTAATTCTGAGTGGTTTAGTGAGAGGTGCTCCTCCCTTCCCTTGGCTCCCCCCCTCCACCCCAATCATCATCATATCTGCTGTGTGCTAATAGCTGTCTGGTGTTGTTTTGCTGTTAATGCAAAGCCCCTTGATGGACCATAGACTATTCAAGCGGGTGAGTGCAGCCTCAGCGATTCAGTATGTCTTCCTTTTTTCTACTGAATCTCTCTCCCTCTCGCTCGTCACACACACACACACACACACACACAAAGACCCTCCCCCCCATCCTCTCTTGCTCCTTCTTGCCCTCCTCATCACCGTTGCTTGATGCCTGCTTGCATGACAGCGACCAACTGGACGCACCAATGACCGAGATCAAGGGCCTCAGCGTATGCTGGGCTTCAGGATATCAGTTGTGTCTTGCTATACACTAACCACTGAGATGCTGCATTAAACAAGCACAATTTTTTCCTGTGTAGATTATTTAAGTTTCCTTTACTTCCTGCATTTGTAAAGATGAAAAACGGAAGAATTGAAGGTTGTTTGGTCTAAACAACGTTGCATGGAGATGATGGTGAGGCATGCTGGGAAATTTGTGACCCAGAGAAAACTGTCTTGCCTCTCTGGCTTGTGTGTTTTGGTTCTGACTAAAGCCTGTTTTATTGCACATGCTGCCGTGGGAACTGTCTATCTCTATTTAATTGTTTAGTTTGTGGAAAAAGCAAAACGGCACAAAACAAAGTTGCTCGTATTTTCTCATATGTTTTTTGCATTTCAAAACGAAAACAGAATGATCATCAGACAGCAGACAAGTTTTTTGTCAAAGACTACAAGATGAGAAGGTTTCAGACTGGTTTAGTATTAAATGAAATGCAGACTATTTTAAGCTTTTTGTCCTAAATATCTACTTAGAGCAGAAACTTACAAGGTGAGGCAATGAAGAAAATGGGGCAAATTGTCAGTGAAAATCTGAGAGAACGTTTGCGCAGAGCACTGGCTAGAACAGTGTTCTTTCATACAAATTATTATAAAAAATATTATATTGATTTATATACGCTACTGTTCAAAGGTCAGTATGATTTTTAAAGTAATTAATACTTCTAATTTTTGTTGATTATTGAGTGTAAAGACATTTATGATGTTACTATATATATATATATATATATATATATATATATATATATTATCATTTATATCGTGGTTTCCACAAAGATATGAAGCAGTGTAATTGTTTTCAACATTGATAATAATAATAATAAGATCGCAGATCAGCATATTAGAATGATTTCTGCAGGATCATGTGACACTGAAGACTGGAGTAATGATACTGAAAATTCAGCTTTGCCATAACAGAAATAAATTACGTTTTGCATTTCACAATATTAGTGTTTTTGCTGTATTTTTGATCCAGTAAATGCACCGATGGTGAGCATAAGAACTCAAAAACCAACTCAAAAAAAAAAATCGTACTCACCCCAAACTTTTGAACTTTAGTGTATTGTCTTATTTAGATGCATCTTTAAAGGGACACTCCACCCATTTGCATTAAGCTTTCCATTGTTTGAAACCCAGTTATTCCTTTGAAGGGTCGTGCAACACTCTCTCATTTTCCCCTGAGACGAGAGAAATCTGCTATTTACCTTTTTCACTTCCTTCTACAATGACGCAAAAATCGTCATTTTACATCATTGTAGAAGGAAGTGTAAGAGGGGGGATTTCTATAAAGACTACAAGCACTAGTCCCCTTTCAAACCCGCCCATTGGGGGTTGGACCTTATGCGCTAACAGACCTATCACATATCAGTGCCAGTGCGTCTGATATCCCCAGCAGAAACTTTTTGAGAATATGGACAAAGCTGAATACGCAGACGGATGCATTATGGAGGATTGGGATTACCCATAGTGTCAGCCATCTTTTTGGCTGAAGCTAAGCTAGCAGGCTCTTGTTCTGTGGAGAAAGCCGAGTAGTAACTTTAGGGGTTACCATCCTCTTTTTCCCGGACATGTCCGGCCGTCGATGTCTGGGATTCAGCTTTTGCTTTCTGCAGTCACCATTCATTGTTTACATGCAGCTTTTGTTTCAATCTAACTGAATTTATTCTGATTGGTGAATCTGAATGTAGTTTTTACATGACCACTAAACAAGTGATCGGTTGATGTGCATTTTCCCGCTCCTCCGTGAGAGATACAAGACCTGTAACTTACGGTAACCACCGGCCTCGCGTCGTTCTCCCGCAGCCCTCAGTCGTCCTAAACATGATGAATGGTGACTGTTGAATGCAAAAGCCGAATCCCGGACATTTTGGGCGATCTCGAAACACATTTTCGGGTAGACTCATCACAGAGACTCACTAGTAACATTAGCCTAGACTTGTTATTTAACTAATGCGCTCTGTAGGCGTGGCCTCCTAGGGCAGCAAAGCAAGTGCATTCTGGGAGTTGTTGTCTTTTATCCACATAAGCCAAAAATACATTTTCTGGCTTTTCTCAGTCTAGAAAACTCCAAATTCAAAAGTAATTTCACATTTCTTCTACATAAATGACCCATTTTAAATACACTTTCATCTTTCCAGAGGTGGAATGAGCCTTTAAGCTGGTTAAGTGTTCCACATAAACCATGCAATCTCGTAACAATCGGTGTTCAACGATATCTTTTACACTGGACTGGAGGGGGGGGTTTATGCTTTAAATATGCCTTAATGTCTGTCTGTTTGTTTTTTCAGAGTGAGAGAATTGAGAAAGGCCAGGGAACATGAGAGCGTCCAGAAGAGCCCCCTTACAATGTGACATTACTCTCCAGACTCTTCCTTTCAGTTTTTCTGTTTCAACCAGAGACGTTTTACAAGAGGAAAAAAAAAATAGCAAGAACACTGCAACTCTTACTACTACTACTGTATGACTGATACTTCGGCTACTAAACAACTGCGTTTTTTTCATATCTCTTTATTCCCTCTACGTTTCTTTTATGAAGAAATGAGGCAACTGCTTTTGATCAAAACAAACTCAAAGGACGTTGTTTTAGGAGGAAGAACATTTGCTTCGTGGCATTTTTTGCACTTTTTAATGGATTGATTTGTCATTTTGGATGAGCATCGAAATGTTTCGTTTGAAAATGGATGATTGGAAGTCGTGCTCTTCAGTGGCTCGTAAAGAAAAGAGAAAGATGGTAACAAAATATGGCGTCGACACAGAAACATGGCCGGACCTGTTCCGAGTGTATTTCGTAGTTTTCAAAAAAGATGACAAGATGTGTTTGGAGGGTAAAATTGTTACCAAAAATGATGTATAATTCATGAATTAGTTTTTGTACAGCCAGACGAATTCATCAGAAACTTCTTCCAGCCTGTCCCTTACAGTTTCCCGTCTTCTCTTGGCTACAAGGGGACCGGGTTGCTAATGAATGTAAGAGGTAAATGCGCAGGCTTGGGTGATGTCATGCTGATTTTATTTTGCCAACAAGAAGTACATACAATTTTAATCAACAACTATTTTCAGATCGATGACACGTCAGCGAGACAACGGATAGCTCCAGGCAGATCTTCAAACTAGGCCTCAGTCTTTTGGTTTGTGCTGTTTTCAACTCCATTCGTGCACCGGAGACACCAAATGTCATCACCTCTGCCCATCGTTTACTATTGGCAAGTTTGTAATATGTTTTCTTTCGTTAATCCAATGTTAAATAGTCATTGGCGAAGCTTTCGTTTCGGTTGAGAATGAACTTCCGGGGTTTTCTAAAGCTGTTTCAATAGAAAGTTACATACATTGCCTTGATATCTTTGACACACTTTGTCAAGGGTCTCCACACCCGGGGTTCGACAAATCCATATTTTTGACAATTGAGCGGTTCCTGTACATAAAGAAGGCTGCCGGTACGCAAAGTTAAACATTTACCTAAGCAGGATTGTATTTTAGAAATATATTATTTTACTCATTGAAAGGGATCAAAACAGATTCGCATTCAAATCTGAATATTTGTATAGTTTTGTTTGAATGCCTAAGAAGTATGGTTGTATCGTTTGTACATAATGTAAATACCTGGGATAAAGTCAAGCTACTGTATGTGCATGACAAAAACGAACAAAGATACAAAAAAAAGAGTTCAAAAGCATTAGTGGCTATGCTCTGTAAAACTATTTCACTATAAGAGTATTTTATTTTACTTTGAATGTTCTTGAGGAGAACATTTTGCTAAAGCATGACTTTCCTGCAATTATGAAAAATTCTATTTATGAGGTAGGAGAAAAGGCAAAATGATCATTCGGTTATGTTTACATCTGTTTGTTTTTTTCGGGGCTACCAAGAATCTTTTTGCCAACGGTGCCAAGTAATGTGAATGCTACTGCTTAAAGAAAGTTAATCATTGCTGAACAGATAATCATATGGAAAAAAAAACGTGATCAGATTCACTTGCATTCAATATGCATAACCCATGAACACAGTCAAGAATGATGGTGTATTTCAGGAAGGATCTTTAAGTGTATCACATATCCAATTTGGTTTATTTGTATGTTTGTTTTGTGTTTCATAAGCCCAAATACTTTTGTGCTTTTCTGTTATGAATGCAGAGGTAGTCAACCTTATGCAGTTTTAAGTGTCTAGTTCAAGAAGATGTGCAAGAATCCCTGTGAGTTGACAGTAAAGTCACACTAGAAGCTTAAATATTGACACAACCTCTTTAGAGATCCACACTGCTCCACTGACTAAAAGATTTGGTTATCTGTTATGCATGTGAACGGGATTCTTTCGGTGCTAAAACGTTGGCGTCAAGGGCCTGATGATAGACCTCCAAAGATCAACCAATGTCACCAGTGTTGCAGGGACGTAACTTTCAACAGCAGGTGTCGCCATGGCACGTGAAAACGATTTCTAATGCACTAAAATGTGTATATTTTAGTTCCCCCCTCACGTCAAAATGCTTTTTGTCATATTTTGTATTTGCATCTCTGTACGAGAGAATGATATGTACATGTTTTCTTCAGAGTGCTTATGTTGGAAGTGCCTGATCATATTCTAAATCCAGCGAGCCGTGTCAGTCAGTCTGCATGTGAGGTTTGCAAGGGACTGGCATTAGTCGGTTGTTTTTTTATTTTCCTTTGTCTGTACCTTCTCCATGTATTTCATTTTTAACGCACCAGGAATTTATGGCTTCGTCATAACTCACGTCCTCTATTGGAACTGCCAGATGAACCCGCGAGGACTGCAGATTTCAGTCCGGCTGGTTCTTGCCTTGCATTCATCATTCCGGTAGCAGTTTAGGTTGTCAGCTGATGCACTGCGGTGGCAACTCGAGTCTTATTATGCTTGCATGGGTAACATAGATAACCGGGTTGCTGAAACGGCACCCAAAGCATGCTTATTTTTGTAGATTTGGTAGTCAGGTAGACTTGTTGAAGAAATACTGTTCTGTAAAGCAGCTGGTTTCACGGGTTGCAGAACTTGAAACAGACCGATGGCTACGAAACGTAACTTTACGGTACACAAAAGTCAAAACAGCTGGCATTCAGTTGTC
This sequence comes from Cyprinella venusta, assembly GCA_038021265.1. Lineage (NCBI taxonomy): Eukaryota > Metazoa > Chordata > Actinopteri > Cypriniformes > Leuciscidae > Cyprinella > Cyprinella venusta. Next base: position 20,532,789 of record CM075883.1, on the reverse strand, counting down.
AGTAGCCTACTCACATTTACAGGGGCAGCATGAATCTTTTTTCTTTTTTTATCGAATAGAATTTGGCTTCCAGTTTCGTTTTCAATGGCATCGAATTCAGTTTCACTCCACTTTCCATTCACATTACCATTTCTTAGATGACTCCGCAACAGAAACAGGTTAAAAAGAAAACAAAAACAAAAAACGTGTGTACCTCATACAAAAACACGCGCCACAGAACTGTGTCCATATCCACGTTAAAGTGTCCATGGCACTAGTGCAGTTGAAACCTCGGCTGTGAATCTGACGGGTTCACTTTTGTATCTTAACTCAGGTGCCAAACTGGAGAAAAGGGGAAGTAGAGCAGGTCACTTGAGAATTAGTTGCTGCTTATTGGGAAACGAGCCACACTGTCCTGATCAAATTACTGTGATTCTGAACATGTCATGCTGTTCACCTTTTTTTAAACCAACTATGTGAGCTGAGTTGGCGTACCTTGGGTCCCCAAAAACCGATTTGTCAAAAGAGCCGCTCTGACTGGTGTTGTATAAGAGTGATCAATAAGCCCGTCGGAATGGAGCAGGTCTGCGCGAATGCGTCTGATGCTTGTGTAAATACGCATGGATGTTTCAGTTCAATGCAGCTTCTCCGGATATACTGAATCACAATGATGAAAAAGTGCTGCTCAGATCGATTCATCGTCACGTTATTATAGCCATGTAGTTTCTAAACGCCGGACTATAACCTCACCTGGTCGCATACGGGTTCATTTTGACAACTCTGCTTCAGCTTTAACGGTATCACAGCTCAGCCCACAGAAGATACCTCATCATCATCATCATCACTTTTGTTTGTCGCGTCACCAACTTTCCTGCGCATGCATTCTTTAGAAAAGGGAAACCAATATCCCACCATTCATGGACACAGAGCAATAAGCAGTTCCTGAAGTGAAGACCTGTAGACCTAATGGGGACCGCGATCTGTTGTTGGACACACGTAGCTGACTAACTCTTATGCAAATGCCAGTATTGTGAGATTAGAATGCAGTAGTTTAAGGACAGTGCTTATACGACACCCTTCATGGAGCTGCACGTTTTCATCCCTTTCAAACCCAGAAAATAACGGCCCTGTCTTTATTACAAGCTACACTTGGGGCTCTCTACACTTTGCATGTTAAACTAGTGTTAGATCTACTTTTCCTCTCCTCTCTCTAGCTGTCTTTCTCTGTCTTTCCCGATTATGTATCCCTCTCCCTTCCTGCCCCTTATTTTGTTTCCTTCTTCTTTTTTTAAATGTCTTTGTTTTTCTTCCTTCTCCCTGGTTTGAGCAATTTATTTTTGTAATTGTGCATGTTAAAGAGTCACTGAATCGATGGATATGTTAAAAAAGAGAATTCAGCTGCTGAAGCCATGCAAAATGTTTTGAATTGCCCTTAAATAATGAAAGATGTTTTCTGAATGCTTTATATTCTCTCTGCTGTAAAATAATAAAAGGGGAAAAACTTAAAAAGTTTCAAAGTTATTTTAGTGTCTTTTTAATTTAACAAAAAAAGCACTGGGGGCGTTACTGGTGTGCATCTTGAGACAAAACAATAGTACTGATGTATTTTCAGATTCAAACATGCATTGTTGTCTGGCACTGGGCTTAAATCTTGTCTTTGATTGCTCAGTTGGGCCATCTGTAGGTCACTGCAACACACTGCATTCTGTCATTAAGTGAGGATGCAATGAGTTTTAGGTCCAAATGATGGCGTTCGTGTTCATTGAATCATGAATTAGTGAAAGGTCATACAGTAAATTTTAGAGTTATTGGTTGTCCTTGGACTTATATTCAGAGTCAGTGATTAAATTAATGGTTATTTTGTTTTGTGTGATCGGGAGTTGTGGTCACTTTATGGGAATAATAGCTTATGATAACAGGAAATGACTGCTGTGTGGGCATTTGTGCTTGTGCTGAAGAGGCATTTTTGCTTTTAATATTGGTGATAGAGCGGGGGACAGTGATTGAGTCAGTTACTGGCAGGGTTTATGGGCCAGGTAACTGCCCTCTGGAATCCAAACACGTGGTTATTGGTCAGGATATAAATTGTGAAGATTCCTTCAACTCACTATAGCGCTGTTTTCTGCACAACAAGAACAATCTGGGAATCACAGAAGTCTGCTCAGGTAAGGAACAAAGGCTTTGTATTTTTACTCTTATATAATTTACATTTAATTCTGTTCTGATTTGCTTGTTTTTGCATAATCTGATTAGTATACTGATCTACATGTATGTAATGTATAAAGAGCCTCTCTCCAATTATGATAGAACTTTTAATTACCCTTATATTTAAAAAAAAAAAACCTTTAAATATTTTCTAGAAACTTTTAGGGGTTTCTATCATGGGACTTTTTTTTATAAAATTGTATAAACATACCTTCTGACTAAAATAAATGTTGAACATGAAAGCTGAATGTGATAATGTAACACATTTCTCCTTATATATAACCTTTTTGGCATAAAGTGTTCTTTAAAATTTAGTCAAGAACCCAGAACCCCATTTAACTTTTTTTGTAGATATTAATAACAAATACGATTGTACTATAGTTCTATAATTAACCATTTTTTTAATTTAATATTGTATTGTTTATAATATGCAATATGTATTGCATTATCAATATGTATAACTAATTCTATATTAATTATATTATTAACTATTAATGACTGATTTTTATTTTTATTTAATATTATATAATAAGTTATTATTTATAATAAGCAATATGTCATATATGTATTTACAAACAATATTATATTTTCATAATGCCGTTTATACCGATAATATTATTGTTTGTTTATTGCTTTTCACCCAAAATCTTTTATTCTGAAATCATTTACTCACCCTCAAGTTGTTCCAAACCTGTATGTATGTCTTTCTTCTGTTGAACACAAAGGAAGATATTTTGAAGAACGTCAGTAACCAGATTGTTATAGGGCACCATTGATTTCCATGGTATGGGAAAAAAACAAATTATGGAAGTCAATGGTGCCCAAAAACTGTTTGTAAGGGTGAGGAAATGATGACATTTTCATTTTTGGGCCGACTATCCCTTTAAGGCTGATTCCTTGACTCAGGATAATGAGGTTTTTGAGACCCCTCTGTTTTACAGATATAATGAAGATGACGTTCTGCATGTCTCTCGGTCTGTTGCTGCTGTGTGTCTGGTGGAGTGACACTCAGCCTGTTCACACTGACACTGTCAGAGAGGTGAAGGAACTTGTGTTCTGATTTCTCAAATAGAGTCATTTAGTCCTAAACATGAGAAATGGCTCATTCGTGAGTTTTGTTTGAACTGCTACTTGTGTGGGTGCTGTTAGATGATCGAGCTCCTCAGAGCGATGACTGCAGGGAATGAGCAGGAAGGACAGGACACAGAGCTGATGGGCTCTCCTGAGGTTCTCTGGCCTAATACTGAAGATTTGGACAAGAGAGACCTTCCACGTCTAGGAGTGTCAATACATAGAGCCATACCATCAAGAGTCCACAGCAGGTAATCAAACAACCACTGATTCTCATAACCATAACACAAGTGTGGGTTTTTTAATACATTTTATATGAATAATATACTACACTCTTAGAAGAAATGGTTCTACTTTGAACTAGAAATGGTTCCATCCCCCGCTTCATATGTGGAACTCCAAAATGGTTCTATATAGAACCTTTTTTTTTTTTGTAAAAGTTTCTATTGGCCAAATATGGAACCCCAGGCTTCTATATAGAACCCTTTTTAAGAGTGTATAGAACCTTTTAGGGGTTCCAAATACGTAGTGCTGATAGAACCTTTTAAGGTTCTATATAGAACCTTTTCTTCTAAGAGTGTAAAAGTGGCAAGTGTAACACATATAATAGTCTTTGGCTTGTATTTTCTTTTTTGTGTGTTCAGTAAGTCCGTAGAGGCACCTCGATACCGGTTGTCCTCCCCAGCTAAGTGGATGTCCAGCCTCCAAGGTTGAAGAATTAATTTGCATACATGCTCTCTGTATAAAGAACTCATTGTAAGACGAGAAATAAAAGGAGCTGCAAAATGTACAAATGTGAACTTTAAATTTTATAGGGATACTCCACCCAAATAAGAAAGTTCTGTCATCATTTACTCACCCTCAAGTTGTTGCAAACCATCAGTTTTTTTTTTTCTTCTGAACACAAAACAAGATATTTTGAAGAACGATTGGAACTTTGGCACCATTGACTTCCATAATATTTATTTTTTCTACTATGGAAGTCAATGGTGCCAAACCACTGTTTGGTTTCAATCGTTCTTCAAAATATCTTCCTTTGTGCTCAGCAGAAGAAAGGAACTCATAAAGGTTTGCAACAACTTGAGGGTGCGTAAATGATGACAGAATTTTCATTTTTGGGTGGAGTGTCCCTTTAAAAATGGGAAGAACATAATGGACTCTGGACAAAGAATGGAGGCTTTTTATTATTTTATTTTTGCATTTATTTAGAGTTATATGTTTTAAAACACACAGCTGTGTTCTCTTCTATGGCATTGGCTCTGATTTCAAATATTCCAGCATTAAAAGCTGAAGATATGTAGAAAAACGTTCTCAGATATTTGACATGTTAGAGGTTTACAACTGTTTCGCGCATTTGTTTGTAACTGTATCCTGTATGATTGTTGTACCGTATTATCCATAAAAGCCCTGTCGCTCAGTTCAGTAGCCTATGTTATCAATGGCTCAAACACAGTATTTCCAGAAGCAGTCTGCATTGCCACCTCTCTTCCTGAACTGTCTCCTGCTTCCCCACAGTCCGCTGGGAGGGATGAGACGATACGCTTTTTCTGACAGAAACTTGGGAGAAAGATGTTGGTCACATATTTGCATGTAAATGTAATATAACATGAACACAGCATTATTTACCAGCTGTGAGACTGTTATTTCCTTTACCTCTCGTAGAGCATCTTTGGGAATCTGTCCAGACAGTTTGGTACCTGTGAAAGGAACAGTATGAGCATTTGTTTTTCATCTTCTGTAACATTGATGAAACGTCTGTGTGAGATGAGTGAGTCTCACTCTCTCTGCTGAGCTGTGGGGGATATCCCACGACTGCTGCCCTCTGCAGGAGATCATTGAGATCAGAGACGGTGAGATCATCTGGGCTGATGACTCCGGCTAACTCCACTGAATCTACAGGAGCGACCAGACACAGCAGATTTTGCATGTATTGCATGTACAAAATTATGTTTCCTTTTTGGGTCACACTTTATAGAAGGTGCCTTAAAGTACTACTTGCATCAAAAAAATAGTTGGGTACTATGTACTTATTGTGTTCATGGTGTGTTGCGAAGCACTTTTGCTGCCCTTGAGGTTGGAGACAGGTACGGATAGAGACAGGTTTGGTGGTATATGTAGGTTTAAGTGGTAGTGAAAGGATCATCAGTGTAATGATAGATCAGTTTACAGAAATTAATTACAGCTTTGATTGGATGCAGGTATTTTTTTTTAAAAAAGCACAATGTAAAACGTATAAGTATCAAATGATTAATATACATATAATATATATAATTATAAGCTATAAACTATATATATATATAAAATAAGACCCTAATCTGAGTAATAAATGTGACTATTCTGAGAATCCTGCACAGCGGACAAAACCAATGTTAACTGTATTAATCATCAAAATAATGCATCAAAAATACATCCAAAAAATTGGATGTGTGGAATTTTACATCAATAACAATGTGTGTGTATGTATATATAAATATATATATATATAGTGCTTTTTAAATTACCTATTTAAAAATCTATGTATGATTTTATTATGCTTATTTGAATTTTATGTAATACAGTTAACATTGGTTTTGTCCGCTGTGCGTTTGGCACCGCAAGCTTATAAGCTAAAGTATATAGAGGGAAAAATATGCCCTTCTGAAACGTTGTGTGTGAATGCACTCACCAAGGCCGCTGTATGTCCTGTCAGCTGTGTCTGTGACAGGATGTGCGAGCAGACGACTGCAGGACAGCAGGAGGACAGAGCAGGACAGAAGCAGGTTACAGATCATCTCTGCAGCAGGATAAGGTCCTCAAGGTCAGCCTTTGGTGAATGGAGTGGATGGATGGTCTCTTATCTTATATACTCCACTCTTCTCATAATGAATGCAATGCTTTTATTGATAGTCTTATTTTAAAATGTGGATCCTGTTTAGTTAATATGTTAATATGCAGCAGATCCACAGTGACTTTATCACCTTTGAATCTCATTGGCCTGTTTTACTGAATTTGTAAATTGGGGAACACAGGTGCGAAAATGTCCGTCTGTGACCGGGATGATTTTATGAATATGTCAGCTGTCTTATTTAGCCCATGAATCTAGTCCTTTCCCATCAATATATCTCTTTAAATTCACAATGAAGGTTGGTAAACTGATGCATAGGAAAAACGGATTCAGGCAGCCCCACTGATGCTAATGACTTTGTCAATCAATGAGGGTAATAAAAAATGAAGCTCAAGAGCAGCAGGGATATAAACTCCAGACGACCCATCTGCTGAGGAGAGGATGACATTTGTTTATCACCCACTGGAAACTTCTTATTAGTGACACACATTTGACATTTACAAAGCGTGGAGTATAATCAGACAGAGCAGATTGATGAAATAAAGAGCCATTTTAAAAGATGTGTGTCACTTACAGTAGGCTATACACTTGTTGATCTTCATTGGCTTTGATTGTGAGATTGATCTTATGAGGAATTTGTTTGAATAAATTTGCTCTCAACATTAACAATACACATGATATACTGGAGAAGAAAAAAATCTTGCTTAGTATATTTGTCCTTTTCTACAAATAAAAACATTGCTAAATCAATATAGCCTATAGAAGCTAAATTACTTACAATATTAAGATTTAGTCAAGTTTTTTTTGGAAAAAAACAACAACACTGACCTTTTTTTCTTGTTTTAAGCATAAAAATTTGTATCATTTTATTCAGTAAACAAGACATAATACCATAAGCCTTTTTAAAGAAAGAAAATAAACATTGTGGAGAAAATTAATCACAAGGATTATCTTGAATATTTTGCCCTACATTTTGCAATGTATAATATAGTAATACAATGCACAAAACATTATTATATCTTGTTTATGTTTGCTGAACAGCAGATGTGTCAGAAAGAGAGACAAGGAAAGGTTTTCTTTCAAGAATCCATGAAGATTTTTTAAGACTCGAACATCAGTAGAGGTCTCTTAGGAACACTTTTTAATAGAGTAAAATAAGCATTTTTTAATTATATTATGATAGCTTCAACTTTCTGTGCAGTTTGTAAAATCAATACATATTTCAGATCTATGTATATTTTAAAAGGTGAATAGGGCATCAATATTTTTTCTTTTATATTTATATATATATATATATATATATATATATATATATATATATATATATATTTTTTTTTTTATTATATTTTTTATTTCTATTATTTGATGTGATTGGATGAACCAGTGTGATGTAATGGAGGGAGGGAGCGTGCAGAAGTTTGTCCGCGCTGGCTTCCCATCCCTGTGGACGCTTCGTGCCATTGTCTCGTTGTCAAAAACAGTCTGTCTGTTCGGAAACTTAGCTGGGTAATTATAGTTCAGACTTATTTCAGAAACTGCCAAATCTCGCAGAAACTGCTCAAGAAATTAGACCTTCTCGAGAAGCCCTCATATGCAACAAGTAGTTGAACACAAAAAAGAGCGTTTGTAGAGAAGTGAAGAGGTAAGACACTGTGTTTGGCGTTGTGAATCATGTTTTCGGTGTTTGATGTTTGTGTGATGAGTCATGAGGTGAAAAACGTGAGGCATGTAAACTTCGGTCTTCCCCACTCTGTCCTCATTCATTTCATTCACTTCTATCGGTTTGTTGTCTTTTTCTCACTCTTGTAGTTTCGCTTTGTTCAGTTTCAGGGCGCTTTTGCATTAGTACTGCTGTCGCGTGCTGCTTTCTCATTTTTATGTATTCTGTTAATATGTAGCAAAACACAGTCGATACTCTTATCTTTTGACCCTAAATTTGAACCAGCTTTTAATCAGTCATCGTGTTTTAGACTATACACTCGATTTACATTTAGTTTGCATTGCATGTGTTTACTTTGGTTATTTCTTAAGAAAATACCTTGTATGTTATTGTACAGGTGATTTATTGGAATGGCTTATTTTACTTTCATTCTTATTTTATTTTATTGAGATTTCTTAGGCAATGTATTATTTTAAAAAATATTTTCTTAAGGCAACTACCTATTCTGGTTATTTATAGGTGCTTAGCTTACATGTGATTTCTTAAGAGAAAGTCTTGTTTATAAATAGTATTTGTATTTCAAGTATACTTTTATAAATAATTATACATTCATCTATTTTTCTTTTGTTGATAAAATATTTAACTTGTTCTGTAACGTGAATATTTTATCAGCTTTTTTTGAAAAGCTCTTGCCAAAGCTCATTCTTTGCAGTGAATTATGACTCTAGATGCATGTCTCATACAGTAATAGTATTTAATGAGCAAGTGCTGAATTGTCTATCTGTTGGGACACTCACAGTGACCAAATAAACTAGTTTGGCTCTGTCAGATGAGCACTAACCAAAGTCTGTCTTTCATGAGAATAGGTGTTGCTGAATGGCATGAGTTGTTGAGCAGTGTCAGTAGTCATGGCCGAGCTGGAGGTGGATCAGTCCAACCTGCCCAGAATCCAGGAGGGTAAGACCTGTCTGTCTGACATGCACACGTTGCTTGTGGTTATGACTCTGTGTGTTTGCACATTGCAGACCTTTTCATTTAAGAAGAGTTGTATGATACACATCATTTGTATACTTGATGTGTGCGTCACATCCTTCTGTGGACTCTTGATTGTTGATTCCCGCTCTGATTTTCAGATGTCTCATTCTGCTGTCATGTTCAAAGAAATGCATGCTCTATACTGATAAGTCTGAGATCTGATTAACATTCCAGACATCTGCTTTATATCTGGGAAGCAAAAAAAAGCTGTCTACCTTCCACTGGTGAAAGAATGTTTCCACATTGCCATGTTTGCTCAAGTATTATCTCTTAGGTATCCTGTATTTTGATATTGACCCACTGCTTCTTCTGAAGGGGGAAATGTTTCTGATGATTTTCCTTTCCGTTCCCATTCTGTACACAATGCTTTTATTGTTTTGCTTTGTTTTTTCACGCTTAAACAAGCACTGGCTGTTAAACAAAGACCCTATTAGACCACCATACCCCAATGTTGTCACCCAATTAACTAATGTCTAGGCTTTACAGTACTTACTTTGCCATGTTTCTTTCCCATTGGGTTTATATCCTTTTTTTACATGGCCTGTGAGCAACTATGTTTTCATTTCCTCAGTTTGTTTTCAGTCTAGTTCCACATAACATTGTGTAATACATATATCGTAGTGAGTTCTCTTTGTCTTCACTCTTCTGTTATGAGTTCCTGTGGATGTGTTTTAGCTCTGGTTGTTCTCTTGACCTAGTCTTGGGAATGCTGTCTCTATAATAAACCAGTTCCCTTGAGAAAAAGCAGCCTCTTTCCTCTCTGCACTTTAACCCCTTTGCATCCCTCACTCCCTGCTTTCAATGGCCTTTGTCCTATTTATGGTGTGAAACCCGTACCCAATGGTCCACTTCATACCACCGTTCAAATATTTGGTATCAGTAAGAATTAATTTTCTGAAATAAATTAATACTTTTATTTAGCAAGGACACATTAAACTGAACACAGCGTTGTCGTTTTTGATCAAATAAGCACAGGCTCGGTGAAATGGACTGATCCATCTCAGACTTCCTGTCTCCGCTCACTGGTCTGTCGAGCTCTTTTTAGTTTTGTTTCGTCCCAGTGTTGTCTGTCTGTAACTGATGACGGCTCTATGTTTTCTTTTAAGGGGGTTTAGGAATTTACACACTTGTGTCAAATCATATATGCTTTCAAACATAGATTTGTCTTTGTAATATGATCATGTTTTTTTGGCTCTGCTTCTGAAAAACTAGTTGGACAACTTTATGTCCACACCCTCTTGCCTGCCAATCCACCCAGCGCCCCAATCTGACACCTGAACGCTGAGGTCAGAACCGGGCCTGTAGGCTCAAATCCCTCCTCCTGAAATGAGAGGAGTGTATGCAGAGCAGGTTAGCAGGTGCTTAACCCGTCGAGAAGACCTTCTAAGTGGAGTTTAACACAGGCGTACAGCTTCTCCTTCCTTTATTGGAAAAAAAATTTATGATCCTTTCACCGTGTGAATCTGTAAGTGTTTTATTTTTATATTGTTGACTCCATGTTCAGAGATACAAACCTAAGAACTCTTGCTGCTGTTAGTGGGCCTGTAGATAAAGACGAGCAGGAATCCCCAGCATTGCCTAATCTGTAGGTTGATAAATCTTATCACTTTGGGGGTAGTTTGAAGGATGATCAGTGTTTAGAGACACTTATCAACGTACTAAATCCTACTGTCAGTAGTTCACTCTGTTGTCCTTGTGTTATCAGGATTGTTTTGACTGAAGGAATCAGACCAGATGTTGTTAATAATTGGCTGTAGGTGTATGTACTTGGCTAGCATGCTAGCATAAGCTTCACATGTCTTTTGCTGTGATAATATGCTTCCTGAGAACAGTAGCTATGAGTACATGCAGCTAATAATTTAATATTCTGATAGCCCAATCATTTCCCAATATATGTACCTCAGTCTGAAAAATAGATGGAGATTGATCCAAATTGGATCGATTGACGTATAATCTACATAATTTGTGAAATGTGAGAATAATTACTGTATACTGTTCAAAAGTTTGGGTAACACTTTTTTTATACTGTTTTTGAAAGAAGTCTCTTGTGCTTACCAAGGCTGAATTTAATTGATAAAAAATACGGTAAAATGTACATACTGTATATATATATGGATTCACAAACATTTTTGCAGTGTAATTCTCTTGATGTTTCTTGTCAAGTTCCAGTTGTATTCATGCCCTGTCCCCAGGCAGAAAGTATATTGGCTGCTGGACAAAACAAACCAGCTACTGAGTCTTCAGAGCTCGACATTAACGCCACCCAATCTCACTATCCTTCTGCTCAGCTTCATGTATTTTTTCTGCTGCTGGCACATCTGGAAACCATTCCTTCTGTGTGCAGGCGTATGTGTGTGTGCGCTCTGAGTGGATGGATGTGTGAGGGCATTGTTGGGAGGTGCTTGTGTGACCTGATATGGGTTATCGCAATATGCAGCAGGTGGGCTCAAGCAGAAAATGCATTTTTCTTTGGATATCCAAACGGTTGCAGTTAAACTTAGGATACCCCACAGTTGGATTATTTTTCTCTGTTTACATTTTTAGGCGGTTGCTAGTTTTGGTAGGTTTCACCCCACCAGACAGGATGGCTGGGCCTCACAGCTATACATAGATTTCCACCAGCTGCTCAGGTCAGAGGTTGTGCTGAAGTCAGGATGTCTCCATAGGATATTATGTTCATGCTACTCTAATTCAGCATAATTGCTTTAGTTACCCTGAAGAAAAATCAGATGTAGTGTCATTGATGTGTTTCAGGTTTTTGAGTGTGAATCCAGCAGTTGCATTGATAAAGCGACTCTTGATTTAGCAAAACACTCTTGTTTTTTCTTTCTTTTTACTGCTCTCAGGCTCTGTAATGTTCTCCGCTCTGACCGCGGGTCCAGCTCTAGTGCTACAGCCTCAGACTCCAGCTGTTGTGTCAATTACAGACTGTATGTTCCCCTCAGAAACTCTCTGTGGCTCTGCCGCCTTGTATATCCCTGAATTTGAGGTTGCTTTTGACTAAATTTGTATTTTGCTTACATAGTCTGTGGATATCCTGAGGAGCGGCACACACAGCATGGTTGTTGAAGATTTTTTTGCAATGAGCATTTATGAGAGCCATTTATGTGTTTGGTAACAACACTGAGTTAATCTACACTACTCAACATTCACCACAACACGTAGCACAAGCTATGTAGAATGTTCTCTAACTCCTTGAGGGATTCTGCAATGTCATGTCAGTAAATGCAGAACACTGTGAGCATTTAGTCTCAGTGAATAGATTGGGCATCCCAAGGGATGGCAAGAAAATGGCAATGCACAAAATAAATCAATGTTATTAATCAGGAAAATCCTCAAAATTATTAAAAATTAAAGGGATTTGAGGAGTCAACCTAGTGTTTATTTAACTTTTCCAAAAGATCTTTTATGCTCAGCTTTCATATACAGTATATATTTTATGTAAATGTAGTTTGGTTATCAGCTTGAAAGACACTCAAGAGCTGTACTTTTCAGTTAAATTTAGAGTTTACTGTCTGGCACTCAATGCTTTTGCTTCTTGTGAATTTCTTTGGAATGAAGGAATGTTCCAGGTTCTGTCGACAGCATCAAAATCCTGCTGATTACCACCGAAAATAATGCATGCCTAGATCTTCATCACCTAGAACATTAGTACTACCGTGAAGTTCTGAAGTTCAATCTTCATATTTTTGCTTTTAAAACCTCTGAAATGCTTTGCCCCACAGAAATTACGTTGGTTTTTCAAACTGAGATAAATTATTTCCAACACAGATTCCTTTTAAATTGTTTTCCTACAGCAGCGAGAGCCTCCCTGTGATGTCAGTTATTTTAACACAGGGTTTAAAATGAAATGTGACCCTTACAGGACCAAAACCACAAGTGTAATTTTGTTTTTAACTTTCAAGGGTCTGTTTTTGTCATGGAGACTGTTATTATGGTTTTATGAAATATAAGTGTCTCCTTTTTAAACTTAGTGTATAAAGAATTTAAGACTTTTTTTTAATTGTTTTGAAATATGAGGCTTCAGAAAACTAGTGCTATGAACACTTTTAAATGAGGCTTTGAATTAGTTTACTAAAAGTGACCACTAAAGACATGAAATAACACTGCATAGTGTCTGAACACATTTCCAAGTCTGTCACATTTTATTTGACAAAGACTCCAGTTACAGCCTTGAATTTTTTTAAATGCAAAAGATACTATACTTTTAAAATCTAAGAAATGAAGTTCAGCATTTAGCATCTCTCATAGGCTGATGTTGGTTCGTGTTTCTGCAGTTGTATTGAGTGTTGTTTCTGTTTGCAGTGTGCCAGTGTTTTGCTGTACTGGAAGATGGAGCTCTAGCTCATAACCTGCAGGAACAGGAAAGTAAGACCCGTTCTCTTATTTCATCCGCCACACTTAAAGGATTTTAAAGCAAGCTTATTTTCTCAGTCTTCACATTCATCCTTCATCTTTTGCAAACTTCTAAAGAGGGCTGGTGTTCACACACCTCGAAATGCAAGGGCGTAGCTGTAAAAAAGATCTCTCGTGAGTCAATCTACCTGTTTAATTAAAATATCCTGCTTGTTTAGACAAGACAGAGTTAAGTTTTAGATTGTTCTCTATGCAGCGGTTTACAGAGATAGACTAAAATATGAGTGCAATTGCCCATCACTAAATGGCATGTGAAAAACAAAACACTCTGCTATTGGTTGCTTTACATGTAAATCAGAAAGTCTCTATGTGCATTTTTATTGAAACACTAGCATATGTCAAATATATAGAAATCATTTTAAAAGTTTCAATATCCTGATATACAATACTGTTCAAAAGTTTGGCTCGGCAAGATCACCAAGGATGCATTTATTTGGTCAAAAATCCTTGCTATGCATCCTTGCTGTATAAAAGAAATAAAAAGTACTGATCCCAAACATTTGAACTGTAGTGTATCTTTTCTGTAACCTTATTTGCATGCTGTCTCCAACAGTTGAGCAGTATTACACCTCAAATGTGCAGAGGAGTCAGCTGGTGCAGAGGGACATCAGAGTAGCTAAGAGACTCCAGGATGAGGAGGTGCAGACCGCTCAGATGCTTCAGCAACAGGCCACTCGCCAGCTGTAAGATTACACCCACACACACTGTATTAGATAGGACACTGTGTGTATTCAAGGTTATTTACTGTATACGAGCAGTTTAGCTGATAGCATGTCCAAAGTCCACTACTGTCCCATAGTGTGACAGTCTCTGTACGTCCTTCTCATATTAAGGAAACAGACATGTTTTTCAGTCGTTAATTTTCATTATTTCACTTTTTTTCTCTCTCTTAGGGAGGAACGGGATTCGCAATACGCACAAATGATTCAGGAGGAGATCCAGCGGCGTGCGGAGGAGGCTCTAAGAAGGGAGGTGGAGGACGAGGTGTGTAACACACTTCAGGCTCTGTAAACTTCACTCCTTGTGTTTTTCATTTACACCTCTGAACTGATTTGTCTGAGGCATCAAATGGATCAATAGTTAATGAGTCACTGTGGGACGCCAGTAAGCTGATTTATTCAGCTAGTCTCATGTGGAGTGTAAGTGCTGGCAAAGACCACACAGGAATGAACATCACGCTGCTATAAAGCAAAAGTCACACTCAAAACTGTGCATTAATCAAATCCAGATGCATTGAACTTCAGCCCACCTTAAATAAAGCCCTCAGGGACATAAAAAGAAGTCTTCTTGTTCAGTGAGTCGTGGGCACAAAAGCTGAGTTTGGAAATGTTCTCCAGAAATAAAAGGAAACCTCTATGGATTTGCAGCTTTTCTTGGTGACGATCAATACATGTTGTTTCAGAAGGTGGTGTGGCATAGTGGTTAAAAAGCTTGCAGGTTCAGACCCTGCAGGTGATCTAATTGTACTATACTGTAGTTGTTTACCATCAGCTAAATCTAAAAACTCAAAGTTAATAGAAATATTAAGTCTTAGTTATCTCACAGAATGTTTATCTGATTTACAGTTACTGTAGGAACTTAAAATTGAATCAGGGAAAAAGATTGTAAATTAAAATACACCATTTATAAGGTGTAGCTAAAAGACTGAAACGAGTTTGTTAAAATGAGACTAGTGTGAAAAATGTTAGTCACAGCTAATATTTCACCTCCTTGAGCATGTGCAACTAAACCAATGTTATTCAAACAGGGGTGACTTAAAAAATATTTAAATGAATAATTTATTTTATTATTAATATGTTAAGTTTTTATGTTTATTATTAATATATATAAATGATGAAACTCTATAAAACTAAATTAAAATGCTAAAAAATAATCATATAAACTAGAGTTATATAATAACTTTTGTTCTTTTTGTAAGATAACAGTTCTTAAAATTTCTGGAATCACAAAATGAGTCATGGATGATAAATGTATTATTATTGTATCCATATTCCCAGTTTCTGTAAATATATATAGTCTGAAAACAAGCAGCTTTGTCATAAATACAGCAGAAATATCAGGCATATTTTTAGGGCTGTCAAAAGATTAATCGCGATTAATCGCATCCAAAATAAAAGTTTGTGTATATGTGGGTGTACTGTGTATAATTATTTTATATATATAAATACACACACATGCTTGTATATATTTAAGAAATATTTTCGTGTATATAGATTAATTTATATATATAATTTTTTTTTCTTAAATATACATGCGTGTGTGTTTGTGTGTATATATATATATATATATATATATATATACACAAAATAATTATACACAGTACACCCACATATTTTGGTTTGATAGCCCTACATATTGTAGCCTATAAAGGAATGTTGTGTTGGACAACAGGGGCCTTTAAGTCAAAAAGATTGAGAACCATGGCAATAAACAGAAAATGTCTGTCTTAACCACATTCATTCACTGTAATTGTGCTTAAAATCAGAAGGGTTTTCACCTTTTCAGTTCAATTAATTACATCAAATGTACTGTGTATTTAAACAAAAATAAGAACTGCACATTTAAACCCTCCTAAATTAATTTCCCCCTAGACCTGCAGCATAAGTGCATTACTACTTTTTGTTTTACACAAATTCATAGATGAGAGAATGATTTAAACTAGAACAGAGTTAAATGTGTGTGGGAAATTTAAACATGTAGCAACAAGGTCCCCTGAATCTGGCTGGAAAAAAATTATAGTTCAGCACAAATGCTTGTTCAGCTTTTATTTTTTCTCTCGAATTATGGTGCAGTGAACCTTGATTAAGGAGTCTTTTGTTCAGAGTTGTTTGAAGACTTACAGCATGTGGGGTTTACTGTGGAAATCAAAGCATAAGTGATTTAGGAGAGTCCTGTGTGATTTAAGTGGAAAAGCTGGAAATTGTTGGCTCAGCAGGTAGAAAAACTGAGTCAGAGAACACTGGCATATCAAGCAATTAGATCCTGACCACCTACTATAATTTACAGGTGATCTCAGAGATGTGGATTCCAGATCAGTCTGAGTCAACGTCCCTGTGAGGCCTTTTAAAAAACAGTTCAATCATTTGACTAATTCTCAACAATAATTATGGACATTTAAGATATTTTATTCCTGCGGGTATTTTCAGACTCATGAATCATGTCTTGGCCTGCCAGCTGCACATTTTAGCCTTGTTTGGCATGCAAACATCCTTAAACATGAATTACAAGTAATATTTTTCAGAGAATATAGATGTCGAATTCAAATTTAAGTTGTTTACCCCATTTGTATTTTTAGTATAGTATAGTTTAAAAAAAAAATAGGATAAACCCCTGTAAATTTTATACTTGACGCAAGGAAAAACTTTCCAGATATATTATCTGAAAATACATTTCACAGTTTTGCTTTTATATATACGTTACTGAAATGTACTGTGCAAATGTGACTTTGCATTGTTAATTAAAAGTATATAAAATATCATTTAATTTATACTTGCTAGTAATTTTTAATGTGTTTTCAAACCCGAGTGGCATCTTTTGAACTTATAGGCCTCCCATATTGCAGTAAATGTCACTCCGCTGCATTAATTATCAATATTTACACCCCTGCAGCCCCGTATTAATTAAAGCCTGTGAGGCACCAGGTCACATCTAAACATCATCTCCACACACTGCTGTGGACCCTGCTGTCCTATCAGGCTCATACAGGAGCACAGAAGAGTAATGTCGAACATAATTCTCACCCAGCCATTCTAATTGTTGTGTACACAAGCAAACCACATCTGTTGGATGATTTCTTAAGAGTCAGACCCCTAGAGACAGGATCTGGTCCCTGTGTGGGGCACAATCTCTCAGCCCAGGACAGTGGAGTTAATTCGGTTAGTGCTGTGAAGTAAGAAATGTCAGCCTTAAAGGTTAAGGACATCAGGACCTGATGTCAACAAACATAGAGAGACTTCACTAAGGAGGTTAATATGATTTAATGCTATGGACCCCTAGAAGAATTGCTTTTAAGGACTCCTTACTAAAATTATTAAAGGTGATTTTTTTTATGTGTGTGGAATAATATTAAGTATGGTATAATACAGACAGACAGTATGTTGTTTCCAAAATTAAATGACTGGCTATTTTGTCATTGTCTAAAGCCAAAGTGCTTCAAAATAATCTCTTGATAATATTTAAATTGAAGTTAATAGCATGAAGCCTTTTCTTCACTATATTAGTTTTTAGTTCTTCCTATAAGAAAAATCATGAAACATTAAAAACTCACAGTTAATATCATCAATCCAAAGCGTATTATTAAAACTCAATCTAAATTCTTTTTATTTTCTCTAAAGATATTCCACAGGCACCTTAGCACAACCTTGTGGTTAATTTGAGTAAAAAAAAACCTGACTTATACCACTTGCAGTTTTGTCAATGAGACCAAACTCTGGCATCTTCTGGTCAAATCCTGTAAATCTCTGTCATATTCAGGGCATTGTCGCATTTATGGCTGTTTTTGCAAGACTTTAAAGGACATGCATCTTATAGCATTGTTGTAAGAACTGTTGTAAGATAGTAGTATAACCAACACGTACTATTTCTGAGTAAATGCTAATTAACAATCTGTTTGTAGGGGAGGGTCATCAGCATCAACATATGTTTTTAATTCAATGAATAAAATAATAAAAAAACAGAAATGTAAACACCTAATATGACTTTATATAATCACCAACATAGACTCATAACAAAGAAACAATATTCAACAGTGTTACAAAAACAACCAGCACACAAAGATGTAGATGGTTCTGTAGATGAGATGAAGTTCCAGTAATATATACTTTCAGTCTTTATTACTTTGCTCATTTCTTACAAGCATATAATGTTAATAAAATGTTAGTGATGCTTTTGCAGAAATCATAGTTTGTTACTTTATTATAAAATGTGTATGTATTTGGTCTTTATTTACTTGATGGTAGTCATGTTATAAGATAAGATCACGTCAATGTGGTGAACATACTGTAATTGTTTAAGTTTAGATCCTTTTTGATGGTAAACTGTCAGTGGAAACTTCTGAGTCATTGTGGTCAGTGGTGCGATAAAATGTGGCCTCTGCTTCACAGTTTTGTTGCAAGCCGAGCGTGTGCCTGTTAGAAGATTCTGCATGGTGGGCTTTTTGCTTTAAGAACTGGCAGGTCTTTAGGCCTTTTATACGTAAGCATGGAAATTCCCCCTCTGTTGACGTACACCGTCTTCACCAGTGTCAGTCTTGAATACGTAGGCGGATACAGTATATTTTTGATAGAAGACCCACACTTTGGGTTTCACCTCAATGTGTCATCACTGAACGTTTTGACGTGCCAGTACAGCACGTACTTGACATGCTTTTCTGTATTTATTAAAATCTT